>CM075496.1:37650000-38250000 GCA_037950675.1 Hypophthalmichthys molitrix | reverse complement strand
TTGCTCAGCATTTCTTCTCCTCATACACTTCTGCAGAGCATCCATCTTGGTACCCGGTCTGACATTCTGCTTTTTCACCCACTTGATGAAACTGAAATGGAGGGACACAGAATTAGCTCAAGCCCCAACATTACAGATTCTCTACTGTCTGCGTCCTCTGTTAGAAAAGGGTATGGTTTACATCTCTGTTGAGGTCCGTCGCCTCATAAAGGTCCTTAAAGGACATGGTGGCCAAGTTGCCAAGACCTGGTCTTCCTGGGCTGGTGTGCCAGAGCCCTATCTGACCCAGCGCTCACTGATGGCAGCCATCATGTCAGGAAACAGGCCAGCATACCACAGCAATGCATCCTTGTTGCCCATGACAGCAGACTGGGTGGTGTCTCCTCCCTCACGCTCCCGTTGATGGGTGGCCAGCACCATGGCTGTGTACACAATGTCATTGGACAGCAACCATTTAAAGGTTTACCCCAGTACTGGCCAAACCGCAGGGCGCTCTCACTCAGCACAAGCTGATGATTGGACGTGTCACCTCCTGCTCCTGTAGCAGGCCATGACCATCCCAGGGTAGGATTTCTCCTGGCAGTCTTGCATTAGAGAGTCTCACTGGCTCACGGCAGATTTTACACCTTCAACTTGGGTTCAGTGAAGTAACTGGAGACGGTTTGATTCCAAGCAAAGAAAATATAAACATAAGTCCTCTATAAACAGTAAGGCCCGCTTGAAATCATTTTGACATTGACAAGCGCTGTTAGAGGAGGAAGGAGAAAGAGGGCTGAAGAGGACAAAAAGGCCCAAAAGTACAGCAAAGCCATTGAGCAGAGAGCAGATTCAAAAGGATATTTCTGCAGATTGTGCAACAGCCAAAGAAACTGGAGTTGGACAAAGTTTCTTCTAAGTAAAAAGTTTCTCTGCCACTTTAGCTGGAAAGACTGTTTCTTAATGGCTGTCTGAGCAGAAGAGGATCGCAGCTGCAGACAAATTGCCTCTGACAGCTGCCTGGAAGAGGAAGAAGAGAGTAGAAGCCATTGCTCAAGGCCTACCTCAGAAAAGGGCAAAAAAAAAAAGGCACATTGTTTACCTGGAGAATCATGGACACAGCAACATTTATGTGTAATGTGAGGTGGCTGGAGAGAACATACATGACGAAGGAATAGCAACAAAACAGTCTTTAGTTCAAACAGAACACTCAGGAGATAAATAACATTTGTTGTACATCGACAAAAACGGACAAATGAACTAGGGGAACAAATAAAAGGGAACTAGATGAACACAAGTGAACAGAATCTAATAATCAGTGAATAACCATGGCAACAAACTAGAACTAATATGAACAGGCAAACAGGATCAGAGAAAACAGTGAGAAAACTAAACTAAAACAGAACATGCATTACATTATGAGGGTGAAACTGGAACTTTGGCTGGAAGAGCAACACGCTCTTGCCCTCATTAAATAAATGTCTTTTAATTTATCTTTATCTTTTGTTTGATAAATGTTGTTAGACTGTCTGTTTTTAAATAGTTTATGCTGTTAATACATTTTCTGTTAAAGATTTATTTTAATATTTAGGGCCCGAGCACTGATGGTGTGAGGACCCTATTGTAATTGCTCGGCCAATTCTTCTTCTTCTCCGAAATGAATCGCATTTTTGAGGGCCTAAACATGCTCGAAAACTCATGAAACTTTGCACATGCATCAGAAGTGGTGAAAATTTACATCTGATATGGGTTTCAGAATTAGGTGTGGCAAAATGGCTCGATAGCGCCACCTACTAAATTTCAATCAAGCGCCCTAGATAACAATTTATTTAAAAAACAGGAACATTAAAATGCTAATGAATAAATAGAAAAAAGAGCAATACAATTAAAAGAAATGGCTAAGACAATTTACATGACTGTTATGAAGGCAAATAAACGTTCCTTAATAAAAAGAAACAAAAGTTACTTAAAAACAAATAACTATTTTCAGTGAAGGATTTCCTTCATTGCTCTTCTCTTGCAGCCACTCTTCCACTGTCTTTCCCTCTGCTGTGGCACAGAAGAAGAGGCTGCCCACCCTGGTGTGCTCCAACTCTTTTTTTTTTTTCTTGGCTTCCCACATCGACTGCATGTGTACTTGAGCGGTTTGCTGGGGATGGGGCAGCCAGTAGAAGAAGCAATATTTGCCTTAATAGTTTTAGGCTTTTTGCAACTGTTTTAATCACGTTTAACAGTTTTAAACAGCGTTTAATCAGTTTGAGTCTGGTTTAAAAAAAAAAAAAAAAAACTATCTGTTATGTAATTTTTCGCCATTTCGTGTGTGAAAAAAGCGGCAATTAAACAAAACTAAACTAGCCAATCAGATTTCTTTTCGCCCATCCCCCACCAATGCACACACATACACACATTTGACTGATTTTACTTTACAACATACAAACGCACAGCTTTATTTATTCTCATTTTCTCTTGCTTTCTCAATATGTCATGAGTATACATAGATAGATTAATAATCAATTTAAAAATTATATTAAAAAATAAAAACGGAATTAATTAGACAGTCTCATCATGGAACGCGAATCACGCTTTGTCTTGAGTCAGAAATTATTTGAACCACTGAATCGGTTCTTCGAATCGATTAATTGAATCAAAAAGGAACCGCTAAATCGGCTTGACGGCTTCCTTGGATGGCTGCGTTCTGTGCTGTTTCTGCAAATGATTTATCAACAAACCTTCGACGGGACACGCAAACAACTTGATAAACATGTAAACACTCATTTATAGCCGTCATATATCTGTGCATTTACATCGGATTACTTTTACATATAACGTAGTGTTATTATTTTGCACTAGATTTTTTGCGTTACGTTACGATGTTCAGTTCACTTGAGAATCATTTTAATATGACTCAAGACTGCTAGTTACCTACCATCCAGACATTATGAGCTGTTTAACCTATAATTAATGTCGTTTTAACACATAAAACAATCGAAAGCCATTCTCTTGAAGTACTTTCAAATATCTCCGTTCTTTTTCAAGCTAGCCCGCCAGATTGCGCTAGTCAAACGCCATTTTCCGCTTGCTATATATTGAGAAATGTTTCCAAATAACTGAATTTTATTTCTCCAATGTACAACAGGGATCCCACTAAGTTGGTCATGAAGATGGGAAACCACTCAGATCTGAGTGTGTCTCTGCTCTCATCGTCCGACAATGTGTCCAGTGATGCGACCTACATCGTTTCACCATTATCAGACCTTCCAATCACAGATTCAGAACTGTGGCTAGACTCCATGTCTGATTCAAGTAGGAAAAATAGCATGTTTAATTTCTATGCTGTTTCTGTTTTTTTTTTTTGTGATTTTCTGAATGTTCAAACCAGAATGTATGCCTTTCTCATTTGATACAGAACGCAGAAAGACCTCCACATCCTGCCCATTAACCTCTGTCCGTCCTAACACAGAGGATGCTGAGCTTCTGACGCCTGTGGGCTCTGGGAAGAAAACCAAAATCTCTGTGAATAAGTGCCATGTGTGCAGGAAAGAGTTTAAAACCGCCTGTGCACTTAAAACACACCTCTTGATCCACAGACATGATGGGTCACACATCTGCAGCATCTGTCAGAGAGTATTTAAACACTATCATCAGCTGTAAGTATCACATGTGCTGGTATTTCAGTAATTTAGTTATGGTCATTTATCCTCTAGATCAGAGGTTTTCAAATGGGTCCAGAGGGCCGCAAAGTAGTGGTGGTTTAGAGATGAAAAAGTCAAAAAACTAAATAAACGTGATTAAAATAAATATTAAAATGATAAAAAAAAGTTAATTAAAATAAATAAATATATAATACATCAGTACTATATAGAACCACATGTGGAATTTACTATGAAGTGAATAGTGAATGAGTAAAGGAGTGAGTGGTTTCGAGTGAGCATATGTATTAATGTATAAAATACAGTTATGCCTGTCATTCACGTATGTTCAGTACCTCAACAGGATGTTATGAAAGACCTGAGCAGAGGCAGAACTTACCATTATTCCAAAACTGCATCAGGCTGGCATTTAAAGATGAAACGGAAATTGCGATAGTCTTTTCTTCCCTATTGTGTTGTATATTCGACTTAAACGGATTCTCGAACAAGAAGAAATGTAAGGCGGGACTTGATTTTGTCCATCAGGAATTGATTGGATGGTTGTGGTTTGGTATTGCTGTGATGTCATGTGAGTGACAAGTTGTCCCGCCCTTGCGCCAGTAAACACGTCATCAAAGGAGAGAAGAGATGAAGCTGCAAGAGTGAGGGGAAGTTATTTTTATTAAAGATCACAAGGGCACATACATTTTAAAAAATAATAAATAATTTATAATAAATGCAGCAATATTTAAAATAAGAATCGTTTATTTTGATTTCATGGTGAATTTAATTTTACTAGGGCTCAACAATTGACCCTTTTTACAGACTGATGATGCATTTCCACAGTAATCAACATCGCAAATCTTGAAAAGTTTTTCATATTTTCTATATTTTTTTAATATACATTTATAATGCTATACTTTGTGTTATATTACCTTGATAATAAATTACAAAAAAAAAAAAAGAACGCTGTTTCAATTACAACAGCTGAGGGATTGACGACAAATTTGATATTATTCTCTCTTCTGACTGCTGTAATCAATCTCTATATTTTTGGAAGGTCGTGGAAACTATTACAGATTTTTTTCCCAGCTATGACGACTTCAGCTTCTGACAACCGCTTTTTCATTTTCACTGACCCCACCACAAAATTACAATACATTTTTATTTTTAAAAATAATTTTTTATATGTGCTACAATTATTAATATTTAAAAAAAAAACATTCTCACAAAATCAAATTTGTAATAAGCTGGAAATTATACAGCTATAATTATATTGTAACTCCATGAATGCATAACCATTTGTACTAAAAATGATGGCATGCATTGCAAAACATTACTGATTGGTTAGTAGCTTTCAACACCATGAGTTTTGCATTTTTTGGCGATGATTTCCATCAGAATTTAAAGCATCAATGGAGAATACACCACAGAAAATCAAATATTTATGTCTGCAAGGTAGGGCTGCCCCCTAATAGTCGACTAACCATTAGTCGATGAGAAGAGGCTTAGTCAACCAAAATTTTGTCGCAGGAAAAAAAATCCACAGAAAGTGGCGAAGTCATGCAGTCTGTGACGGACAGATCATTAACAGCTGGTCTATGTGGTAATTACAGTACTTTGGGCAGGACATCCAAACGCTTGCATCGACCTTAAATATGGCTTATCATCATTAAAGATGTAAGTAGTAGCAACTTTAAATGGTGGCTCACTTTAACGTTAACCTAGAAAAATGTGGGCTATTCAAGTGTTTGTGCGGAGTGTGAAAGCTGAATAGTAGCGCACTTACTGCATGATAGCTAACAACATGGAGGCACCGGTGCGATCACTTGCACTTGGTCATTCAGATAAGAGTAATACATCTGTGCACTCACAGAAACAAAATGTTCTTTTGTAAAGTAATGAAAGCAAATAGGGGGTGCTTTCTGCTGTCTCTCTCTGTGAACTTGAGCGCACCAAAAAAGTAAAAAAAAAGTAACCGAAACTTCTGTAAACTTGCCTCACAGACATGAAAAATATATCTATAGAAAGCAAAATGTCTACTTTTAAATGAACCAATTCAAATGGAAAACAAATATTCTCAGGTTATGTAATCCGGATGAAACGTGCAAATAATGAGTGCACTACTGCGGAGATCACTGCAGCCGAAAATACAGAAAACACTAGTTCATCAATAAATTATTAAAATATTTAACAGTCTCCTTGCTGTTTTCCCCCGACGCATTCATAATCATTTCTTTTGCCAGTGCGCTGTGGCAAGCTTTATATGTGCGCTTGAATGCTGATTTAGCTATGCAGGCATTAAAGGTTCTTTATTATGATTTATATGGTTTATTAAAGGGGACCTATTGTGCCCATTTTTACAAGATGTAATTTAAGTCTCAGGTGTCCCCAGAATGTGTCTGTGAAGTTTCAGCTTAAAATACCTTACAGATCATTTATAAATTTATGTTGTAAATACCCATTTCTGACTACAGTCAAGAACAGGCTGTTTTCATGCATGTGCCTTTAAATGCAAATGAGCTGCTGTGCCCCGCCCCCTTTCTACAATCACAGTTCCTGCCTCAATCGGATTCTCTGACAAATATTAACCAGACATCTGCTTGGTTTTGATTATCATCTATATCGCGATTACTCTCAAGGATAGCATAGTTCTTCTTTCATCATTAAAGTTTATTATTTCCACGCGTTTTAAAGCTATATCAGTTTAAACTTCTAATGTATCGTTTTCTGAGCGCACTTATCTGAATCACATGCACACAGACAGCTGGCTGCCTTCAAAAATAAAACTAATCCACTGCGTTCAGCAACTCAGATGTAGGTAAATGAAGGCTGTTATGTTCACTCTTACATCCAAAAACAAAACATCTCAATTCCCTTTAATAAACATGCGGTTAGTCAACTAATTGCTTAGAATGAACGACTGCTAGTCGACCAGAAAAATCTTTAGTTATGGCAGTCTTACTGCAAGGTGTAATAAAATATATATACTCCTTTACTCATTCATTATTCACTTCATAGCAAAACCCACATGAGGTTGTAAAATAGATGTACAAGATGTACAATTCTTCATTTGCGCAACACAGCACTGATCCAAAACGTTCTCACGCTAGCCCTGGGCCAGTGGGCCATCCCTTTTTGAGCCCTGCTTACAATGGCAACCAAAGAAAATTTACTGGATATTTCATAAACTGATCCAATTTCATAACTTACAAAATGAGAGGGTGAACAGTGAGTTGAAAGGTCAGATTTAGGTAAACAAATTGAAATTGTAGTGTGCTCAAATCCTGTTTCCAGTGTCATTGCCTCCTTATTTCTCCATAGCACTTCCCACATGATGACCCACCACAAGAGGAAGACATATCAATGTACTCAATCTGGCTGCCACAAAACCTACAGTGACAAAAACTCCCTAAAACATCACTGTGCATCTCGACACGGAGTCCACTTCACGTCTCCTTCCTCCACCAGCTTAGCTTACAACTATGACCTGCCGGCCTCACTGTGGGAGCCAATGGTTAATCGTGTGGCGCCAGACTCCCGCAGCCTCTTCATCTCTCAACCAAAGCCTGTTTCAGCTCCTGTGCTAAAAGATCTCAGTTATTCTGGAACACTCAAGCTTGGTTTGGGGTGCTACTCAGAAGACACCCATCCGGCTCAGGTAAAACGTTCAACGCCTCAGGAAACCTGGACTTTAGCGACTGCCAGTGAGTCTTATAAGGTCAAAGAAAGCACCAAAATGCTAAACTCCACCCAGTGGGCTTTAGGTATCGACGCTTTTGAAGAAAATCCTGTGGTTTCACAGAATCCATTTGATGTTCATGGTTTGGAAACCAATCTTGATTTCCATGAGTCTTACCCTGAAGAACGGAAAGAGATGCTGTCGTTTCAGCCTAACAGAGAGGCAAGTACCTCCAGCGTGGGTTTCCCTACGAGGCCACCAGCTTCAGTCGGCCACAAGAAGCATTGTCCAATTCTGCTGAAACACAGTCTGAAAGACCCCAAACCTCTGAACAAGTTAAAGCGTCGGCACTCCTTTTCCAGTTCTACTCCTCCTGTCTTATTAGTCCCTGAACCGAAAAGTGATTTTGACTGTAACCTTCCTGATCCTGCACTTCCTTCTCCTCCTCCTCATGCACCATTACCCAACAGCAGGAAGAGGAAGTCCTGCTTTAAGGACACCTTGTCTAATGTTCCAACTCCTCCACTGCCTGTTCCTCAGCCCGGTTGTCATAAACGTTCACGATCCCGCTCTTCCTACCTTGTCTCACCTAGTCAGGTGGCACTTGCGTCCTTCAGTACTTACCTAGGCAACCCATTTTTACAAAAGGTACACAACATTCCACTTTTTCCTATATTTCATCATTGTTTGAAGAGATAATCAATATTTTGTATTTCATTACACAGGAGTCCATTATGAAATCAACAGGAGAGGAACCAAACTCTGGTTTCAGGTTAGAAAATGGAGTAAAAGTAATAATTAAATGTTATAGATATTTCACCCAACACTAAAACACTGTATTAAAGGGATAGTTCACCTCAAGTTGTTCCAAACCTGTATGAATTTCTTTCTTCTGCGGAACATAAAAGAATATATTTTGAAAAATATTGTAACCAAACAGTTGATGGGGTCCATTGACTTCCATAGTATGGAAACTTGAGGGTGAGTAAATGAACAACAATTTTTAGGTGAACTATCCCTTTAAGTTATAAGAGATTCATGTTCTGAAAAGGATAGTTCACCTAAAATGAAAATGATGTCATTTACTCAACCTCATTTTACAAGTTATGAAGTAAAATATGTAGCTTCCACCAGAGCGCCTTCCATATTGAAGTTACAAAGAAAGTGTAAACTGGCGTCACGTCAGTTACACTTTTTCCGTAAGTTGAATATGGAAGGCGTAGGACATAGTGTAAGCTTTGTGAACTGCAGGAGTTTTACATTTTCTGCGTACGTTGAATATGGAAGGCGGCTTGTGCGGAAGCTAGATATTTTACTTCATAACTTGTAAAATATGGATTTTTTTACACAAACGCATCACTTCGCTACAGAAGGCTTATATTGACCATCATAGAACCCTTATTTATTAACCCTTTATTAACCACATAGAATATGAATAATATGAATGTCTTCATAAGTCATCTGTCCGCAACAGGCCTAAACCAACCATGGTACCAGCACAAAAACACACTCAGAAAAATATAATCTAACTATTGTTATCAACAAACTTTAAAACTTTTGAAACAACTTTAAAAATATTTAGATAAAAATATTTCTTCAGGTCTGAAAAAGATCTTAAAAAGCTTTAAATTCGACTTTAGAAAATGTGCAGCAACCCTCTTTGAAAATTCCTGAATTTTGCAACCCTAGTTCATAGTATGGAAAAGAGCAGCATGAACATTTGTTTTTGTGTTTAGTGAAAGCGAGTAAATTGTGATAAAATGTTAATTTTTTCAAAATATTTTGTTAAATAGCTGCTGACTCTGCTTTTTATATCAGCAGGTCTATGATAAAATCACTATAAGTTTCACTCTGGTTTGTTTCCCACAGAACCCATAAAAGATCTTCGTCTGTACGCAGCGCTCGATCGCCGCCCTCATGTTCTCAAGAAGCTCTTGGCTCTGGTGGTACAAAGGAGAAACATAATTCACAGCCGTCCACCTCAACACTGGTGCTGCTGACGTTAATTCAAGTATTATTGTAAACTTAACATATGAAAATCAGCACAATACTTACATTAACATATTTTATCTTTTTTTTTTTTTTCACACAGGGTGAAGAACAGAAGGGGAATTCAGGACAAAAGCAAAAGTCCAAAGGGACAAACCTGTCCCCACTGATCATGCCCGTGTCTGTCCCAGTCTCTGTGACAAACGTTTTAGTCCCCCAAGCTTCCACACGTCAAGTAATGTAGATAACAACATAATAACATTAAACAGTGAATATTCTAAAATGGCTTTTTATCTTCGATGAGGGATAGTTTAAAAGGCAATGATGCACTAACCACTAAATGAGTTTATATCTTGTCTAGGCTGAGATGCCACAGACTCGTAAAGGTGCATCTAGGAGGTCTCGTTGTCTTGACCCTTTAAAGCACCTGATCATCCCCAGTCCACCTCTGCCTCGCCTATCTTCCCCACAATGGGCCCGTGATCAGGAAACCCAGGGTTTGCAGAGAAGTCGTGCCACGGGGGGTTATCCCAGCCAGCTGCGCTCACCAACCTATCTGGCAGACCACCCGCTGAGCCCTAGGTTTTATCCCCCACCCTACACCCCTCAGCCCATGCTGAGCCCTCTCCGTCCTGGGACAGGCCTCTACTCTAAAAGCCTGCCACAGTATCAGCCATGGACACCGCTACCCAGCACCCTCGGTGAGCACTAAACCCATGATTTCAGCTTTAATTCGATTTTCTGAGAGAACCTGACATCAGTTTCACAGATTGATGAGGTTAACTTTTGTAGAAGAAAGAAAAATAATGTAAATGCTTTTTGTTTTAATTCCAACTTGACAAATCATTTTAACTTTGAAACCCTACAGATGGCTTGTCCTTCCCAACTGACAACACAGTCGTCAGCATACAGCCGTGAGTCTCTCTACATCTGTATTAAAGAGGACCTATTATGCTTTTTTTTTTTACATTTTCAACTTTTTTAGTGTGTAATGTTGTTGTTTGAGCATGAAAACTGTCTGTAAAGTTACAAAGCACAAAGTCTGTCCAGCTAAGTGCTAAATCAGGTTAAAAACATGCTAAGAACTTTATAAAAACTCCATAGAAACCATCTGTGACAACTACCAACCACATAACAACACCCTAACAACCACCCAGGTTACCTTAGCAACCACCCAACAACACCCTAGCAACCACCCATGTTACCATAGCAACCGACTAGCAACCATTTAGATCACCCTAGCAACCACCCAGAACACCTTAGAATAAATAAACCCTAGCAACCGAGTGCCAAGTTTGCCACTGCAAGCACCATTCACATTTTCTTCAGGAAATGTTCATTCTAGTTTATTATATTATCTTAGGTCCCTAGAAAAGTTTTTTTTTGTGGCAACAAAAACTTTGATGTATTGTTTTTGCAAAATACTTTTTTTTAATAATATAATTCTAGTCAAAAGTTTGGATACACTTGACTGAATGATCTTAAAGACCTTTTGATCTGAAGGCTTCTGTTTAAATTCACCTTTGTATGTATCAATATAAATATATATAGGTTCCACTGCTTCTCAATATATATGAAAACATAATATTGTATGTAATGTCTAGTTATATATAAAGTATATACTTTTTTACAAAAAGGATTGGAATTAATTACCTAAATACAGAGAGACATTCTACACAGTCTTACATTTACATTTCATGTAATGTCATTCCACCAGCTTATTTACAAGACTGTTTATTTTCCTTTCTGTGTTAATGGCAATTACTTCTGTCCTGTTTCCTTTAGGAAGATTAACGTGGGTTCGCGTTTTCAAGCAGAGATCCCCCCAGTACGTGACACGCTCTACTTACTATATGAAGAACACCCTGCTCAGCTCGTCTGGGCTCCTTGGAAAGATCTCTCTACTAACATAGAGACACAGCAAAGGGGTAAACACACCAACACACACACCACTCTCACACAGTATCACCTGCAAGGGATCAATCTTTTTTTTGAAACTGCATGTTGGCTGTGCATTGAATAACTTTCATTTTAGTTTGTTCCTCACACAAAGATACATATTACATATTATAAACATATTACATCCTTTTTTGGAGGTCTGACATTCCCATTCAAAAGAACAGCATGAGCTGTACATGTGTGAGTAAATTTCATCACAGAATAGTACAGACCTTTGGTTCGCAAAAGGGGGGCCTCAAGATGCATTAAAATGAAGACAAAACAAGCATTGAAATAAGCCAAAATGATTAAAAATCAAGATTGTTAATTCACCCCCTCAACAACGGTCTTAAAAATCCAGATATATGAGAAAGTCTAATGTTAAAAGTGTGATTACTAGGCCTGGAAAACTGTCAATTAATAAAATCTCCATAGGCATTTTTATTATAAATATACATTTTTATAGTTATGCTAAATATTTTATAGGGTAGACATTTTGAGTACAAAATATTTTTAAAAATCCTTATCCAGTAAATCATGAACAACTGGAAAAAGGCTTTTCAATATTGTTGTAGACAATGGGGCCAAAAAGGTTGAGAAGCACAGGTTGAGACACTGAATGTAACCATGTTTTTGCAAAACCTTGTTAAATTAAAATGATAACAAAAGCCAAATGTTAAACAGCTCACAGCATCTTTTTTTCTTTTAGCATGTGCAAAGGGTTAAAACTGATCACATGTCCTGTTTGTGCTTCAGTCACAGAGCTGTTAGACATGTGCTGTTCCAGTGTGCTACCAGGAGGAGGCACCAACATCGAACTCGCTCTCCACTGCCTTCATGAAGTCCAAGGAAACATAACGGTGAGCTTATTCATCATACAGAGAGTTTTATGTACAGATGTTTAATACATTATTCAACTTTCAGGCAGCACTGGATTTACTGCTAATGAGAGGAGATTATCGGACCCCCTGGCACCCTCTGAGTGATTACCACTACACAGGTACAAGCTCCTAATATACAAATACATCAGGGATGTCCGGTCCTGCTCCTGGAGGGCCACCTTCTAGCAGAGTTTAACAGTCCTAATTAAACACAGCTGAAATAACTAATCAAGGTCATCAGGATTACTAGAAACTTCCAGGCAGGAATGTTGGAGTTAAACTCTGCAGGAAAATGGTTCTCCCAGAGCAGAACTGGACAGCCATGAAATACATAAAACTTACATAAACTTGATGCTCATTTTAATTTGCAGGGTCAGACCACTGGACAGCTCAAGAGATGAAAGTGTTCAAGAAAGCTCTGGTTGATCATGACAAGGACTTTCAACAGATTCATAACGTGGTATGAATTTTAGAGTTCAGAAAAGAAGTCATTCCTAAATTAGTGCAAGACCCCACCCCATATTTGAGTGATATTCTGGTCTCTAGACATGGCCTAAAGCCAGGCGCACACTTTACGATTTAGAATAGTCCTTTACGATTGTTGCTTGTCAGACTGTACAAACATGATCCTTGTGTCACACTGTGGGATCTCAGTGGTCATTAATGTCAGACTGTACCACAATCAAGACGCATTAAAAACTCATTGTCAATCTATGGGACTTTATTTATTTCCTGTTTTACTGCATACCGGCAGGAAATCATAAGTCTAATAGTTTAGAAAAGTAATAGCCCACCTTTCCTCAAGTCGCACAAATTTGATGTATCATTCATATCCGTAATACAAATGATGATGGATGCGTAACAATGTTTGTCCCTATAGAGTGGTGTTGTAATGAGTCCTAAAACCTGGAAACAAGTTAGCATTTTTGAACTTCTAGTTCTATCATGCCAAAGTCAGTGGGGTTTTTTTTAATGGGTTTTTGTTTAAAGTGCCCCTATTATGCTATTTTAAAGGTTCCTAATTTTGTTTCGCAGGTCTCCTACAATAGGTTTACAGCATCCAAGGTCAAAAAATATTTACATTTTCTCAATATAGATTGCACATCACCTAATTTCTCTGAAAATGGTTTGTTTAAAGATCCAGTCTCCCTAAACCCCATCTTTCTGCCAGCATACTCTGCTCTAATTGGTCTACTGCTTATAGAGGATATGCATTGACATCACTTTGCCGCTGGACTGAGTGGCAAAATAGCCTGCTGCATGACTGAATTTAACAGGGGAAACCGTGAAACACAAGTAAAACAAACAATTAAACTAAAGATTGGACTCGATAGTGTTCCTGTTACAACTGACGGCAGAAGATCTGGACCCTGTCGCAGATTTCATTGGCAGAGGACCTTTGACTGACATTTAACGTAACCAATCACAGTTCGTTTTGTTCCGCATCATGTTTAGGGGCCTGAAAATGTCAATGACCCTACAATAACAGACCGGCATGCATCCAATAAACTATTCATTCAAGAATGTTGTGCAAGTTTACTGCAACAATGGAGCCGTGAACTTACTTTTAAAAATTCAGTGTTTAGTGGATCCTGGAAAGCTCTCGTTGTCACAGTTGTAAATACAATGGCGTTCTTCTTCCACGAGGGGGTTTAGCGTCACAGCTTTTGTTTCCAGGTGGACCGTTAAAGAACGTGACTTGCACGTATCCTGGACCTCCTGTAGAATTCAACCAACCAAAAGATGACTTTGAAACTCCTGAAGTGTTTCCAGTTACTTGTGCCATATGCATTAGAAGTTCAGCCAGCGGTCTGTGGGTATGACGTCTGAGGCTGAGACTACAACTTACCAAAGATCCAGTAATCCATGGATATTGACAGACATTTAAATGTGCCTGATTTTTTTTTTGTCAGTGTTTATTTAAAAACACCCAGTTATGCAGAATATAAGATGGTAAATATTTAATTGTTGTTGTCAATACAGTATATAACAATACAATATATAGGGTATGATTTTACCCTCTATAGTGCGTGTTGGAAACGAAATGCCCATTCCCATATCTCTATTTCAGCTCCAGAGGATTCCTCTGCGCTTGATACACAGTGATACGAACAGTAACAATGGCATCTGCTTTTCACTATCAATTCCAGCACGAGTCCTTATCCTTTTTAAATGCATGCAAAGTGGATACACATCACAAACCAAATTCTTCCAGGCCTCAGCTACAACTGTTTGAGGGTCTTGTTCGCAGGCAGCCATTGAAGACCATAGGCTGGCATTATGCAAATTTGTTACATAGGTTTGTAGCAGGAAGTGAGACTGGAACTTTATTTGTCCTGCACTTTGATCTTTACAACTTTGCAGACCTTTTACATTCACAAACAGCTATATTACACACTACATGAAATGTAATATTCAAAAAAGCGTAATAGGGGCACTTTAAATGGCAATGGTTAACACAAGCTCAAGATATTTTAAGTTTTATTCTACGACGTAAAATACATTACTCATTCCCCACTTGTATTTTTTATTTATTTATTTTTCTTTGCATGTTTTAAAAGAATGTTGCAGGTTCAAAAGGTTTACCTGATTTAAAAGAATGTTACAGTTAAAGTCATCTACTCAACTTTACAACCTTGTGTTTATATTTACACTCTCATTGGATTTAGGCTTCAAAATTCATAAGTTATCTTGATGAACAAAACGTGCAAAAATCATAAATTTTTGTTGGTCACAGATCTTATTTTCTGTAATAATCCAAAAGCCAATGGAAAAATCCTATTGGCTTTTTGTCGAGGGAACCAGTGTGATGCTAACTTCTGGGTTGGCCTACAAAAATACATCATCCCTGCAGCACTCTATTGCCTTAAAGGGTATTTCACCCAAAAATGAAAATTCTGTCATCATTTACTCAGGGTGAGTAACAAAACACAAAAGTGTGATATTGTGCTGAACACAAAAGAAGATATTCTGAAGAATGTCAATAACCAAACAGTCAGTGGGACCCCATTGACTTACATAGTAATTTTTTCCATACTATAAAAGTCAATGGAGTCCATTGACTGTTTGGTTACCGACATTCTTCAAAATATCTTCTTTTGTGTTCAGCAGAAGAAAGAAATTCTTACAGATTTGAAACGACTTCAGGGTGAGTAAATGATGATAATTTTTTAATTTTGTAGGTGAACTATCCCTTCAATGTCTCTAAATACTAAATTGATGTTTGTTTTTTAGTTGCAGACAAAATCAATAGCTCAGTGTGTAGAGTATTACTATAACATGAAGAAGCTGAAAAAGTTAAAGCAACGTGGCCGAGCAGCCATTAAAAAGGATGGATGTGGAGAGAACGCTGTACGTTTCATTTCAGTACATGAACACATTATTAGTCATTACATCTGCATATACATCATCTATATTCATGATAGTGGAATTTGTCTTCATTTACTATTGTCCTCATTACTACTATTTTCCAGAAGGTGTTCAGTTGCTCTGAAGTGTACCAGCCTGAGCAGACAGACGAAAACACACGGCAGAAGACAACAGCTGCTGAGGGCAAGGTGTGTGCCAGGTTAGAGACACTACATCCTACAGCACACTCATGAGTTATATGCCTTCAAATAGATGGAGTGACACAATTTAAAAAAAAAAAAATCATTGTGTGATGTTAAAGGGTTAGTACACCAAAAAAGTGAAAATTCTGCTATTAATTAATCACCCTCATGTCGTTCCATTCCAGACTTTCGTTCATCTTCTGAACACAAATGAAGATCATTTTAATGAAATCTGAGCGATTTTGGTCCCTCCGTTGACACAAAAAGATCTTAAAACTTAATCCATATAAATAGAGCGGTTTAGTTCAAATTTTCTGAAGAGACTTGATCACTTTATATGATAAACAAATTTAATTTAGGCTCTTATTCACATAAACATTGATCGGCGAACATAAACAAGCTCAATCGTAACTGAGCTATTTGCGCGTCAAGCAAACGTGCTGCGTAACACAAGAATGAACCTGATTGGTTCTCACATGGGTCAAGCAAACATGCTTGAGCTTTAGTTTACCACAACTGATGGGTGAGTGGAATGTTTATAAGTGGGGAAAAAAAGCCTAAATTCAATCTGTTCAGCGTATAAAGTGATCGAGTCTCTTCAGAAAATTAACTGCTAAACCGCTCAATACATATGGATTATTTTTACGATCCCTTTATGAACTTTTTGATGCATCAAAGAGGTAGTTGCGTAGCTGTCAAAGGAGGGACAGAAAGCTCTGATTTCATAAAAAAGATCTTTATTTGTATTCTGAAGATGAACAAAAGTCTTACAGGTTTGGAATGACATGAGGGTGAATAAATGATGAAACTTTTCATTTTTGGGTGAACTAACACTTTAAAAATAACACGTTTATGACACTCATGTCAGTCTTTTTTTCCCAGTTATAATTGGTAATTTAAAACTTTTTATGAGTTTCTGTTCTAATCAGCTGTAACATGCAACAAACAACAGAACATTTTCTAATATTTATTCATAGAATGCAAATTTCAAAATGGCACATTAAAATTCACTTTACCTTTTACATCCAACAGAGGTGTGAAGAGCCATAGATCTCCCTCAGTCAGGATAGAAACTAACTCCAGATGGCAACGGGTATGAAAGGACACAGGTCAGAGCTGAAGCCTGAAGTTAACTGAAGTCTGTACGGTGTTTCAGAGGAATCCTATGTGAAGTGCTGAAGTGTGTCTTAAGACTACAGTAAACATTCAACTCATTGTCCAGAGAACAGTATGGACCCCGAAATTAGGCATAACTGTAATCCAAATTAAAGTTCTCATCAAAAGAGTAGCCATCTTTAAGTGGATTTACAATTGTTTATTTGTTCTGTTCAAATTTTGAAAGAAGTGCACAATGCACAGAAGTTAACAATATTTGAAGTTCTTAAAATGTTCCAGATTAGTGACTGTAGTATGACAGGGTTTCAAACAAAAAAAGGGTTTCCTTTTTCCATGTTTATTCAACTGTTTGTGATGCTCTTAAGTTTGGGATCAATGTTCTCTCTCAGTTCAGATTTATGTTTCTATTCAATATTCTTATCACATTTTTGCAGTAAAAAAGTGGTATATTTAAACGATAGTAATGCACAACAAAACTGTAAAATCCTACCAGTTCATTATAAATCTACAGTTTTACAAGTCAACTGACTTGCCATTTGAGGTTATCTTCAATCCATGTGACCAATAATAAGGTTATTAAACTGCAGTTTTACTATCATATGCCGTTGAAAACAGCTGATGAAGTCGATGTATAACACGTTTACTGTTTATAATATTACTATAAAGTGTTCGGTTGTCTGATTTCTCTTTTATGTGCTGTTCTAATAGAACAAATGTTTTACTTTAGTAATGCTAAATTTGTTAAACAAAATAAACGAGAACTTGAAAACACCATTTTCCATCTGCAATTCCCAGACTCCAGAATATTTCATACAACACTTTAATCTGATCATGCTACCGATAGAATACACTGTAAATTCTAAAGTTGCAAGTATGAAAAAGATTACTAATACCTAATTTTGCATGTACATATCCAATCCCCCACAAATATAAAGGAGGAAGTGGTTTAAATGCATGCATGATTTTAACAATGCATGTAATGCTTGCAACACTGTGTAAAGTGACAATTATATTGAAGTAACACTATATGCAGAATTTGAAAAATAAACAAACACATATTAAACAATAATACAACAGTTACTTCCTGGCCTGGAATTGGCCAAATTTGATTTGCGGTGTTCCAAAACAGAGTATGTGAACGGTTTAGAAAAAAAGCCTGATATCTGCACGATTGTGATGACCTATGGCCAAATCACAGCCATACTAATATTCAAAACAGCAGCTTGATTGCTCGTGCTCATATTGCGTAATTCAGTAGAGACAAGTTAAGAATGTAGTAAAACAGATTTAGTAAAACAGTATCTATATTAGTCACAAGACATTAACTACACAGACCCTCAGGCCTCTTAGAGACCAAAAACTATATTAAACAATAGTGTCACAAATTCCTTTCACAAGGAATGTGTTATTTCAAAACTCATTTACATAGCAGTATAACTGTATTCATCTCTCACTGTAATCCTTGCAACTAGAACCCATTGATGATGGAAGTCATCAGATAACCATGTAATTAAAGGATTAGTTCACTTCAGAATTAAAATTTCCTGATAATTTACTTTATGTCTTTCTTTCTTTAGTCAAAAAGAAATTAAGGTTTTTGAGGAAAATATTCCAGGATTTTTGGACTTCACCGGGGTACAACAGGTTGAAGGTCCAAATTGCAGTTTCAGTGCAGTTTCAAAGGGCTCTACACAATCCCAGCCGAGGAATAAAGTTCTTATCTAGCGAAACGATTGGTCATTTTCTAAATAAAAATGTATATACTTTAACCACAAATGCTCATCTTGCACTAGCTCTGCGATGCGCCACGCATTACATAATCACATTGGAAAGGTCACGCATAGGTGGAAGTACCCGAGTAGGGCGATTTTCTCCTCTAACTTCAAAATCGTCCGACATTGTTTTTTTTTACCTTTTTTTGTAAAGGCCGTTTGACTTAGTCTTTGCACGTTCGCTTTGTAAACACTTGCTCCGTACTTCCGCCTACGTCACGCGTGACCTTTCCAATTTGAATACGTAATGCGTGGCGCATCGCAGAACAGCGCAAGACAAGCATTTGTGGTTAAAAAGCATAGAAATTATGTTGTTTAGAAAATTACCAATCGTTTCACTAGACAACACCCTTATTCCTCATCTGGGATTGTGTAGAACCCTTTGAAGCTGCATTGAAACTGCAATTTGGACCTTCAACCCGTTATACCCCAGTGAATTCCACTATATGGAGAAAAATCCTGGAATGTTTTCCCTCAAAAACCTTAATTTCTTTTCGACTGAAGAAAAAAGGACATAAACATATTGGGGGTGAGTAAATTATCAGAAAATTTTAATTCTGAAGTGAACTAATCCTTTAAAAGGAGCTTATTGTGGGATTTGACAGAAGAAATGTTCAAAAATGAAACCAAAAAATAAACAGTGATCATGACTCTTCCTCAGGCACACGAACCTTACTTTCATAGGACACTAGAGTCTGGTAAAGACTTTCTCTGCTTTGGTTTCCACTGACACTGTTCCACTGGTCAATTTCACGTACAGAGGTTCCACCTTTCAGCTGATCTACGTAATCAGTGTTCTGATGGAGAAACAAAATATGATCAAGGTGTTTAGACCCCAATGTGGCCCTTCTTTGGGTCACTGGAGACTCCCTAGGGGCAAAGGTCCGATCGGCAGAAACAGCAGTTGCTGGTATGGACAGGTATTTTCGTGCCAGTCTGGCTACAGCAGGAAAGCGATGCTCCTTGTTGCGCCACCATTGCAGAGGCGAGAGGCTGCGTTTGCAGAGCGGCTCTGCAATGTAATTCTCCAGCTGCTGGTGAATTTCGGGCATTCGCTCAGTAGGGTCCTCGCCTAGAAGAATATCATACATGCTCTGTGGGAGAGGACTCATTCGAATTCGAGGCGTGAGCTGTAAATCTCCCCTCAGTGGCGAGGTCATACTGGTCCCACTAGAACGTCTTTTACGTTCGTTGGCGTTTTTAAAAGGTGATCCAACAACCTCAAGCGCGTTTTCATTGACCTGTTCTGGAGATGATATGGCGACGGAGGGCTCGCTTGGCTGCAGTTCAATGCTGTCACCTTCCTCTGCTGAGCCACACGATTCAGGAGAATCCAAAGAAGCCATTGCAGGAATTGTCAAAGAATCATCCAATCCAAAATCTGCAGGTTCTACACTTTCATCCACAGTCTCTTCCATTCCCATGCTTTGTCTTCTTTCTCCATTCCTTCCTTTGCTGCTTGTGAAAGCCTGAACGGATAGCAGCTCTTTCACCTTGTCGTGCAGCTTGCTGCGGGCATGAGGGCTAAGAAACCGCAACTCTTTAAAACGTGGGTCCAGAAATGAAGACAGTACGGCATGGCAGTCCAGAAGAGCATCTTCATCACTCAAGCTCCAGCGTTTGTCCATACCAGCACGAATTCTCTCCATAACTCCCCTCACCACTGGACAGGTACATTCCACAATTTTCTGTCCCAGGAGCCTGGACACTCCTTGGAGGCACGGCATTAGGGCTGAAATTGGTCCATTGATGTCCTCGCTCAAAAATGATGCCGCAATGCGAACCGTTTTTAGTACAGGGACCAGTTCATGTATAAGGCGCCACTGGTGATCCGCCAGATTTGTTGCAACTTTTTGCTCCTCTAAGACGGAGCTTACTACCCACTTGAGCTCCAGGAGACTCTCACACATCTCAATGGCGGTGGTCCAGCGCCCTGGGTCATTCAAGACCAAGCAAGCGGACTCTTTATTAACAGCCTCTGCTTTCTGGCTCAGTGCTGTGGAAGCGCTCACATCATGCTGGAAATGGAGGACAATGCCACGGGCATCTGCCAGAGCTTGTCTGACAGTCTCCACGCAAAGTCCCTCCTGGACACAGAGTTTCAGGGCCTGTCCTGCACAAAGCAGAGGTGCCCATCCCTCTGGAAGATTACTCGGGGGAGGATGGCTGGGCCCAGGAAATTCTTGCTGATATTCCGGATCGATGGTCATATTCTCCTGCCCCCCGGATTCAGATCCACTTGGGGTGTCATGCACAACACAAAAAACAAAGTCCTCTGGAAGCTGGAACTCAGAGAGGACTCCTCTTAGGGTGTCTGCAAAGCTCCCTTGCCCTCTCTCAGATGGGTTTCCTTTGAATTCTGCTACTGGTCGGGTCTCGAGCACGCAGCGTGCCAGGCGCCAGTGAGAGTCGACAAAATGCGCACTAACTGTTAGGTAGTACTGACCGTCCCCGCCAACCCCACATCCATCTACGGATCGCCAGTATTCGGTACAGAGGGTCAGACAGTGAGAAGCTAGACTTGTCTGAAGATGCTGCTGAAGGCTTTGCTTGAGGATGTGGTAACGATGCCAAAGTAGACTGCCGAGCAGAGATGGAGACGGCACGGGGTAGTTAGGCTCTAGGCAACTCAGTAAGAGCTTGAACCCCCTCTCTTCCACCACAGACAATGGCTGAAGGTCTCTGAAGACCATCTCCAAGATAAGATCGGTCAACACCTCGGCTCGCTTGTTGCTGCAGGCTTTTGTGCCGGTGCGGATGCTGCTGCCTCCAGCAGTGCTGCTCATCTCCCCCGCAGGGAAATTATACATTAGGCAGCCCATATCTGTATCTTGGTGCGCAATGACATTTGAACTAGAAGTACCGCTTCCTGCCGCACAGTCAGGGGCATATGTGGTCCGAGCAGGTTTGGTCTCTCCCATCTCAGCTGTCAGTACTTCTTCCTGCTCCTCTTTGACAGTAACAGGTAGCACTGGTTGAAATGCAACATTGCCTGTGGTGTTGCATCTGTTGGTGTGTAAAGTGTTCTGAATGTGAGAGTGCAACGCTGCAGGGGTGGGGATGCCTGCTGCGTTGTGAGGGGGTACCGCTCCTTCCCGAATGCTGTGTTTGCGTCCTAAGTGTTCTCTCATGGAGGTAGTGCTGTTGTGAAAGGAAAGCTGTCTCTTACAATGGTTGCATTCAACACGATGCAGACTTAACTGAGTGTAGTGGTTCCACACTTTCGACGTGCGTCGATCAGAAAATGGCAAAAAACGCTGCATTCTTCTCCGAAGATTTTGACCACTCAGGCTTGCAGGATGCCTTTCAAGTGGGAGATCCATGTCTGTGGTGAAAGATAAATTAAAACACAAATTTAAAAATGAGTGTTTTAAGTAAAACAAGATTACACATGATAAAACTTTAATCCTAAACCCTTAATGTGAAGTCAAGGTTTTTTGTGACAAATATGTTTTCATAGAAATGGTATGTCAAGGTTAAAATGTGGTCCTTGCAACCTTATGTTTTCTGGGGGTCAACGCAATTCACGTAAAACTAAAGTATCAGCGCTGTGTATTTGTTTCATTTCTGACCCTTTCCTTAAAGGGATAGTTCACCCAAAAATGAAAATTCTGTCATCATTTACTCATCATTTACTATATGTGAATATAAGCCTAAATTAAATCTGTTCAGCGTATAAAGCGATCATGTCTCTTCAGAAAATTTGGACTAAACCACTCAAATTATATGGATTAGTTTTACAATATGTTTATGACATTTTTGAAGCGACAAAGTGGTAGTTGTGTAGCGGTCAATGGAGGGACAGAAATCGCTCAGATTTATTTAAAAACATTTGTGTTCTGAAGATGAATGAAAGTCTTACGGGTTTGGAATGACATGAGGGTGAGTAAATGACAGATTTTTTTTGGGGGGGGGGGGGGGTGAACTAACCCTTAAATGCTTTGGCGTTACTCACATACAGCTTTTTAAAATATTTTGTCAAAGTGTCTCAGCTCACCAAGTCACTGTCAATCTGTCAATCAATCAGTTCTTGAAAAGGTTTTGTGCGGCCATTAAAGAGTTTCTAGCTAGCTAAAACATTACACAAACATTGCAGTTTAGTCTGATATTATGTTCACTGTGAAAATGTTAGTGGCTGCACAAAACCTATTCTACAATGTTTCCAGAACAAAATATTTGCATTTGGTTATATAAAATTAAGACGTTTTTGCAGCTACAATATAGCTTTCGTGTTGCATATAACTGTGAATGAAGTATAGCATGTCACACAGCACACATTGCCGTCTCTGCTTAAAATTAATTCAAAAACATTTTTTTGTTTCTCGCGGAAACGTAGAATAAATTATAAGGTTTGTATTACGATAACGACTCTACATCAGTCACAGCGCTCTTTGCTCGTCAGAAGAGTATCTAGGCAGAGAACAATAACTATGCAACATGATAATGAAACAATTCCGCTATTATTTACATCAAACGTCACTGGATGTTCTTCCGGGCGTGAGTACGGGCCATTAAGGTTTCATCCGCTTCCAGCCTGTGTGTTACCTCCATTAAACAGTACACGACTCAGCAACTGTTACTTGTACAACTTATTTTCGAATCTGAAAATAAATAATACCTTATTAGTAACATATAAAAAAAAATCTCAGAATTCCTGTTTATCCTCCGCGCGTTTGCGACCTACACACTGGATGTGCTTTGCGCGGTCCCGCTAGGGTACCAGGATAAAGTGCGCGCAGCCAAGAGAAGCGAACAATGTCTATCATTCAGGTTTATATAGCATAACTACGGGACACTGCCAGTGTAGCTCAACTATAATTGGTGAAATTAGTTATTACCGTATACGTAAACAAAAGTAATGAGTTAAATACCACATCAAGGTGAACTGTTATTTTGAAAACAACTATTTAGCGACAGCCCCTAAAGTCTCAGAGAATTTACTTCCGATTTCCGCATGATGTGTCAATAAAACAAATAACTTCATTCAGGGGATGTGAATGGGATATTGCTTGGATATCATTCCCTACAGTGCTGTTCAAATCTAATCTGACAAAATGGATTACTCTGGAAAAGAAAAGGAGGCTTTGGCCATTATGGCTGAGGCAGACAAGAAAATGAAAACGTCGCATTCGATGTTCGGAACGTTTTTCGGGTAAAAACCATTAATTATGCATTTTTTTGTGTGCATCTCAGCAATATTGAATGTGCATATTTTGCACCTTAAAATCTAACTAAAGTGCTTGGTATCAAACAATATTTGTTTGCAACAAACAATGTTGATATCGTTCATGTTTATTAATTCAATTTATTTTATTTATTTTTTTTTAAATGCCTTATTTGTAATATATGTTGTTCGCATTTAGCTGTCATAAATCTATTACAGTTTTTTTCTAGTCTGCAGATTTTGCACAAAAGTGTAATCGCTCAGCTAGCCAAGTAGCATCGCATTGAATGTATAAAGCGTCATAATAAATAGAGTTGTGCGCACTGAATGCACCGTTTCCTTCTCGCTTTCAATCATACGCCTCTCAAACCCAACGCACACTAAGAGATTTCGCTCTTTTTGCCCTGGTCTGATACTTTTGAAACTCACCCATGCTGCCTTCGCCTGGCTCTTCCGTGCACAGTCTTTCACCGCCGTTGGCTACTGCGGGGATATTCAGTCGATGTTTCACTCTGAGGTGTTTTATCATGTTAGCTGTATTTGAAGAGAACTTAAAGTTCGTCTTACACAGCCTGCAGTAAACAGTGGCATTGCTCTCATTTTTGATATAGTACTTCCATGCTACTGAGCAATATCGGGCCTGTGTTTTCACACTGATTTCTGGGTCCTCTTGCTTCATGTTGGCCATATCAGGTCTGAAAACACGTTTTGTGAATGCAGGAGACAGATGCTCATAGCGCCACCTAATGGTTTGAGTGAATCTCCCTCTTCATTGTAGGAGTTCCTCCAAGGTCGAGGAGGCCTGTGAAATGTACGTGAGGGCTGCCAACATGTTCAAGATGGCAAAGAACTGGAGTGGTACAAAACACAGCAACTTTTGCATCACAATATTAAGGTGTTCAATAAGCACGTGTCATGATTATTATTTTTTTCTTTATTTAAGCCGCAGGAGATGCCTTCTGCAAAGCTGCACAGCTGCATTTGCGGGTGCAAAACAAGCACGATGCAGCCGTAAACTTTCTTGATGCTGGCAATGCATTCAAAAAGTCTGATCCTCAAGGTACAGCTCTCATTGTTAGGCCTACTATTAGATACTGAACAATAAAAATCTCTCAGTGTTTCTATTTCAAAAGATGGAGTTTAAAAGATGGCTTTCATACAACTTCTCTACACAGAGGCAGTAAGCTGTTTCTGTCAGGCCATTGACATCTACACAGATATGGTGAGAAAAATTCTTATTTAAAGGGATAGTTCACCTAAAAATGAAAATTCGGTCATAATTTACTCACCCTCATGTCGTTTCAAACCCGTAAGATTTTCGCTCATCTTCGGAACACAAATGTAGATATTTTTAATGAAATCTTGAGTGATTTCTGTCCCTCCATTGACAGCTATGCAACTACCACTTTGACTTTGATTATTGTTTATATGTGAATAAAAAGCCTAAATTCAATCTGTTCATCATATAACGCGATCAAGTGTCTTTCAGAAAATTTGGACTAAACTGCTCAATTCATATGAATTAGTTTTACGATCTCTTTATGAACTTTTTGAAGCGTCAAAGTGGTAGTTGCGTAGCTGTCAATGGAGGGACAGAAATCTCTCAGATTTCATTAAAAAGATCATCATTTGTGTTCCGAATATAAACTAAAGTCTCACAGGTTTGGATTGACATGAGGGTGAGCAATTAATGACAGATTTTCAATTTGGGTGAACTATCCCTTTAAGCGTTCCAACACAATTCATCATAAAATATGTAATATGTGTGCTTGTTTTTTGTTTATAGTGATTTACTTACAAATTCTCATTTGTGTCCGCAGGGTCGTTTCAACATAGCAGCAAAACACCACATATCTATTGCAGAAATCTATGAATCTGAGTTATTGGACATTGAGAAAGTAAGTTGGAAGCAATCTTTTCTTGGAAAGGTGCACATTTATCAGTAAGTGGCTCAGATGAATATGGACAGCAAGTCAAAAGTATAAAAAATACACTACAATTTGTAGTCAGTAAAATTTTTTATTTTTGAAAGAAATTAACATTCATCAAAGGATTCATTAAATTGCTCAATAAATCAAAGTAAAGACATACAATTTTAGAATTCTTTTTTAAATAATTGCTGTTTATTAAAACTAGAAGCAGAACAACTTTTCTCAATATTAATAATAAAAAATGTTCCTTGAGCAGCAAATCAGCATATTAGAATGATGCTGAAAATTCAGCTTAAATTACATTTGAATATATTTTAAAATAGAAAAGTTATTTTAAAGGGTTAGTTCACCCAAAAATGAAATGTATTACTCACCCTCATGTCGTTCCACACCCTTAAGACCTTCGTTCATCTTCAGAACACAAATTAAGATATTTTTGATAAAATACGATGGCTCAGTGAGGCCTGCATTGCCAGCAAGACAATTAACACTTTCAGATGCCCAGAAAGATACTAAAAACATATTTAAAACAGTTCATGTGATTTAAAACAGTATTTAAAACAGTTCACATTCAACAATATCTAGTGATGGGTGATTTCAAAACACTGCTTCATGAATCTTTTGTTTCGAATCAGTGGATCAGAGCGTGTATCAAACTGCCAAAGTCACATGATTTCAGTAAACAAGGCATCATTACGTTATAAGTGTTTCGAAATTTTATGAAAAATATCTTAATTTGTGTTCCCAAGATGAACGAAGGTCTTGCAGGTTTGGAACGACATGAGGGTAAGTAATAAATGGCAGAATTTTCATTTTTGGGGGAACTAACCCTTTAAATTGTAAACTTTTGAATAGTAGTGTATTTGCTAATGCATCGGATGATCCATACTGAGCCGAGTGAGTTACTGAGAACCCCTCATTAAAGAAAAGTAGTGTTTATTCTTATGCTATTATTTGGTCCCAAAATACTTATTTTTGTGTACAGGCCATTTCTCATTATGAACAGGCAGCAGATTATTTCAAAGGGGAGTCGTCCACCAGGTACTCTACTATAGTCTTTATCTGCTTTTATATGTTATCACATTTATCAAATTAGGTGTGAGTACAGAAGTTGTGTTGTAATTAAATGATTGCATTTAATATTATTAAATTAAACACATACTCTTGTACTCTCTCTCTCTCTGTAGTTCAGCCAACAAGTGTCTTCTCAAAGTGGCGAACTATGCGGCTCAGATGGAGCAGTACCAGAAAGCCATTGAAATATATGAGCAGGTCTGTGTGATCTTCTGTCAAAAACCTGTGTTCATTTGTTTTAGTTACCCTTCATGTTGAGTGACATATTGTGTCTGTTCAGATCGGGACTTACGCCATGGACACTACCCTGTTGAAGTATGGTGCTAAAGACTATTTCTTCAAAGCAGCGCTGTGTCACTTCTGTGTGGACATGCTCAACTGCAAGGTGAGGTGCAATTTTGCCTGTTCACAGTCTGAAGAAGATATTTACAATGTAACTCTGATTTATCATCATTTAACCCTTGTTCTCTTCAATAGCTGGCTGTACAGAAGTATGAAGAACTGTTCCCAGCCTTCTCTGATGCTAGAGAGTGCAGACTTCTTAAGGTGAGTCTTTCTTCCAACACATTTAGTGGCTTACATTTTCTTCTATAGACTTGAATTGTGATTTTAGATTATGGGTCAACATCAGTTGAGGTTGAAGATTTGCCCAAATCCTTACCGTTATCTATTAGGTTTCCATTGTCTCTATTAATTATTTTGTATATATTTTTTATATATACACACTACCATCAAAAAGTTTGGTTTTGTTTTTTAAATGGTTTTGAAAGAAGTCTCTTCTGCTCACCAATACTACATTTCTTTGATTACAATTACAGTGAAATCTGTGTGAAATATTATTACAATTTACAATTTTTTCTATTTTAATATATTTTAAAATGTTATTTATTCCTGTGATGGCAAAGCTGACTTATCAGCATCATTACTCCAATGATCTTTCAGAAATCATTTTAATATGTTGATTAGCTGCTCAAGAAACATTTTGAATTTTCAATCATCAATGTTGAGAACAGTTGTGCTGCTTAATATTTTTTGATTGTTTTTTCAAAAGTCTTTGCTGTCACTTTTGATCAATTTAATGCATCCTTGCTAAATAAAAGTATTAGTAAAGTATCAACAAACTTTTGAGTGGTAGTGTTTGAACATTTTGTGACACTTTATACAAAATAATCAATCACAATGTTTCTGCACTAAACAGAAACTTCTTGATGCATATGAAGAGCAGAACATTGATGCATACGCTGATGCAGTAAGTTCTCTTAGTATATTGTTTCAGGCTTTATATCATTCACTGCACACATTTTACCTGTGGTAGTTCATTCATGAATTAAGGCCTGTTCACACCAAAAACCATAACTATAAACAGGGCTGGATTTACCTCATATTGTGACATAGGCTAAATAATTTTTTGGGGGCCCCCCCAATACCCCAACCTGAAGTAATCTTGACAAACTATATATCATTTGAAAGCTTTCAGAGTCTGGTTTTCATATTTGGTGACTGATTTTCAAAAGAAATGACAGACTGACAGATGCCAAACTATACTCTGATTCTTTCTGTTTTTTGTGTTTTAGGGATTGAATTCAAATCAAATATTAACATTATTGCCCAAACTACTTCTGAATAGGATGTCTACTTCATAAATATTATGAAAAGTATGGAAAAATATGGTTCAGATCACCCAAACCATATATAGAAATCGATGAGTAGAAAAGTTTGGTACTGCACACTGAATATATATATATATTCTTTTTTTTAATTTTCATAAACTTAAACATAACTTTTTTTTTTATTTCTACAATATGTAAAGTGTTTCCTTTAAAAAAGATACCAAACTCAAGCCTGTGCTCTAAAGTATTGAAGATTTTTAGCAATTTAAGTTGTCATTAAGTCATTTTCAGGTCTATGCTCAAAAAGTGGGACAGACAGTTAACAGTAGTTAAGTTATTAAAGTCAGCAAGACACTGGCATTTCAGGACTAGAGTTGAGGACTTCTGACATACAACAGTGAAATGTTTTGTATTTTGGGTCTGTACAGTTGCTTTTGAATAGCTGACTATATAAGTCAAATTGACCCAAAAACAGCAAGATCGTAAAAAATGTCCGTATGAACATTTCACATCAACGTGTTGAAACTTTGCATGCATGTTCATGACGTTAAATGAAAAAAAAAGTCTCAATTTCAAGAAAAACAATGTTGGTTAGATAGTATTTGAGATAGATTAAAAAAAGAATTGATAGCCACGTATGGTAAAAATTAGCTGACAAAAAAAAAAATTCTGTATTAAAAAAAATGGAAAAAAGCTGGTAATAAGTGGTAGTAAAAAACTAAAATAACAAAATATAACCAAGAAATTTTATTATTTTGGGTCTGTACAGTTGCCTTAGAACATTAAAATATTACAAATGTAACAGAAATGTATGTGTATATGTCAAAACACATCGGTGTGTTGCAATTTTGCATGCATGTTCATGACCCTAAATGAGAGAAACTCAATTTCAAGAAAAAAACAACTCAAAAATCAAAACGGGTCAAATTAACCCACAACAGTACATAAAGGTTCATCTGTAAATCTGCACTTCTCACATGTTGCCGGAACTCTGACCGCCTCACCCCAAAATGCGATTTCAACCAAGGTGGAATGGAGATATGAGGTTTAGTCACAAGCTCTATTTATAATGTTTCATTGGTTAAATATTTGCCAAACCCACAGACAGATGTAAAGGATGACCAATAGTAATGATGTATGAAAAAAAATGACAATATGGAGCTACAAGGTTTCTGCCCGATATTTAAAATGTATTTAATTTACTATTAGAGTAAAATAATAATAAATAAAATATTATTTCTCCTCATTGTAATTAGGTCCCCCCGGATGTGCGGGCATAGGCACGTGCCTAGAATGCCTATGCATAAATTTGACCCTGACTATAATGATAACTGTATTAGCATCCACACGGATTCCCAGTGGAGGATATCATTCTGTTTATTGTAAGTGTGCTGCAGTTTTTAGTTTGCTGCTTTAAATGCTCGAGCGGTGATGTGGACTCTGCTATTCTTTTGTATTTATAATGATTTTTAGAAATATATCTTTGTTATAGTTATCGTCCTTGTGAACGGGCCTTTACTCTTTGCAATATTCTGCAATTATAATTATTATTTTTTTATTAGGTAAGGGAATTTGACTCCATCTGCAGGCTTGATCAGTGGCAGACCACTATGATACTAAGAATCAAGAAGACCATTCAGGACGAGAATGACGACCTTCGCTAATGTGAAGTCATGATTCCAAGCACACCACCCTTTCTCCTGTCCTTCCTCTCTCTTAACTATAATTCCATTCTCACAATGTATTTGTGTAAATTAAGGTCACGTGCACTTTGTCTTGAACCTTCTTCTCCCAAATTTCTCCCAAATCCTACAGTCTTCAAGGAAATATAGCTTTTATCTCCAAGAACACTGTGAAGTCTTCTAGAATGACACTAGGTAGGATTTATGTTACAAGCTTTGACCATAACTTCCTTTAGTTTTAAATGTAACTGATTATAAATGTGATTATTGTATGTGTTACCATTTTCGTCCATGCTTGTGCAGCTTCAGTAGTTATTTTATTTATCATTCTTTTATTATTGGTTGTAAATTAACTTTTGATTGTCATTTATTATAGATCCAGCCGCAAGGCTCTGTATGTGTCAACATTAATTAGTAGAATTTATTATCAGAATCAGAAAGAGCTTTATTGCCAGATAAACACATACGAGGAATTTGTTTTGGTGACAGAAGCTTAGTGATAATTATTATTATCAGTGATTATAATTATTTATAATTTGTGCAAAATACTGTAACTATGATCAGCTAGAATCGGCTGAAACAACACTAATTGCCATTATGTTGTTTTCCTCTATGGAGGACATGATCAAGAACTAATTTTCTTCAGTTGGGATAGTTCACCCAAAAATGAAAATTCTGTCATCATTTACTCACCCTCAATTTGTTCCAAACCTGTATGAGTTTCTTTCTTCTGCTGAACACAAAAGAAGATATTTTGAAGAATGTCGGTAACCAAACAGTTGATGGACCCTTTTGACTTCCATAGTATTTTTTTTCCATACTCATACTATGGAAGTCAAAAGGGTCCATCATCTGTTTGGTTACCGACATTCTTCAAAATATCTTCTTTTGTGTTCAGCAGAAGAAAGAAACTCATACAGGTTTGAAACAACTTGAGGGTGAGTACATAATTTTCATTTTTGGGTGAACTTTCCCTTTAAAAACTGAATAAGAATTATCATAAATTGATGATTTTTCTGTTTTTTTGTACCTAAACATAGAAGAGTGAATCTGTATGATGGTAATTGCAGTATTTTGAAGGACTGGAGGATGTGAGGTTGTATTAGTCCTCTGTCTGAATGTGCAATGGTTAACTGTGCAATTTCTTTATGATGTATAGTGAATGAAATAGTTTTTAACAACCATTCAGACACATTTCTCAATACTTGAGTCACTTTTTCAAAACTCTTCACACAGTGAGCATAACATCAGTCTATGTAGGCTAAACTGTGGATCATTATTTTCTCACTTAGACAAACACTGCCAAAACTCTGAAGCCAATTTGCATGTTTACATACTCTTTTCAAAACTGTTAAACCTAAGCTCAAAACCTAACATAACAAAAATAAATAAGACAGCAATTTTCTACATTTCTACAGAAATACCATATTGAAATATATTCTGAACCTAAAAAATGAAATGCTATCAAAACAATTAGATGTAGCTGAATACTTGCAGTACATTGGTGTTAAGGGCCGTTCACACAGAACATGTTTTTGCTCTAAAAAACACAAGATGCATGTCAACATTTTAAAAGTTGAACATATATAAACTTGATAACCGTGTTTATAGATCGGCATATCATGCACAAGATGCTGCAAGAGACCAGAGCGTAAGAGTTAAATACTTCCATCTAGCATGTTTACATAGAAGAACAATAGAAAAGTAGTGCATTGGAATAGAAAATCATTTGGACCATGTAACAAACACTGCAATGAATTGAAACAGTTGAGAGATGTCATTTTGAAAATGTGTAATGCTTCCTGTTGCTAGTGATTTTTAGGTTGTCATTTCATGGGTGACAAAGTGTGTTTGTTTACTAGTGTTATGGAAGAATGACTTGATCTGAGACATGTATGGAGTGTTTTGTGTAGTTTTGGTGTATTTCGAATGTGAAATTAACTGCTGTGCCAAGCTGAATGTTGTTTTGGATAACTGTGTGAAGGGTTTTGAAAAAGTGACATAAGTATTGAGAAATGTGTCCTAGTGGTTGTGTTAAAAAAAAAAAAAAAAAAACACCTTACCTGAGGGACCAGCTTGCCAAAAAGTTGTCCTAGTTTTTCTTAAGCTAATATCATGCTGAGTTTAATTTATTGATGTTAGAGTACTCAAAAAACACTTGTTATTTAGCCTGTTTTTTTAAGATTACACATTTCAATTAATAGTAAAATTCCATCAAATTGAATTAAATAATCCTTACATATTGTTCATATTATGAATTAAAAATTTTAAATGAGTAAAAAACTTTGTGGAACAAGGGCATGGACTGTTTAGTTTGTGATTCATATTCAATTTAAAAAAAAAAAATTAAAATATGTTTAAATTTACTAGGAATACGTATCAAAAACGTATCAAGTGGTCCGTTCCCTTTTTTTTTTTTCCATTAAGATCTTTTTTTTTTTTTAATTTCTTAATTTGTAATATGAATAATATGTAAGGATTATTAAGTTCACTTTGACAGAATTTTACTATTAACTGAAATTTGTAAATCTTTAAAAAAAGAGTGCAGTATCGTATTGTTTACCTAAAATGCACTAGAAATTATAGGCATCTTATTTATTAAGTTGATAATTTGTGCAGTTAAATGTTTTTCGTGTTGACAATTTCATCTACATACACATTGATGCTTACGACTAATTATGTACCAATACAGGACCTTGAGCATGGAAAAAAAGCATGGCAGAATAAGCTTAATGTAACAAAAAAATGAAGTGTAACACAGTACAAGGTGTTAAAACAGTCGAAGCATGCATGTATTCACCAAAGCTGTTATGTTAAACTGATTTAAAAAGTGAATAAATGATATGATTCCCCATATAATTTTTGTTTTAGTCTTAATGTGGACGGACATACAATGACACTGTTTAGATCCCTTAATGAATTGCACATAGTATCTGACCTTAAAGCATCTGACCAAACTCCAGGTTTATTTATAGTCACACCTCAATTTTAATCATCATCCTCCTCATCTTCCAGATCCTCTGTCTCTTCCAGGGCCGCCGTCTGCTCCTCCAGGGCTGCTTTCAAAGCCTGCTCTTCCTCCACACTGGGGTCCAGGGCCTCTGTGATTTCAGGTCCGCTGGGGTACTCGCTTTGGGGCGGTGGGAGCATTATTGGGGTGTAGGCCTCTCCGATATATTTCAACCCCCAACCAATGTATATGTTTCCAAAATTCCTGAGAGGAAGCAGAAAAGGGATGTTTTAATCAGCAAAAAAAGTATTAGATTAAAAGAGATGGTTAGACGTACTGTTTATATGTTTGAAAAAGTAAGGTTCTTACTTGCCACTTGCATAAGCATAAGCTCCAGGCCAGAGGTTGGAGCGCAGCACAGCGATGGAAAACTGAGGAATGAGGTTAGAGGAGGTCATGGAGCTCCAAGGAGGGGTGTCATGAATCTCTGTGGACAGAGCACTTTCTGCATTAGAGCTGATCATTTAAACTGCTGGAGGTATTGTGTGTAAATGGGATGCAGTGTGACTGACTTGCGTCCTCAGACAGAGGCGTCAGAAGAGGAGGCCCAATCTCAGGCTCCGGCTCATCAGGTTCTTCCTCCTTCTCTTCCTCCTCGGCATCTTCATCAGCGTCATCCGCAGACTTCTTAGTTATGTTTACCCACACACAGCGGCCCTAACATTCACATGTACAGTACTGTGCAAATGTCTTTGATTTTTCACCAAAAAAAAGTTATTCACATATTTCGCTTTAATGTGCCAGTAGGAAATATCAGTTTACATTTCCAAGCATTCCTTTTGCCATTTAGAGAGTCAAAAACAAAAGTCTGTCATCAGTTACTCGCCCTTATGTTGTTCCAAAACCTCTATGACTTTCTTTCTTCTGTGGAAAAATGAAGAGGATATTTTGAAGAAGGTTTTGGTTCCCTTTCACTTCCATTATATGGCAAAATTGGGTGTCAACAGGAACCGAAATTGTTTGGTTTCCAACATTCTTAAAAATCTATTTACTGGTGTTCCGCAGAAGAAAGAAATGCATACAGTTTTGGAATCACATAAGGGTGAGTAAATAATTACAGAATTCTAATTTTTTTGGTAGACTATCCCTTTAATTGTAATAATCCAGTGAGATATTTGTACACACAAGAAGTCGGACTACAGATGATATGATCCACACAGAGATCTGATCTCACCATCATCGATAAAAACCATATCCTTCAAAAAGCTATCTTCAGTATAACAGATAAATAAAATAATGTTAAGTAAAATTAAAATGTCAAAGCGTTCTTGCACTGCACGTGCCAGTTTCTCATCAGCGACTGCCAGTCATGTCCTCGTCTCATATATAAAACACTAGCAATTCACAACTAGCTAATGTACTCGCTTTCAAGTAAAATAAAACACACAAGATGTAGTACTTCCAGTGCCCTGTAGATGGCAATATTGCTTCTTTTGTACCAGAAATAAACTGCTGCAGAAACAGTTAGGTGCCATGCAAAATGTAATGAGTACTTGCATTGCTCATTACAAATGTAGTGGAGTAAAGAATACATACACTTATTAAATAATGTTGTCAAGTAAAGAGTAAAAGTTGCTAATATCTTTGATACTCAGTAAAACTACAGAGTAGCCAAAACAATACTCGAGTACAGTAACTAATTACTCAAATTTACACCTCTGACTGAACTAGGAGTGAACTACATGAATTTATGGTGTAGTTATTTTGTTGAGTTGTTTGGGTGTCCATGAAAGAAATTTTTCTGTCAAATTTTTTTTTCTTATTTTTTCAAATTTGGCAATTGTGGTCATTTTCTTTTACAAGCTTTTTGGAGCACAATGATTGATTTTTACTGTTTTCCATTGCTATTACTAGATTTATCATGGTAATATATAATACATGTAAAAGGAACACTGCAGAAACTAAGTGTTAGCAAAACTTACTAAATATCCACTTCAATGGACATTTCAGGGCGAATGAATTTCAAACAGGCCGTCTGTTTCTTACCTGTGTAAGTATATGCTGTACATGATGGACCCATAGATTCAGAGACTCAGCCATCTCATTTACATGGATGCCCTCAAAGTTAGGATTCTCCTCAAAGCTGTCTCGCAGTCCTTCATCCTCACCTTCATCCTCCCCAAACTGGTAGAATCCCAGAGGGCTGACGTGCGTGCCTGCTGAGATGCGTGCGATCTGGGCACGCAGGTAGTTGGCCTCGTTGCCAGGAAAGGGAGGGAAACTTTCAACAGGAGCATCAAGCCTGCCTGAGAAGAGCCTGCGGATCTGCCGCGCTGCTGTGATCTGAGCGGGGGTGACCACCGGCAGTCTGACCCACGGCATGCCGGGCTCTTGACACACAAAATAAGTGAATTTGTTGGCACCGGTGTGATTTTCTTCCTTTGGCACTGGAGGTGGTGGCTTGTAAGTGGATTTGGGGGGCGGATCGGCCTGCAAGACAAAAATTATTTTGGTCAAGTTTAGACACACATTTGTACAGTTTCTAGCCTTTCAGCAGTACTGGGTCCCCCATCAAAAAAGTATGTCCATATTTTGATAATCTTATTTGAAACCGTTATGGATATAAATTGTCTTTACCTGAAGTCGTAAGCTGCATGCGCAATAAAGATCTGCTTCGACAGAAGACATTTGGTAGTTTTGGAAACTACAGTGGATTGTAGGTAAATGTCCACCTCATCCAGCGCTCTTTTTGTTTTCTGGTTTAAGGTGTGGTCACATTAACGAAATTTAACTTGGATGGGTTAAATGCACAGGACAATGTCTGAGTATGGGTTACTATTTTTGGCCTTAACATGTCACTTTCTCTTTTTGCCTGCAAAATTTTGCTGTGGCCATCCCTTAAAAATATATTTAGAGCAGATTAATTAACTTCAGTAAGTTTTGTGACTTACAGCTTCAACAAGCTCCGTTTCATCCTTGTCCTCCTGTGGCTCTTCCTCTCTCTCCTCATCCTCATTGGACTGTTCTGTGCTCTCCTCCTCCTCCCCTTCACCCTCTCTGAATTCCCCCTCAGCCACCAGGTAGTTGCTCTGTGTGCCGAGGATCTTGCCCCAGAATCGACAGCGCTGAAGACACTGTGTGTCCACCAGTTGTTTCAAAGCCAGAAAGATTCTCTGCATCTCCTCTTTCCCCAGACCCACACCAGCTTGCTCAAAGAAGAACGCAAGCTCTGGAACATTCGGTAGAGGAGAATCCACCTGAAAATGATACAGAAGGATGTATTATTACAGAAACTGTTGTAGGCCTATTGTATTGAACTGCTCATAGGACCCACCACAACCATTTTGTGATTCAAAGATTAACCAAAGTCTTATGGGCTTGAAATGATATGAAGGTGGGTAAATGTTGACAGAATTTTAATTTTAAGTTAAAGAGATAGTTCACCTAAAAAAGTTGATGTATAGCCATTGATTTCCATAGTATATATATATATATATTTTTCCTACTATGAAAGTCAATACCGTCAACTATTTGGTTAACAACATTCTTCAAAATATCTGTTTGTGTTCAACAGAAGAAAGAAACTCATACAGGTTTGGAACAACATGAGGGAGATTTTTTGACAAAGTATTTAACAAAAAAAATGTTAGGTTTTAACAGTTTAGAAGGCATTATATGGGCCCTCAGGAGCAAGGCTCACCAGCTCTTCCTCCTGATCACCTTCACCACCTGCCGCGCGCGTGAACAGTGTCTTCTGCTGCTCGGCCAGCAACAGAGCTGAGGATGACGACGGACTGTCACGCAACGTGTCCTGCTTCTCCTGAAGGATACTTCCTTTCAGCTCGCGACTCATGTCCTCTATCACATCGACCGCGTTCTCTGGACGCTCATCCATAACTTTGGTTAACAGTCGTACGAGGTGGTCATAGCTGGACAAAGAGGTTCAATTTAGAACATTTTGTGAAGTTTCAGAAGTTTCTGTCTTCCAAATTTAAGCAATATTCGCAATTTTTAAACGTTTTTTTTTTTCTAAACAATAAAACCACACTGGGACATATTAAAGCAAAGTCAAATAGACTCTAGGTTTAAATCTAAAGGTTTATGGCCTTGCTGTGACAACATGCCCCGCTAGGACAAATGTACTGAATCATATTTTTTATTATCATTAACTGGAAATACTAAAGTGAATGTTCATTGTCTTCCAATGAGTTCTCGGTTTAGCCTCTGTTAAGATATATAACGGTGCTTAATAAATTAGTAATGACAACTTAATAAAATAATAACTGTGATATACTTACAGATTCAAGTTTGTTTTAGTGCTGTTCTTCATCATGAAAGCCTTAAATCGAGCCGCCGCCTGCAGTCGGTCATTGTTCAACGCTTCTTCGGTCATCTCCATTTTAGTAAAACTTACAAACTATTGCTGACTAATTAAAAATAAACGATATTTTTTTCAATCCGTACTCTTATATTTCAAGGCAAAACTCCATTAACACAAACATCAGCGCATTTCCGCAGAGCACTTCCGTTGCCATGGACTCAGCTGTGTAACTACAACAAACGTGTTGCCTGGTAGCTTCTTTACTCTGATAGGCCGAATTCTGTTGAAATTAACATAATCATGACATACTTTAGTACAATGAAGCACAGAGACCAATGATTTGTTTCTCATTTTTGTTTGTTGGACATTTTTTATTCTAGAAATGAAAACATTGAGGGACATACAAAATCTATTTATTCTCAAACTAATTTGAACAAAGAACCAAAATATTGTTTTTTTTATATTTACTTCTAACTTTCAGATTCACAAAACACTAAACAAAGCAGTATAGAATGAGACATCATCTCAAAGTCAGTGCCTTCATTCAGCCTCATTTCAAATGGCATCAGTCCATGCTGCTTTCTCCTGCTTCTGCAACAACATCCTCAGACTGATCTTCAGGTTGGGCAGCCACCTCCTCAGCTCTATCCGCAGGTCTATCCAGAGGTGTATCTGCAGGTATAGCAGTCGACTCTTCCATGGGTTCGTCTATCTTTTCTGTGAAGGAGCTGGACTGTGATGCCTCCTCAGGCACCTCCATCTGCTTAAAGTGAAAGTCATTGGTCAGCCAGTGCCATTCACTCTTGTACTGGTCCGCAATGATGAGGATTATAAAGTTTTACCTGCAATGCTGCTTCAGACGAAACCACCAGAGTAGAGTGGGCTATTTCTTCCTGCTCCATGGGTTCTTCTACTTCTTCCCTCCTGGCTGGGATCTGTTGAGGTGGTGCTGGTGGTTCAGTAAATACTATGGGTGTCGGGGCTGGAGGTTCTGCTTGTGGTACTGGTGCAGGCATTGATATATGCTTTGGTACTGGCACCTTAACAAACATAAGTGGACAAGAAAGAGAGCAGTTTATTTGCGGATTATCCAAAGATTATCTATCTCCATAATTCTGTGTAGCAAGAATTACGACATGGTCACATTAGAGAAATTTGTCTACTGTCAATAGTGTAGCAATGTAAAGTCATCACTTTTAAACAAAGCAGCTTTCTAAAGAAGCTTGTTTTGGCCACTAAATATTAAAAAAAAAAAAAAAAAAAAAAAAAAAAAAAAGGTACTTACAAGCCACCACCTCCAGTGCCAAAGGTAATTGTGACTTTTTCATCTCACAATTCTGACTTTTTTTGCATCTAACAATTGACTTTATTTGTCAGAACTGTGAGATTTAAACTCGCAATTGCTATAAAGTCACAATTGTGCGTTATAAAGTTTTTCGCAATTTAATCAAGCAATCTGACTTTTTTCCTCAGAATTACAAGATATAAACTCTTAATTCTGAGAAAAAACATCTTTTTTTCCCCTGCACATTATAACACAATTATGTTTATATCTCAGAATTCTGACTTTATAATTCGCAATTGCGAGAAAAAGGTCAGAATTGTGAGATAAAAAGTCGCAATTAATTTTTTTTTTTATTTCATAAATAAAAACAAGCTTCCATAGCTATCTGTTGGTCAACCTGGTGAATTGCAAAATCTGCTGTGGAAATCTTTCACCTTCACGCAAAACTGCTGATCGAGTAGATTCCTACTGAAATAACTGGATTTCGCCCATGAAAATGAACAAGAGTAAATGTGACCGCACAAAGTCAGTGTGGAATGAAAATTCACCCCATCTATTTTGTAAATGCATGTTATAGATCTTATACAGTGAATTAATATTTCATTAGAATGTCATAACTCAATCTTCCATTGAAAACATTTAGTCCTGGTTCACTTAGTGTTCATACTGTAATTTTTAACACCGAATATAAATATACAAAACAAAAAGCAGCTTTTATGACGTATATTTTGCGACAGATCTCCGAACATCCAAAACAATGCTGTGTGCTAGGGTAAATGAGCGCTTTTAATGTTGTAATGGTATTTTTATGAGCTAAGAACTCACAAAGAGCTTCTAAAATGTGTAAAGGAGTCATAACAGCAGCAAGAATTCCACTCTCGCACACAAATGAAGATCTGCTGCAAGACAATTGCAGTTCTGATGACTGTACCGAACTGTAATGGACATGAGCATTATGTCCTTTTTATAGTTGCATCTTGTGACATCACATCCTGTTTTTGGTTCGTTTAGATGTCTATGGTCCGTGTTGCTTTCATTTCAGTCAATCTGCACCAGAGTTTAATTGGAATACTAGGATTCGGATGGCAGCGTTCACGCTTATTTAAACTAACAGAGAAATCGCACCAGAGTTTGTTTTAATCATCGAAAACCTACCAAGTGTGAACACACCCTTACTTTGCTTAAACCCGGACCCTCCACAATCTATTGCCAACTAAGTGCAACATCTCAAAATCCAATCAACAATCAATGAATAGAACAACTTTTTCTTCTTTGATAATCTGTTGCACTCGGATGTACGTCACAGTATAGAAGAAAAGATCTTCACTACTTCAGTTTCATCACGACGTACCTCTCGCTCTCTCTCTTCAATTACTTCTGGATGGTGAAGTTCAGGTTGTGGTTCTGGCTCCGGCTTCCTGTTGGCCTCAAGAACGGCCATTATAGATGTTGGAATGTGGGCTTGCTACAGAAACAATAAAACAATATGTTTAAATAAAAGGTATTTAGAAGTAAAATTTTATTAACTGAAGTTTTCTCATCTAAAACACTGAATACACAAACTTTTTTCACCTGTCATACTATTCATATCAATGTTTTGGAATACAGTTTTAAAAAAAAAAAATTCAAAATAACAAAAAAAAAAAAAAAAAAAAAAAATCACCAAGACTGCATTTTTTTAAAATAAAAAAAATACAGTAAAAATAATGTAAAATATTATTAAAATATAAAATAACTGTATTCTATTTTAATATATTTAAAATGTAATTTATTCCTGTGATGCAAAGTTGAATTTTCAGCATCATTATTCCAGTCTTTAGTGTCACATGATCCTTCAGAAATCATTTTAATATGCTGCTTTGGGGCACAAGAAATATTTCTTATTATCAACAATGTTGCTTAATATTTTTGTGGAAACCATGATGCAGTGGCATTCTAATATTTGGGGTAAGTGAGATTTAAATTAATTCATCCTTTTATTCAGTAGTGTATATATTTATGATTTCAGTCTCAGTAGCCATTAATTTCCCAGATGACACTTATTTGGGACAAAACCTGCGTACTTGGTGAGGGGTGAAGGAGTGCACATGCTGCAGGAGCGGCTCCCTCATCTCTGGGCAGCGCTCGAACACACTGGCCAATTGTGGTGGAGGCAGCTGAAGTAGAACGTTGTAGGACTGCGGTTTGGTGCGCTGACAGCACTTTACAAAGCCCTCCCACACTTTAGGATACTTCCACACCTGTACAATCAATCAACAGTCGATCAGTGTACAGGTTTATCAGCACAAGATTATCAAATGAGAGATGGGTATGGGATTACTGGCATTGGCCAATAACTGTGCCATTCATGAGTATGAAGGGTTCTCTGCCCATTGACCTGTTTGAGGATGAGCCGAGCTAGGATGTTCATGACGAAGCCAGCCAGGCGAGGGTACATAGTGAGGGACTGGATGACCGTACGCATCAGCAGTATGGGAAGAGGGGTCTGCTCCATCAACTGCTGCATCACCACGGCCAGCACCTCTGATGTGTACACATTCTTCTCCCCAAAACACAGGTTAGTGGCTACAGGGGGAAAAGAACACCAAAAGTGAGAAAAAACATCAAAAAAGAAGAAAATTAAACTAGAGGCTACACATGCATATATATATATATATATATATATATATATATATATATATATATATATATATATATATATATATATATATATATATACACACACGTATATTAGTGGCCAAAAGTGATGTCTGGAGGGGATATTTCTTTGTAATGATCCTACAAGTTCAATTAAACCATCAAAATATGAAGAAAATATTTTAGATTTTTTAAATATAGGGATATGCAAATGACCAAGATCAAAGATAAAGAGAAGTAAACTTTCCCTCTGAAATCTTGAGTTACTATTGACTTACTGACTTACAGGCCATCCTCAGAGGTTAAAAAGCCTCCGCACAGATCCCACTCTCTCTTCCTTCTTCTCCTGAGTGCTGTGTGGGACCGGAAACCCAGTCCGACTGCAAGGTCGGGCCGGCAGTCCCAAAAACATGAAGCCATGTGCAACTTCCCCGACCATAACAGGCTCAAACTAACCGCGAAAGACTGTCGACATTTCTTCATTCATCGCAGAAGAAATCGATTGCAACTTCAACAATATCGACTCACAAAACCTTCTTCAGAAACTTTACAGACTGCTTCAATGGCAAAGGCAAGTATCGTACGTTTAACAAGGTGTTTTGAAATAAGAAGCTGATGGTTCTTTTCATGCGGTTAAATGACTCTTTTCCATAGATTCATTCCCTGTTTCTGTTTCCGGTTTCATTCTGTAACTTTGTGTGTGTATGTGTTTGTTTAGATTAGTTCTCTTTGTGATTTAGTTAACACGTGTGCACAATACATATGAGTATTAGGTTCTGATTCTCTGCTTGCAGCAAAGTCAATTTAACGATGCCTGATCTTGCTACATGCTCTTAGTAGTTCTGTACAGTAAGAAAGTTATTTCCCTTACCCTGGAAATTAACATTTCTTAGTATTGATTATTTATTAATTCTAAGTGTTGATTAAAACTGATTAATTGATTGTAATATTAGTTCAACTACATCAATATTAATCTGATGACTGATCCAAATATTCATAATTAATTATAACACATTATGATTAATTATTAATGTTTCCCTTTTGAGCTGATCTGTATGTATATATATATATATATATATATATATATATATATATATATATATATATATATTTTTTTTTTTTTTTATATATATATATATTAGAGTGATGAACAGAAGCATTTAACTATATTTTAATTAAAAAATGATGTAAAAGGCTGGACAGGGACTTGTGTGCAGCAGGATACCTTTGATAATTGACTTCATGTCACACTTGGAGGAGTCAATGTTGTGTAAGGCGATGAGGAGCTCTCCAGGAGTGAGTGGAGACATGGAGGAACTGCCCTCACCTACAGAACAGACAATCACACAAGTTCACTAGACTTCTACTGATCTACAGCAAAACAAGACACTGAAATGACATCGTTCCGAAAAGACCTTCAGTCAAACCTATAATACATAAAATACAATGAAAACCACCTAATTTGTTTTTATCAATATCACCACATATGCACAAGAGAATCAGCATGTATTACTGTGTTGAGTGCCCAGCAGTCTGTTGAACACCTCCTTCACCACGATAGGGTTGAGTTTGATGAGTTTGGGTAGAGCCTGGATCACCTCGTTCTGTTTGACACAATTAAGATACCATTATAAATGCAGTGTCCACAGAGCCCTTTTAACCTTAAAACCATTTTAACTGCCTTTTAAAGTGCAATGTGAGATTGATGTGTTAAAAGCAATTAAAAGAAAAGCAACTAACACAGCAATTATTTTTTCACTTCCTGAAGTAGCTATGCTAATCTCTGTCTGGCTGCCTGTTTTTGATCCTGTCAGTAACCTGCTCATCTCAGTGATTACAGCATGCAGGTGTATGTGCAAGTACGAGTAATAACGATCAAGAGGATCAATCCTCACATAAAACATTGATACCAAATGTTTTAATTAGTAAATGTATTACTTATTGTGACAATGAATTGTCAGTACAAAAGCACCTAAAAAGGACAGATGAGATGAGACAAACCTTCTCCAGGCCGTTGATAACAGGGATGAGGAAACGAACATCTGGCACTCGCTTATGATAAAGATCCCTCACCCTCTCCACCAAATCAGGAGATGGAGGCACTGTGAAAACGATACAATCCACAAAGGTCTACATTTAGTTTTCAGAGATGCATATACAGACACACTCTTTCTTCTCTTTCACACACACACACCTTTATCAGTGAGTATGTGTAGACAGCGAGTGACCAGCGTCTCTGCTCCTTTGGGACAGTTCTCCACCAGGAGCAGCAGGTCAGGAGAGCTCATTCCCATTCCTCTTATCTATAGAAAAAACATTGATGAAACAAAACCATTAAAATGTTCATAACTGAACCGTTTTAAATGAAGAATTAATAAAATAAATAAAATTATCTGTTAGCTGTGAAGGCAGTTATATGCTAGTGTACAAATGCCGTTATTGTTAAATTTCCCCTATTATGCTTTTTTGGATATTAGCTTTGATGTAGTGTGCAATATAGCGGCTTGTGAACGTAAAAGGTCTGTAAAGTTTTAAAGATCAAAGTGCACAACGAATAAAATTATGATTTCCTAAAAGAAAGATTTGATTCTGAACTACCGAACTCAAACACTGTAGCTGTAGCTGAGGTCTGGAAGAATTTGGTTTGTGTTTTCGACATGTCGAGAAGACACTGTTTTCTGCACTGCGAAAGCAAATCTACTTTGCATGCACTTCCAAAGAATCAGGACTCAGGCTCGAATTTACAAGGTAAAATAATTACTGTTTGTTTTACTGTGTTAAAAACTGCTATGTTAATAGGCGTTTTGTTTCTTACACACGCTGTAAGAGGTAGACCAATCACAACAGACTGGGCCATCTGACCAATCAGAGCAGAGTAGGCTCTCGGAAAGGAGGGGTTTAGAGACACAGAATCCTTTATGGAACTGTTTCTGCTGGAAAAGAAGTGATGCTGCAATGTATATTATGAGAAAATTAAAGTGTTTTTTGATCTTGGATGCACGTAAACCTATTGTAGGAGACTTCCAAAACAAAATTAGGAACCTTTAAAATAGCATAATAAGGGCACAATAACTAAAACTATTAAAAATCAGAATGATAGTTAATTGAAATAAAGTTGAAATAAAATAATATCTAAATATTAGATTGAAAAACGTAAAACAATTATGCTCATTTAGGTTTATAATTTTGTTTAGGGGGTCTACTAGAATAGGTTTACATGATTTAATGTTGTTAAACATAAATTTTAACTATTGATTCTTCAATTCCTAAGTCCATATAATGATGTTTTGCCCTCATGTTTCCTTGAAATAGCGTTAAAGTTTTCCTGGCCTTATAATTACCTTAGTTTGAGCCAGCAGGTGGATATTAGCTACATTACGAAAAATGGCAGGACTACAAACTAGGTGTTTCAGGCAGGTGTTTTTCTTTTGGAGAGATTAACTCCCTTTGGCTGGACTTTCTGCTTTGTAACTTTGCAGATTGTTTATGCAAAGCACAAACAACTATAGTGGGCGCTGTCAGGACGTTCGCTAACAGTATGCTGCTGGTCATGTATTTCAAAATTCTTTTTACCCCTAAGCGAAGAATGAAAATAAACTTTGCAGTGAGTATTTCGGGGTCTCTAGAAGGTGAGGTGGTCTTACAGGCTGTTCGATGACCCTGAGCACACTGCGTTTGATGTCGGCAATGGCCTCAGTGTAGACAGAAGCCAGCTCGTGGACCAGGCGATGGTTGAGGGGCAGGAGAGAGAGATAGAGGTAAAGGCACTGCCGCACAGTCTCCTCTGTCCAGGGAGATGCTACCTCTGAGGACACAGCAGGATTGAGCAAAGTCACAATTATTTTAGACCACAGTTCACCATTGAGTTCATTTTACACTATTTTGTTAAAGTAACAATAAAGTTTCTTTCTAAATTAAGGAAATTAAAGGGATAGTTCACCCAAAAATAAAAATTCTGTCATCAATTACTCATTTACTCTCATGTCGGTCCAAACCCATAAGACTTTCGTTCATCTTCAAAACACAAATCAAGATATTTTTAATAAAATCTGAGAGATTTCTCTCCCTACATTAAAAGCCAATTCATCCAAAACGTTCATAAAGAGATTGCAAAATAAATCCACATGAATTGAATGGTTTAATCCAAGACTTAATATTAAATTAAATAAAACTTATATTTAAATTAAATTATTCATCATATAAATCGATAAGAAGACCTGGATTAAACTGCTCGATGCATATGAATTTGAACGTTTTGAAGTGTCAGAGTTCTGCGTAAATGAACTTTCAATGGAGAGACAGAAATCTCATTAAAGATTTCATTAAAAATATCTTCATTTGTGCTCAAAAGCTGAACGAAAGTCTTATGGGTTTGGAACGAGTATGAGAGAATTTTCATTTTTGGGTGAACTCATCCTTTAATACACAAGTATGAGCACATAGACCAAAGCACAATTATATTACAAATTGGGATAAATCTGAAGATTAGGAAAAGTCTTTGAACCTGTATCCTCTCCTGCTCCAAACAGAAGAGAAGGTGGGTTTGGGTGGACCAGAAACTGCATGTAGGTGAGAGCGTATTTCTCAATACAGTCCTTCAGATGTTCCTTCTCATACATGCGCTTGATGAAGCTGAGAGCAGTGGACCGCACCTGAACAGCATTGGGATTGTTATTATACTACTATGAAAACTAATTTATGCAACAATGAAAGACAGATGATTGGAGGTTAACCTTTTCTTTTTCATGAGAGCTGAGGTTCAGAAGGACATTGAGGTACTGATACTGTCTGGAGGGGCGTTTGAGGATGAGCTCCTTTAACGTGGACATGCCCAGGTAAACACGTGACTGAAAGACAAGTGACAAAACAAAATGATTTCATATGTGCTGCTCCTCGAGAACTTTTTAAATGATGGCATCAGAAACTTAAGGTGGTTAATGTAGAAGAGTGGCTGACCTCATCCTCACAGTAGCGCTGAATCACCTCCAGTGCCGAGTCTGTAATGACCGGAGCCTCCAACACAAGCTTGGTGAAAAGCCTGAGATAAATGAAATTCAGGAATAGTGAATATATTTTAAACATGCCAGAATATACATGTCAGCAGTTAAAGACAGTCTTGCAAAGTTTAATTTTTTTAGTTCACATAAAATTGAACGCATTGAATTTGGGTAGCTGACAATAGCTTAAGCAGAGTTAATATTTATCTACAGTATTTTGGGTCAGGATTAGGACACGACGAGCACATGAAGCTTTGTGCTGTGCTGCTTATATGTATATCAAGCAGTAAAAACGTCCCCTCCGGCACCCAAAATAAGGCATCTGTGGATGAGAGTCCAAACAAGGACTGCTGGAACGACAATGTCCCAGACACTAAGTAGAATGATAATTTTAGAATGACACGACAGCCATTTATTACACTACTCAAAAACAACAGCTCATTCTGTGCGTCATACTGTATGTCATTAAAGAGCATAATGTTCTTGTTTCTGTTTTCAACGCGATCGAGTGTTTAAATGTCCTATCAAACCGATTAGAACATTTCAAACCACCCCTTACAGTCTTAATGAGATTTCCAATTTGAAATTAAATTAGATTTAGCTAATTAATAATTGATGTGGTTACATGTGACTTTTATTCTGACTGTGCTACTAGTCCAAATACAAACGGATTATTAGGGTTCATGTAAATGCAGCTAATGAAAAATATTTGGGAAGTTAAAATGTCCTGTGGGGTGAAACGTAAACATGCAAAACCATTATAAACAACATTTTGGCAATTATTTCTTATGGATGCAGATTCTAATTAATTGAGAGACTACCTGGAATATTTGTTCTTTTAAAAATTAATTTGTCAATGAAGACAATTAAAAAATGATGAAAAATGTAAAGCAATAAAATATGCACTTTCCTTATTAAAATACTATACTTTTGACCTAAAATCTTCAAGTAAAAAAAAACACAAAAAAAAAACACATACATACACACACACACACACACACACACACACACACACATTACGCATCTTTAAATGTTACCCATTTAAAGATAAATGGACCAAGTAATTTTCTCCCCAAAACATTATTTTGACTCCAATCATATCAGTGGATTATAAAAAAAGATATCCACATTTAAGATGGCAGCCATGTTGAGATCACATGATCAGTCGAGTACTACTTATTTTATTTATATACATCTCAATAATACAATACTTATAGTAGTGGAAAAAAATTAATAACAGGTAACAAAGTTGCCTGCCAATCTACAGCAGCATTGATAACTGAAGAAGTTTCCCTTTGCAGAATGCTGCATCCACACCAATGTCAGTACAATTAATAATTGAACTAATTCATGAAAATTAACTAATAATTTTAAAATAAAAACAAATAATTTTACGTTTACCCACGTCATGTGACCATTAACCAATGTCAGAGAACAGTGAACATGTGAATGTGTTGTTAAATTATTGAAAAATTAACTTAAAATCTCAGGGTTACTTCAAGTAAATATATTTTTTTGTCTGACAAAAGTTTGAGAATCCCTAATGTACAACATCATTGTATCGGTACTATCGACAAGCGAAAAATAAAATTCACATTCACTGACTGTATCAGGTTGATAAATAATTTGTGATGTTATGAGGTGATTCTCACCCATCCCTCTGCTCAGGTTTCTCCTGCAGGCCAGACAGAAGTGTGAACAGACATTGCTCATAGCTGTCCAGAGAGCCGGAGGGCTGCTGACTCAGGTATTCATTGTACTCGTGGTACAGCAGGGAAAAGGCCAGCTCACTTCTGCTCCGCATGTCCTCCAAGATAAACTGCAACAAGTCATTTTTCTTCCCTCCCTCAAACTGGGTCACCAAGCGTGCGAGCAGCTTCACACGGACCTGGGAGAAGATAAAACACAGAGATGACTTGGTAGAATGGATATAGTGGCTGAGATAGTATGCTTAGAAAAGTCCCCAAAAGCAGACTCACATGGGACATCCCACTCTGTGCAATGGTCTTTTCTGATTGGAGGATCCGCGTGATGGCCATGTTGGTAAGTTTCTCAATCTGAGCCTCTGAAAACGGCTGCACCACATCCGCTAATTTGAACACTTTTTTTCTGCCACTGGCGCCAAGAGCTCTGAATGAGGGTTAATGATTAAAACAAAGAGAGAAAATCAAACCAGTGTCTCAAAGCTAGAGTTAACACACAAATGCAATGTTTCTGTTCCAAAACATAGTGAGCCCCCTAACTAGACATTTAAAGAGGACCTATTATACAATTTTTTTTTTTACATTATAAACTTTCTTTAGTGTGTAATGTTGTTGTTTGAGCATGAAAAAGGGCTGCAAAGTTACAAAGTAATTTCAAAGGAAGTTATTCTCTATTTCAGTAAGCGCTATTTCTGAACTCCTCAAAACATCTCGATTGTAGTCTTGAGTTTTCTTCCAGGAACGGACATGTCACAGTATCCCGCATTTAAATAATTCACGCCCAAAGGCATACACAAGGAGCAAGACATGGTTGAGTTGCGTTAGTAGTGAGCTGACATCAGTGTGTAGTTAGTAGTGTCTGTGACGTCACCCGTAAGTTTCTGAAGAGTATTTTTGAAGCCCAAAGTGGGCGAAGCCGGCCGTCGCCATCTTGGCAGCACGTCATCCCCAGATACCCGAAAATGGGCAAAGAGGCGGGACGTGACGGCTAACAGACAGCAGACAAGCGGCTAGTAGTGACAGCAGCGGCAATCCACCTGTCACTCAAGTGACCACACCCTTAATTATGCAGAACTTTAAGGCATTTAACGCACCCGGCCCGCCGCAAACCTACGTAGTTCATCTTACATTTCATAAAGTTGATTGACTACGAATATGAAGCAGGGCAACAACTCACTGCGTGATGTAGCCTAAAGAATGCAGTTAGAATGTCCATAAAATTCAAGATATCAATTTGGCCATCGAAAATATTACCTATAAAGTAAGAGCAAATCTGTTTGTTTCTGAATGAATCCACATTTTGAGCGAATCAATCAGGTGAATCAATGATTCAACAGCCCATTCATAAAGAGAGCCATTTACTTAATTCCAGAATGAATCAGCTGTTTGAATGAATCTAATGAATGAATGACTCAATGACTTACGCATTTAGACATTTACCGCCACCTACTGGCAGTTTTAGTTTCTTATTCAGAGTATCATTTCATTTAAAAATTATTTCATTTTTCCATATCAATTTAAAAAAAAAAAAAAGTTAGTTCACCCAAAAATGAATATTCTGTCATCATTTGCTCACCCTCATGGCCGCTAAAGCCTAAAAGTTTATGTGTAATATGTTGAATCAAATAAAAAAAAAAAAATTCTAAAGCTACTTTTTGTAATGTTCATTTGATGCTTTTGTCATTTTACACAATAATGGCTTTAAATTATATTTTGGGGGTAATTCCTCAGCCAAATTTGATGTGCGATTAATTTATGATTAATTCGATTAATTAATCACCACAGTGTGTAAATAATTAGATTAAACATACGAATCGCTTGACAGCCCTAATTTATTTCCGTATTTATAACTGTGTTTGTGTATATGTAGTGCTATGGGGACACTCTTACTTAGCCTGTGTGGTGGGCAGTATGGGCTCTGGAAGTTTCTTGATCTGAGGTGCCTCTTCAGCGATAGGGCTCTTGTAAGCCGCCACCGCCCCCACCACTGAGATGGCTTGACCGAGAGACACTGCAGACAGCTTGCGGATGATGAGAGGGTCTTTGGAGCTGGACTCAGCCGCTCCTCCCTCTTCCTCCTTCACCTCTTCATCTCGAGCCTTACACAGCTCCAGCCCTGTGCAGGAGGAGAGAGAAGAGACAATGTTTAACATGCAGTGCTACAATATGCACAAAGCCCCTCACCATCTTTATAGCTGTGCTGACAGGAACTAAAAGAGTTTCTCTCTCCTGCCTTCAAAATATCCATCACCTCACCTGGTCCCAGTCCAGCCCCAGTCATCTGTGTGGCCATCAGCCTGGCTAGATGTTTGATCTGAGCATCAGTGCCGGCTGATTCTACAGGCGTGTAGGTGGCCTGGAAAGAGGCTGGCATCACTTCAGGCAGGTAAACCATACTGATGAGCACCTGCATTAAAAGAAAGCAGAAAATGAATAAAGTGAACACACATGTAAGTTACAGTAATAAGCAAGAATGTGTGCTACTCAACACAGAGTTCCCAGACTTTTTGACAAATTAATTTTCTATTTTGACTTTCAGCCTTTTGAATTAGATTTAAATGATTGTTCTTTTTACATGTCAAAATGTTTTCCAAAAAGACCCAAAACGGGCGAAATGATTTTACTCTACACCAGCATTTCCCAGGAGTTTACAGGGTTTTGAGAGTTACTGAACAGCTAATTAATGAATCATAAATCATAAATAATAAATCATAAAAATGTCAAATTAAAATAAATAAATGAATAAATATATAGGACTGCATAATTAATCAAAATAAAACAGAAATCGCAATATGGTGTAGTGCAATTAATAAATTTAAAACGGCTGTAATTCGGTCTGTTGCGCTGCGTGTTTCAGAGTGAAGCGTGGCATTGTGTTTATTTACACTGTGTTCCAGTGTTTTTAATGTCTCTGAGTGACCCAGTTCACAGCAAAAGCTGCTCCACATAGTTGGTGAGGTGCTAACAGAAGACTAAGAATAGAGGTGGTACTGAATAAATATTAATGTTAAGTACTGATAAGTTTTTGTTTTTGTAAATATGTAAATGCATGTGTACATGTGTGAAGTTAAAATATAATAAAAATAATGGAGAAGAAATGCTGCTTCAAACAAACTCCATCTCTGCATGTCACTTATTTTCACATTTGTATTAGTATTGTAACTCGTAGTCTAAAAAATATATATAATAATGATCAAATATTCATTTTTCTCATTTTAAAGTGCAACTGTATTTTTCAATAGGAATATATTGCAATCTTCATTTTCTATAATAGAGACATCAGTACAAGTATTAATATCAGTGATACTGGCCTTCATTCATAAAACGATGCCATTAGCCAAGTATTTAAAAAGTATTGTCTATAAGTTGTTTCTACATCCATTTGGAGAGTAACTGTGAAATTATTACAATATAAAAATATTAAAAACAACGTTTTTAATTGCAATTAATCACAATTAATTACAGAAAAAGGTGTGATTAATTGGTTGCATTTTTTAATCGATTGACAGCACTAATACATTAATTTATACATTTAGTGCTATTATTTCAGCATTTAAAGAAACACACTTTTAGTTCCTAAACCAAACCAAACCTCCCACACACAGACCAGACATGTTATGGACTGAGCAGTTTAGCCACAGTACGCACCAGGTTGGCCACATTCTCTGGGGACAGCAGAGGCAACAGGAACTCAGCAGTGAGATCGATGGCTGACTGGGTGCCAACGGAGGAGGATGGTTTTGGGGTGACAACAGGAGCTGGTTCCTCCTTATCCTCATCATCCTCTACTAGAGCACCCTCTGCAAGCACAAGTAAGGCATTATTCCCCTTCTTTTCAAAAATCAATGCCAACAACTGTTTGATCCACAACAAACAACGAGCCATGCAGCTCATTAAAACAGCCACTCACCCATCTTGATCCTCTTGCCTTCAACATAGGGCTCATGGTGGAGTCTCTTTCGGGGTTGTACGGTGGCTGGCGTGCAGCGGGTGATCTCGCTCTGAGACATGCCAAGGTCCAGCAATAGAGTGGAAATCTGGCCCTGGAAGTCCACGCTGCTGGGGTGCTTCAGCACCGCGACTAGGTGCAGCTTCAGGTTCTTGCGCACACTGCTCACTTGAGACTTAGCCAGAGTCGGGGGCAGGTTAGCTAGTGAACACAGCAAAAGAGATTAAGAACAAAAGAAATGATTAGATTTGTGTTCAATGCTCTGGATAATGTCAGTAAACAGAACTCACCATGTAGCGTCTCATAGGCCTGCACCACCTCAGACATGAACATGGGCCGCTGTCTGGCCAGTGTCGCCAGTGATCCCAGTGCAGTGGTTAGATTAATGCTGGAGATGGCAGGGTGCACCATGAACTTTAACAACTGCTCCAGAGCCGACTTACCCTCCTCACATAAGGTGTCTTAGAGCAGGACAGGAGGAAGAACAAAAAGAACAAAAAGGAAGTAAAAGGAGAGAGTTAAAATATTTTTGTGAAACTTAAGAGTTTTGACATTAAGGCAGCACAATTTGGGGAAAAAAATTGTGATTAAAATCGTGAATGCGGTTTAAAATGTGATTTAATAACAAAAGTTCCAGGTTTGCTGCGCTTGTTTGTAGGGCTGCAAAACAATTTGTGATTACATATGACTATTAAATTAATAATAGTAATTATTATTATTTTTATTATGATTTTTATTACTAAATAATAATATCTTAAAAAAAGAAAATCAAGATTTCACCCCCCAGCTCTTAATGTATTGTGTTTTCTTTTGGAGCATCAGTGAATGTTTGAACCTTCTTTAATAGATGTGTTTGAGTCTCTCAATTATCCAAAACCAAACAGTCACTGCTGGAAAGGGTTCAAATATGCAAAAACTGAAGAATCTGCAGGACCTGGAGGATTTTTCTGAAGAGCAGAGCTCAGTTTAACTGCTCAGAACAAACAAGGGACTCATGAACAACCATCACACACACACACACAAAAAAACAAAAACAGTCGTAGATCATCCAAGTAACCACATACAGTATAAAGAACCAAAGGTTCCCAAACTTTTGAACGGGGTTATTTTATTAAATTCAGCTATTTTTTTTTTTCTTAACTATATATAAAGATCTTTTATGTAAAATGTCTTACTCAGGATAGTACTAAATAAAAAAATAACATGCATATTGCATAATCTCTGTTTTTGTTAAAATTATTCACATTTTCACAGATTCTGCAAGTGGTTCATCCACCAAATCAGCTTGTCTTCGTAAAATGACACAGCTTTTTACATTAAGATACATTCATACGTGATATGATTTGAAAGCAAAACGACACTTTTAACATCAGTCAATCAAGCATTTTTTTAATGATAGAACTTAAGTAATTAGAACTAACACGTGGTAACGTGTTATGAAACATGAAAATGTATGAACGCATATTTGTCATTTTAAAGGCGACCTATTATGCCCCTTTTCACAAGATGTAATGTAAGTCTCTGGTGTCCTCAGAATGTGTCTGTGAAGTTTCAGCTCAAAATACCCCACAGATCATTTATAATGGCTTGTCAAATTTGCCCCTATTCAGGTGTGCACAAAAACACACCGTTTTGTGTTTCAGTTAATTAAATTGATAATCATATTGAAAGTAATATTGCGATTTCTGTATTATTTTGATTAATCGTGCAGCCCCGTATGACATTAACTAAAAAAAATTTCATACAGAGTTTGAAAATGTGATTCTGCTCTTACCATATCGAATATATGCGTGGTCTTTAGGGATTTTGTCCAGGCTGATGTCTCCCTCCTGCTTCTTGGGTGTGTCGGAGTCGGGTGTCCGTGGGGAAAGACTGATGATGAGGGACTCTGTGAATTTGATGGCGTGAGTGCGGACTCCGTCATTATCTGAATCCAGCAATGCCAGAACATCCTCTTTCATCTGGGTCACCATATCCCAGCATGCCTCCTGCATCTCCGAGACACTCTTAGTGCGCACCAGCCACTAACAGAACAAATAAAGACCATGTCAGACACTTAAAAATATCAGCCCAGCTAAACAATGAACGCTGTGTAACGACTGATACCTGTAATGCCACTTTATATAGCTGAGTGAGTGTCAGAATGGCCTTTTTCACCACATTCACACTGTCATCTCTCATCAGCATGTTCAGGTTGGCAATCAGCCTCAGCAGAAGCTCATTGTCTCTTTTGCTGAATAAACGAAAAGAGACTGGTCATGAAGTATTGATCAAAGTATTACATACTGGATGCTTATAAGTGCACCAGCCAACACTCACCATGCCTCCTCAATGAATCCGATGACAAACTTCCGCACCTCAATTGACTTATCAGTCTGAAATGCGATGATTTCCTGTTGAGGATGGATAAAAAAATGAAAACATGAATTTAATTTCTGTGTCTGCAGCATTTACTCAAGCTGGTGAAGATGGTATGGATTATAGAACTTACATCCAGAAAATTATCAAGCAATGAAGGGTCCTTGTTGATGATCAACTCCTGCACCTAATTGTAAAAGGACATAATAACTACATAAACATGAACACTAAACATCTGATTTTTATATTTACGCCAATATGGAAAGGACTTTAAAACCTGTTTGAGGACAACAAGCTTTTCCTCTGTGGAGATGAGGGCCGCCTGGTTTAGCAATTCCACCACCTGATGGAGAAATGCAATCCATGCCAAATGTCACATTTGCAAAACAACAACAAAAACAGCAATATCTAGTGCTGTTATTAGTAATAAGTAACGATGGCCAGTGTGTTACCTTCTCGCTGGTGGTCATTTCTGAGGCTGCGGCTTCATTGCTGTATAACTGGGAGGCCACGGTACCATGTGCTTGATCTCCCATGCCTGACGCCATCATGAAAAATCTAAAGAAAAGAGCATCACAAGTCTTCATAGAAGGTTTACAAATGGTTAAAGTCACCACGAAAAATGGACAATTGTTGTTTTTATAGAATATTACAGTATTTATTATAAATGAATTATTCGTGCACATCATTTTTTTTTTTAATTCATGTGCCCTCATAATCTTTAATCAATATAACTTCCCCTCCCTCTTGCAGTGCAACCTCTACTCTTCTCTGATGATGCATTTACTGGCGCGAGGGCGGGACAACCTGTCACTCACATGAGATCGACCAATAGCAAACCACAACCATCCAATGAACCAATCAAAAGGCTTTCCTGTAGCTCAGTGGTTAGAGCATGGCACTAGTATATAGTGTATTATTATAGTATAATGCAATGTAAGTTGCTTTGGATAAAAGCATCTGCCAAATGCATAAATGTACATGTAAATGCAATCAATTCCCCATGGACAAAATTAAGTCCCACCCCACATTTGTGCTCGTTCGGAAAGCCGTTTTACTCAGATAAACGTTTCAATAGAAAAAAGACTATCGCAACTTCCGTTTCATACCGACTTTAATTTCTAAAATTAAGATAAGAAAAAAGGTGAGCACAATTTCCATATTGTAAATTGTTTAATTTGATATTATTTGATCTTATGTAACGTCATGGTGAACTGCAACTTAACTGGAGGCTGGAAGACAAATTTAACTCACACTACATTCTTCATTTAGATCAATTTTCATACTACATTATAAATTTCACAAAAAACCTTTAACAATATTGTTTTTTCCATATCATATACAGAACATTGTATATGTATATGAGCAGTGCTTCATCTAGAAATACCTGTCATTTAAAGTAATCCCTTTTCACAATGTAACGCACTTTTCATTTTATTTTGTTCTTAGTAAATTAAATACATCATGATCTGACCATCATTTTATCGAAACTCTCTTAAGGCAAGATTCTACAGGCAACCATTTTTTCTCTGGCACTGCTCAATTTTGAGATTTTGGGCTATTTTGCTTCCATAACATTTCAGGCTAGTGGAAAGCTAAACTAAAACGCAAACTAAAACCAAAATACACATTTAAGTGTTTATTCTATTAAATTTATCTGTTTGTGTCTGTATACTGAAATTACAATACATATCTTTAAAGTACGATTTGTAAAAATTAGTTGTTGTTTTTTTCCTCATGCACTGATCCAGAAATCTCTACTTCAGCAGCACCAAACTAACAGCTTTATTCTGAAGGTTTTTATAGAGGGGTTTGTTCATATATCATTCACCTGATTATTCCTAAATAATTTTTTTCTGACTGTTGATAGTGTCTTCAGATTTATAAAGTGATAAAAAGAGATTTCCAAAATCCGCTCTGTAAAACCTCTACCCACTCTTTATCCCCTCTGTAAAATCCGTTTACCCTATTCACCTGTGGTGTCTTGACTTAATACATTGTGTACAAACCGAACAAACACAAGACGAAAAAAGAAACCCGTCAGAGAGGTGAGAATAAACAGTCAAAGAAGCAGACATCTGAGGTGTGTCTAAAGAACTTCAGGTCATCATTGTTGTTGATCATGTGGTAAACAGACTTATCATGGCAGAGGTTGCCAAATGAGTTTACCCTAATGTACAAAGGTCAATTAAAACATAAGACTATTTAGGCAAGAATACTAGTAATTCTGCAAGATGTTATCTATTTTTACAGTACTGAAGTACACAGCAACTGGGATTACTGTACACAACAGTGTCACACAATTCTTAGTTTCATACACACTGCACTATCCAAAGTATTATTGTCTTCAGTGTTAGCACTCAATTTACAAACTGACAGAAAACATAATAGCAATGTCATGTCTTCAGTGATATTAGAGCATTACAGATTTTACGCAGATTTATTGAGCTAATGAATGTTACATTAGACACTTAAAGTACTTTATTCAGCATCTCTAAAGGCAAATTGAGACGTTTTTCTTGCAAAACTTGGTTAAAATTACTACATTAAAAGTAAATTCAAATTTTGTCATTACATGTCACAGTGGGCTTATGTTTTGAAACTTGAGCTTGTGTGAAATTGAAACATGTTCAAACCGAATGAAAACAATATTAGGTTGCCCTTTAATGCAGATGAAAGTGCTGAAATAATGTTAGAACTAATACATACTCGAAATGAAAATGAATGACAATAGCTCGTTGATTTCTCATAGAGAACTGGGCAAATAGTAACTAGATAACTTAATCTTATAAAACAGGCTTCCTGGCTGTCATAAAATAGCATCTTTAGTAAACGAGTATCACAGAGAAGTAAAACTTACTCAAGAGAAATCCTTTTAAATTCTATAAAATGTGGGGAATTAAGATTCAGAGTTAAAACCTGTCGGTTAGCACTGACGCTAAGCAAAATTTCAGGCATGAAAATAGTTTAAAGCACAAAACGTATTTTACCTTACTCAGAACTTCTTTTGATAACTTCTCACGTTGGAATTACATATTCATGAAAATTAAATTAGTTGCAAAATCATCAGTCCTTGCAATTATTATAGAAAAGTATTCATTTGCGCCATGCTCAGAGGAGAATAATCTACTTCCGGGGTTGAACATGATCTCGAGGTTCATGGGAAATTGAGTTTTTTAATGTATTGAACTTTTTTTTTTTTATTGCAGAAAGAAAATCCAATAGAGCAGAGCACAACAAAATATAAAAGTGAAACTAGAGAGAAAGAAGGGGAAAAAAAAGAAAATAAAAATCACACATCAGGGTCTTCTAGTTTAAATTTCCTCAATAAGCTAAGTAGTCTTCTTCCTGTTATGCATTTTAACATCCTTACAGATTTACAGTACAACAGTATAATGGTTTTTAAGGCACTTACATTTGTGAATGAAAAAATTTCCCAAAATAAGAAAATTATTCAGCAGAAATTTAATATATATATCTTCCATAATAATATAATCATTTTTAGAAAACTGAGAATTCACCTTAATAGGAACTTTAAGCCACTCATACAAATCAGACCATAAAGCTCTACTAAATATACAGTCAAAGAAGAGATGTACAGTCGTTTCAATGTCAGAATCACAGAAAGTACAATTATTGTGGTCAATATTAAATCTATGTCTAAGAAATTCTGACGATGGATAGATATCATTAAAAATTTTAAAGTGTACTTCCTTGGCTTTGGGAGGTATGGGAAAAGAGAGATATGAAGTTCTTAATTTATGAATGGAGCTCTTGTTTAAGAGAGTTAAGTTTAAGACAGTTTAAGAAGGAGTTTTTGTATTGAAAAATCACAACATAATAAAAATTCTATCCCACCAACACTTTTAAAGATATTCCTAGGAGTGCAGAACCAGAAACTATTGTTATTTATTAGAAAGATTTTAAGCCAATTAACCTTGAAAGCACCATTCATGCAATCAAAATCTATGGCCTGTAAACCCCCTTCTTTATAATCTTTCAGTATTGTTGCTTTTTTAATATGAGTTTTTCTTTTCCAAATATAGTTGAAGTTCATCTGATTAATTAATTTAATTTTCTTATCAGAAATGGGAAGGAATCCTGCAGGGTAAATGCATCTAGACAAAGACTCAATTTTGGTCAATAAAATTCGACCAAATATAGAAATGTCTCTCTGCATCCATCTATCCAGTCTGGTCTTACATTCAGCTATTCTATTAGATATATTTAATGCTTCACATTCCACTTTATCTTTGGTAATTACAATCCCAAGATATTTAATCTTAGATTTAATTGGTACACTGCAAATTTGTGTAAGATGAGATTCTTTCAATGTCATTATTTTACATTTACTTAAATTAAGACATAGACCCGAGGGATTAGAAAAATTATTAATAATTTGGAGAGTTTTTGGAACCTGATCAGCATTCTTTAACTTACCGGTAATAATAGAAATAGAGTTGTTGTTGTTTTAATCGAACCCTGTAACAATACTACAAAAACGCGTCACGACTCACCACAGACTGAGAACAAATTCAAACAACATGCACAGGTTTATAGATTATACAACAACAATACAAAAAAGGTTATAAAATACACACAAAAAAGGGTAAACCATATGTTTAAAAAATATAAGTTATTGGCTTGAGGACCATCAGTACAGTGGGACAGTCATCAAACATCTGCATTTACAAATTAAACATTTATTTATCAACATTAATAAGAAATGTAAAAAAAAAAAATGTATTGATATTTAATAAACCACATTTCACAATGTCCCACAAAATAACAGGGAGATCAGTTGTGTTTTATTTACAAATATTAATGCAAAATACCAAACCAAACCTGAACCAAACTGCTTATAAAAACATTCTCAGCAGTTTACACATCATTTAAACTTGATATACATATGAACTATCAACATTTATCATTTAAAAAATCTACAGCACTTATTTATATTCAAGCAAAATAGGAAATGGAAGATAATCTATTTCTAAATTTCACTTCGACTTCTGAACTAATTACTGATAACTTGCAATTATTTACAGGTAACAGGTGATCTTATCATTGGACAATATATCCATCACAATCTATACATTCTCACATTACAAGGTAAAGCAGTACCATTACACCCTCAAAATATTAAAAGACTTTTAGGTTCACTCATCAATATAACAATTCTTTGACAAATGTTACAGAAGGAGTTTGAACATAAATTACATTTTTCTGTTCAGTTTCTCTGTTGTTCATCTCACATGCATTTGTTGCTTTAGTTATTGTCTGTTCTCATTTGTATGTCTTCTATAAGAGCTTTTTCGGCTTCGTAAAGCGAGTTGAAAAACATCAGTTGTGATGAAAAACCTTGTTTTTCTGTGATCTCAAAGATCGTCCTAAATTTTTCCTCAGGTGTCGCCATTGCTTTGATTTCACTCACTAGTTCTTTTGCAATGACGCCAACAAGGTCATCTAAAATGGCATTAATGTTTCTCACCCTTTGGATAAGTACTTTTCTGTTGTTGTTCAGAAAGGATACACCTGTAGAATGTAGTCATCAATCATTAATAATATAGTATATTCAAATGTTTGTGAGATAGTAAACAAAGGTAATACTTTGTTCCGCTGCATTTCAAAAAAAGAATAGATTTAAATGTAAATAAAATGGCTATAAGATTATTAAATTTACGTGCTTACACTGCTCATCGGATAGGTTCAGTCCGCTGTTTTCTGCTGTATAGTCTGTAAGATAAAAAGTTGGTAATGTCTTCATTTTCAACTCTTTAGAGATTAACCGTAAATATAAATCCATTGATTTAGTGCTCATATTGTTGCAGTCTAGCATGTATATTGAACAAATAAAGAGTATCCAAAGTCTTTGATGGTAATTACTGTCAGTTATTTACTTCCTAAACCTTTCTACAATCCTAGTAGCACACAAACAGTAAAGGGTCTTTTTTAGAAGATTTATCAAGGCAGAGACTGCCAAATGAGTTTACCCTAATCTACAAAGGTCAACATGTCACAGTGAACTTATGTTTTGAAACTTGTGCTTGTGTGAAAATGAAATGTTAAAACCGAATGAAAACCATAGGTTTTGAATGACTGACTCGCTCTTACAAGCGGGACTAATAAAAAAATAGCAAATGTAAATAAAATAGCTAGGCTAAGATTGTGTTAAATTTATTTGCTTACGCTTATCGTTTGATGGGTTCAGTCTGCTGTTTTCTGCTGTATAGTCTGAAAGATAAAAAGTTGGTAATGTCCTCATTTTCATTTTTCTTTAGAGATTAACCGTAAATATAAATCCCTTGATTTAAATGATCAGTAAAATCATTAAACAATTCATGCAGCTTTTACATTGTATTGTACTCGTATTGTTGCAGTCTAGCATGTATACCGAAAGAGTATTTCTTTGATAATCATGTCAGTTATTTACTTCCTAAACCTTTCTACAGTTCCAGTAACACACAAACAGTAAAGGATCTTACTTACCTGCCAGTGCTATGTCAAGGCTCCATTCAACTTTAACCTCTATTTTCTTGGGTTTTTTCTTTTTGAGGCGTAATCCCACATTCATCACACCATTTGGTAACTTTATATCAAATGTTGGATAGTAATGTTTCCACTGCTTTGCACAGCGAAGTTTTGTGGTCTTTAAAAAAAAAAAAAAAAAATAGAGGGAAAATGAGTTTAAAGATTAAAAAGCACTACTGTAACAAGACTCAAGGTTAGAAAAACTGTTTGTTGCTGCTAATTGTATCATTTGATTTAAGATGACATACATTACATAGACCTAAAAACATTTGTCAGATTAAAAATGAGGTTTTAAAGGAGGAGGTGATCATTTCTCAGAGATACGTTTTGATATAAATTTGCTTAAAGGTTTCAAATTAGTTTTAGACCAATATAAACTGTGCGTAGATATCAATTTCTACTCTAAACTTGGTGAACTGGATTGGATAGTGAAGGAAAAGTGAAGGAGTGTGCATAACTGAGATCTTTATTACATGAAACACTTTACTGTAAAAAATGTGAAAAATAGTAGGCCTAATAATAAAGAGTCAGTAAGTGCGACTAAACTTTACCGGTAGCGTATAAGTGACACTGATAAGCTAAATTGTTGAGTAGGGGTGAATGGATAAAATGTGTCAGTGTGTCACCCCTGAATTTAGCAAAGTGAACAGTTTTTAGCCTAAAATAGGGTCCATCATTACAGCAGTGCTTCTCAAACCTGTCCTGGGACTTTCCACCATTGCACTTTGTATGTCTCCCTCATCTAACACACATGATTCAACTAATCAGCTCTTCAGTAGAGACTGCATTGGGTGTGATCGATGAGGGAGACATACAAAATGTGCAGTGGTGGAAAGTCCATTGACAGCCATTGACAGTTTTGAACAGCACTGATTTACAGCGTACAAAACAGCCATGGCCAAAAGTATTGGCAGGGACGTATTTTTTGTTTCCCAAAGTTTGCTGCTTTAGTTGTTGTGTGTTATGGAGACACAGACTGAGTGTTAGAATTGAACCCATGAACTCATGTTCTATTTTCAGGCATCAGAAGAATAATGTAACGCATGGTAATTTAATGTGACATGGTATAACAACAATATCTATGGCAAGAGCTTTTTTCAGTCACTGCATTCTTTTCCTTCTGATCATTTTTTTTCTTGACTGATAAAAAAAACAACATTTGTGGTCTGTTCTTCTCCCAATTTAATATACATGATATCCAATGAATAATTCACTGGAATGCACTAAGAATCTGTTATTTTTCTCCCCAAATCCTCACGTCTCTTTCCAGGTTTGTTTTCACACAGAGACCTTAAAACGTAAATGTCTCCCCTTTTCACTTTTAATACCTATTGTTTACTGGAATATTACAACCCGAATTCCGGAAATGTTGGGACGTTTTTTTAAATTTGAATAAAACGAAAACTAAAAGAATTTCAAATCATATGAGCCAATATATTATTCACAATAGCACATAGATAACATAACAGATGTTTAAACTGAGAAATTTTACAATTTTATGCACAAAATGAGCTAATTTCAAATTTGATGCCTGCTACAGGTCTCAAAATAATTGGGACGGGGGCATGTTTACCATGGTGTAGCATCTCCTCTTCTTTTCAAAACAGTGTGAAGACATCTGGGCATCGAGGTTATGAGTTTCTGGAGTTTTGGTGTTGAAATTTGGTCCCATTCTTGCCTGATATAAGTTTCCAGTTGCTGAAGAGTTTGTGGTCGTCTTTGACGTATTTTTCTATAGGTGAAAGATCTGGACTGCAGGCAGGCCAATTCAGCACCCGGACTCTTCTACGACAAAGTCATGCTGTTGTAATAGCTGCAGTATGTGGTTTTGCATTGTCATGCTGAAATACACAAGGCCTTCCCTGAAATAGACGCCGTCTGGAGGGGAGCATATGTTGCTCCAAAACCTTTATATACCTTTCAGCATTCATAGCTTTCCAAAATGGGGCAGTCGTAGCCTAATGGTTTGGGAGTCCAACTGGTAACCCAAAGGTTGTTGGTTCGATTCTAGCACCGGCAGGAAATGACTGAGGTGCCCTTGAGCAAGGCACCTAACCCCCAATCGCTCCCCGGATGCCACAGCATAAAAGGGGTGTGTATCACGTATCACGTGTGTATCACGTTTGCAGTGTGTGTGTGTGTGTTCACTACTCTGCTCCTAATGTGTGCACTAACTGGGATGGGTTAAATGCAGAGGACAAATTCAATTGTCACTTTCACTTTCAAAACATGCAAGCTGCCCATACCTTATGCACTTATGCAGCCCCATACCATCGGAGATGCTGTCTTTTGAACTGAACGCTGATAAAACACTGGAAGGTCTCCCTCCTCTTTATCCCAGAGGACAGGGCATCCGTGATTTCCAACAAGAATGTCAAATTTGGACTCGTCTGACCATAGAACACTTTTCCACTTTGAAACAGTCCATTTTAAATGAGCCTTGGTCCACAGGACACGACGGCGCTTCTGGACCATGTTCACATATGGCTTCCTTTTTGCATGATAGAGCTTTAGTTGGCATCTGCAGATGGTACGGTGGATTGTGTTTACCGACAGTGGTTTCTGGAAGTATTCTTGGGCCCATTTAGTAATGTCATTGACACAATCGTGCCAATGAGTGATGCAGTGTCATGGCCCGAAGACCACCGGCATCCAATAAAGGCCTTCAGCCTTGTCCCTTACACACAGAGATTTCTCCAGTTTCTCTGAATATTTTGATGATGTTCTGCACTGTAGATGATGAGATTTGCAAAGCCTTTGCTATCTGACGTTGAGGAACATTGTTTTTAAAGTATTCCACAATCTTTTTTACGCACTCTAACAGATTGGAGAGCCTCTGCCCATCTTTACTTCTGAGAGATTCTGCCTCTCTAAGACATCCCTTTTATAGCTAATCATGTTACAGACCTGGTATCAATTAACTTAATTAGTTGCTAGATGTTCTCCCATCTTTTCAAAATTTCTTGCTTTTTCAGCCATTTGTTACCCCCGTGCCAACTTTTTGAGACCTGTAGCAGGCATCAAATTTTAAATGAGCTCATTTAGTGGATAAAAGTGTAAAATTTCTCTGTTTAAACATTTGTTATGTTATCTATGTGCTACTGTGAATAAAATGTTGGTTCGTGATTTGAAAGCCTTTTAGTTTTCGTTTTATTCAAATTTAAAAAATGTCCCAACATTTCCGGAATTTGGGTTGTATAAGTAATACAATAATTTATTGTCTGTCAAAATGATGGAAATCACTTTGAAATATTATCACTCAATGTTCCAGTTAATTAACATTTTTGATTAAGCCAACGTATATTACATAATACTATTACCACTACAGTGATATTCAACATGTCCGTGATATTTCATGTCCGTTTTTGGGGATAATGATGGTCTGTTGTAGTTGTTTGTTAACATCTGTACACTTTTAATGTTCGACGGTGAGTAGAATCATCTCATTGTACCCAGTTTTTAAAAATGCTTATTATTGCGTTCATACAGTGAATCTTTCTCAGATTGTTTACAGTTTAATGGACGTTAGTAATGGAAGTTAATTTGCGCAAAGCATCATGGGGCATGGAAAAAGATGGATATGTAGCCATGCTACTGAAGGCGGTAATGACTTGCATATGCGGGTAATTAGTATTCCGGAGAGAGTGAGCGCTCTGTGTGACTGGAGGGAGAGCCTAGTGTGTCTGTGACGTGGTGTTGATTCACATTGTTTCTATATTATTTTGCATAGTGATCAGATGCATTTTAAATAATTGCAAATTTTACTGTTTTTTGGCCCAGGTACAAAATGACCAGCTAACATCAGTTCACTAATCATATCATGGGAAAGTGAACATGTACTAGTGTTAGATGAAATACCTCTATATATATATATATTATAACGGATTACTATAAAAGGAGGGAAGAACTGCTTCCAATCATTGTAAGTCCAGTGTCATGCCACTGCCAACTCTGAGCACTAATAAGGCAGGAATGGATCGCTATCAGTCAGGATTTGGCCCAGAAGCTGATATCCAGCATGCCAGAACGAACAGCATGTATGGGCATAGAATATGGGGGACACACTTTTAATAAAATGTAAATTCGTCCCCTACACTCTATTTGGGCAAGTGTGTTCACGTAGAGGCCAATATGAATAAATCTAGATTTAAATTCAAAGAGACAAGATAGTCCAAAACGGAGTAGCAAAAAAGTTTACCCTGAGGAAGACGGCATGGGACTTTTGAGATGGGGTCTTCCTGTGTTGGGAGACTTCCCAGGAAGTCTCCCAACTGGCCACCAGTAACAGCTGAAAATTAGCGAGAGGGGGTGCTGGCTGCCTGGGTGTCCAGAGCCCGGAGATGTATGAACTGAGTCCATGAGTGACAGATGAAGGCGAGTGGGGACGTAAGTCCGTCCCTCGGGACCTCCCAGTGGAGCAGTTTCGAACTGCGTGGCTTCAGCCAGGCCGGTATGTCACAGTGAAATTGAATTGAGTTAAGAAGAAGGCCCAGCATTCTTGATGGGTGTTGAGTCTTTTTGGCTTCAGGAAAGTATCCTTGATTTCTATGATATGTGATGACCTCAAAGGGGTGTTTGGCTCCCTCCAGCCAGTGAAACCATTCTTCTAAGGCCAGTTTGATAGCCAGCAGTTCTCGATTTCCGATGTCATAGTTATGCTCCGCCAGGGACAGTTTCTTAGAGAAGAAGGCGCATGGATGGAGTCTGGGAGGCTCACCCTGCCGCTGAGATAGTACAGCTCTTACCCCGGTAAAGGCGTCAACCTCGATGATGGAGAGTTCTGGATCTGGATGGATCAGGATAGGAGCTGTACAGAAGGCTGTATTCAGTTGGTGGAATGCTGACAGCAGAGACCTGGGCCCATTGCAAGTGAGTGGTGAACTGAGTGGTACCGAAGTTATGGATGAATCTCCTGAAGAAATCCCAGGAAGGAAATTCCGGGAAAATATAAGTATGTCGTCAATATAGATGATGACGAAATGATGGAGGAATTCCAGGAACATCTCGTACATGAAGCCCTGGAAGACGGATCGTGCCCGCTGCAATGCTCGGCCTGTTAACAGCGAGAAAATGTGTGCAATCCTCGCACGGTCATTAGGGAACAGAAGTGGTTGCATTTCGAAGAACAATGAACATTGTAGCAGAAACCCACTGCATTCCTCCGCCTCACCTAAGTATGTCACTGGTTGGGCCATGACTGGCAGAGGCAGATGTCAAAGAAGAAGTGACTAGTGGTTGTAGTGCATTATGAATCGCTTGGATTAAATCAGCAAATGGATCCAGTGGTGGATTGCCAGTATCGCAGGGATCTGCTTCGTGTTGCATGTTGGTCTGGTCTTCTGTCACGGAACAGAAGAATGCAAACACAGGAAATATCCAAACAGAGTTTATTGAACACAAGGTGAGTAACTGGGTGGCAGATCAATATGGTGAAACTGGCAGTGAGGTGACAGTTCTTATCTGTTGCAGACGCGTGATTTTTTCCCCCAAACCAGTTCAGCAGAAATCCTGCCCTGGAGTCATTTCTAAAGATTTCATTAGCAATGTCAATCACAGTAATGATTGCCTACACCAAACACTGATCCTGTCACTGTAACCTCAGCCAATGAAATTGGTTGCAGGGTGGGATTTCCGCTGAACTGGTTTGGGGGGAGAAAAAATCACGCGTTGCAGGTGGAGTGAAGAGAAGACTGGTGAATGGGATGGCTGGGAGATGCTCTGAGTCTGTAGACTGAAGGAGGACTGAAGACTGGACAGTTCGAGACAGGATAATCAGGTAAGTATTCACAGGAAGGTAGTCAGGTAAGTTCAGCATCGAACAACAAGACCAGACACTGTTGAATGAGGTGTGTGGGTTTATATAGTGTCTGTGTCTTTTCACTTTTATTTTGCCTCTGTCCTGACTTTTTTGGAGTGTTGTAGCCATCAAAATCAAAATTTGTTTATATTTACAAAATACAAGTTGGTCAGTCAAAACTTTTTTTGTAATTTTGTCAGTTCAAGAGAATTAACAAATCACAAATTCTTGATTTGACTGCATTTTATAAAATGTCCCAATTTTTCTGGAAATAGGGTTGTATATAAACTATTTGATACAGGACTCCCCTATCATTATTTATTAGAAAATGTAAATGCTTTGAGAAATCTCACATCTTTGTCATGTTCACAATGCCTTATTCTTATTCTGAACCATACTGACCGGCGGTTGTATCATTGATACTGGCCTCTCTGAAAGTTCATGTTCCTCAACAGGATCACAGGACATGCTGTACTCACAGTTAAATGTGAGCATGCATTCACAAGCTGACTGGATTAGTGTATAATCTTTATTACATTTTCTCACCTGAAAAAACAGAAATTGTGAAAATGTCATTTGTTTATAAAGTCAGACAAAATAAGGTGAAAAATTAACACATTAACTCAAAAACATACTTCTCTGGGGTCCACATTGCGTGGTTGTAGAAACACATGCAGCCTATGCGTTTTCTTTAAGTAGAACAGCATCACTTGGCCATTTATCTTACACCAGTCACCCATAAACCAGTTTTGTATTTTGGAAATAAAAAACCTTGACGTTCCTGGGATGCTCACTGTAACATGTGTGCTCGTGATATTCTGAGGTTTCAGAACATCAACAATCTCATCAGAGTAATGTATAACTGACATGAAGTGGTAGGCATCCTCTGAAATAATAATAAGAAGAAAATAATAATTTTGTTATGTCTTTTACATTTAGAAAATTTAAACATATAATGTAGTGTTATGTTTTTTTATATTTTAACATTTTTTTGCACTTTGCATTATTCACAGATTACATTCAGTATCTCTCATAATGTTTATTGATTGCCAACTCACCAATGGAGGTCTCACAGTGAGGTAGACTGAGTTGAGACAGCTCACCCTGAACACATCTGATATCATACAGGGGTCCTGCTTGGTAATGGTTGGCAGGAACTGGACAGCCATTGTCCTGAAGAACAGTGCTGTACAGCACCTCTCCTTCACCCTTCATGTTAAAACCAAGCTTTGTAAACTCACAAAGGAACCAGCCTGCATGGCTGCTCTGTAACCTATTTCAAAGAAATATAAAATATAATTGCAAACTGATACACCCAATTAGTTTACTTCACCTGTTTGTTGATATAGGACAGTACCTGTATTTACTTTTCCCCTCCTGAAAGATGACCTCGGGAGTGAACAAATAAACATTTACATCTAGCTTCTGTGAAAAATAAAAAGTGCATTGTAATTAAATTGTCAAATTAGACATAAAATCATTAAACCAAGTGAAATGAATCAGTGACTTACCCTTAAAATGTCTGAAGGGGACTGAGAATCTCCATCTGAAATTTCTGGTAATACTAGATGCATTGAATTATTTCCTCTGATCATCCTCTGTATCCTCTCTGAAAGCTCTCTCCTTTCTGTAGTTTCTGGTTCAGAGCCACAGATGTAGGTTTTGTGTCCACATTTTTCATGAAGCCACTCCAATACGCTTCTCTGAGCTCCACTATATTCGTTTATTCTACACTCTCCATCTGTAAAGACTACAATGACATGATTCCAAAATTTCTCTCCAAGAAACTCAAAATTTTCAAGAATCTTTTTGGTCTGGTCTGTGAATTGGCCATCATGCAGACAAAATGCAAGCAGAATGGCATGAGGCCCAGGAGCCAGCTTTTCCCATCTAAGAATCCTCTTGGCATTGCAAACATCAATATCAACCAAGTGCACAATCTTCTTGTTCATTGAACCTTTGAAAATCTTAAGCCTACCACTGCCAACTTCATAACTTCCTCCATCAAAAATCAGGTTTAGAACAGATTTTTCTGTTTCACCGAAACTCATGAGCCAAATCCTCATCTCTGTAAGAAGACAGCTTTCACCTGTTTAAGAAAAACAAACATTTGTACAAAACAAATCTAGGAGATATGACCACTGACAAATGACTACAGATGCTGTCATAAAACATGACAATGTTAAAGTCGATGCCTAAATTACATTAATTTGACATATGCTGCGTGCCTTCCTAAAAGAGTGACAATGTTTTGTTTATTTGAAAACACTTCTTTTGATTTTTGCATGAATAAATTGTAATCTTCAAATTAATGAAAAACTCATTAATAAAGAAGGTCTGTCTTATTAAATAATATATTTTACATCGCCTTCATGTTCTAAAGATCTTTAACAAATGGGTTTAGCAATAATAAATACTGAAAAATGATTCAGGGGCGTGGTTTGCAGAACTTCACACACTGGATGAGAAGCGCCATGTTTTAAATAAGAAAACATTTCAGAATCCTCCATTGTGATGCATAATAATTGCCCCAAATCCTTGTTAATGCAGGCTACATAAAGACTTCTTCCTAGTCTGTAAGACTGTGCATTTTAATATTAGTGCTAATAGTAGCCTATAAGTTAGATGCCAGATATATTATATTTTCTTTTAAGCTTGATTTATGACTCTGGATAATCTGTATTTTTAGAGATTGATATAAAGATCACAGTTCTCCCATGACTCTGAAAACAAAACATTAGACAACCAAACAAAATAATATGTAATTTACTTAAGGGTCTTACAAAATGTTCTATTTAATGTTATACATGATTCTATATATAAATGTCTGAATGTTATAAATGAGTCTATTAAAAATATTTATTATTGAAATTAATTCATAATGTTAAAAATCATTTAAAATTAATGATTGAAGACTGCAGAATGAAGTTTCCTTCAAGTTTTTGAACGAATTTCATCAAATACATTTTAAATACAGTCACTGGTTGCCACCTACAGGCTTAATGTAATAGATACAATCTTCATCAAGTGTAACAGTAATTTCAAAGCTCATTTACTCATTTTGATTATGACTGCCGCAACATCAGTGTTTATATCTGGACTATAAACTTTTAGTCCAATATTTTCATGTTTGCAAAAAAGGAATAGCTACGGAGCGCCGCACATGACATGCGTGAAAAAAAAATGTGAGCATGATTTACTATTTTGTTCACTCGATTTGCTTAATCTTGCACATGATTTGTTCATGATTTGTTCTGGATTAACTAAATCACGTGCGCGATTTACTAATTCGTTCCCTCAATTTGATAAATCGTGGCCCCCCCACCCCTGCTTCCACGATCCATGACTGCCACAGATAAAGAGGCAGTGGGAATTCTCATCGAGTATGAAGGAATGAAACAGAGCCCTGCCCATACTCTAAAAGCTGCTGTGCGTGTCCTGAATTTGAACTCTGTGGTAAAGATTGAGGAGATTGAGGAGTGCTGGGCAATTTTTCAGCACCAAGCCTGAATAAATGCCCAGCACCATGCTAGTTTTGTAGTTGTGATGGAATTTTTTTAATGAATCATTATTAACATTTCTTTTATTTGGAGGAATAACATTTATATGCTTTTGAAACCTAAATGTCCCCAAACCTTGGGCCAAAGTTAGAGTGTGTCATCATGTCCAAATATAAGAAAAGGCTAAATTAAACTACACAACTTTCTAAATATAATAGCCCCATGACATATTGAGTAATCAACGAGATTTGGGCAGATTTGGCTTTGGGTTTGATATATGAAGAACCAATCATATTGTAGAATGCTTTGCCATGCTCCTATCCCATATAAACTGCTGTACTTTTGCCCTTTCATGCTCTGACACGTATTTTTCATTTTGCATATTCAGACAATAAGCGAGTCTTGCAAACCCTTCTCAGCTGCTCCAGCAACAGACGCAACACGGTAAATGAAATCAACAGTGGTTTGCACATGCTTGCTTGCAGTCTGTGTTCTTCTGATTTTATTTTGTAGTCATTGCTTAATTGCTTACTTAGTCATTACTTAAGTAAAGAATATGCTTTGGGAAAATGTATCAGAGTAAAATGATACACTTTATTTAGGAAATGTAGTAGAGTAAAACGTAAAAGTTGACAGAAATATAAAAACTCAAGTAAATTACAGATTCTCACAAATAATATACACAAGTACTGTATGAAGTATTAATACTTTGTTACATTACACCACTGTGTTCAGATGAGTGAATGTGTGTTCTTCATAAAAAGTTAGCATTTTGTGCTTTTGTTATTGTTTATTATAATTTTTTAATGTAGCCATTTTAATTTCTGCTTTAAAATAGCAAGCATTCAGTTGTTTTAAAGTTTAGAATGTAATGTTGGTATTTTAACCCTTTTTTGCTTATAATGTACAGCATAGCCTACATAGATACATTCATTGGGCAAGATGTGGATTACGATACTCGGCTCACAATAATATTAAGCATTCACACAGGAACACTCAGATACATGATGTAAAATTAGAACAGCCTTCTGTCTGTACCGCCTTGACTTGTTTGCTCACTGTTTTGCTATTATTCTCGCACTTCCACTTGTTCACTAAACTGAATAGCCAATCAGAGTTTTCTCTCTTGCCCAACGACCCGAAGCCAATTCTATATGCTGAATTGGCTCTGCCAACATTTAATGCATAAGTCCAACGTTGCTTGACGGCTGATCGTCGGCTTGGTGTGTCCAGGGCTTTATACAACCTTATAAAGACATAGGGCTGGAGCCTATCTCAGTTTCTTAGGGCAGAGGCAAGTGAAAACACCCTGGACAGATGGCCAGTCCATCACAGGGTTCCCTTTCGATACTTCACTAGTACTGCTAGACGGAAAACTCCTTTTCTCCAATAACTGAAGCCTTATTCAATCACGCAGTGAAACTGCACGGCCATTGGTTTGTGCAGTTAGAATGAAACAAAACTATGATGGTGTGGCGGAGCTGCGCAAGCCTATGGCGAAGAAGCCAGTCAGAGCCCACCAGAATAGGCGGGGTCATCCGGCTATATAAGCAGGCATTTCACATAGGATCTCTGATTCATTCTCCTTCAGCGACGACGATCACATTTTTTCGCTGGAACTACGAGACTTGAAGCCACCTCGCCAATTTCTAGCAACGGATCAAGCTGATGCAGCGACCTCTCTCTCCGGGTTGATCGCCGCTCTCTAGCAGCTGGATCAGCTCGCTGCTCTCAAGCAGCACTGATCAGCGCGCCACTCATGAGCCTCCTTCAGTGCCCAAGAGCGCCTGTGTCAGTGCTTCCCTTGCCACCGTCTGGCGAGTATTAAGAGCATTCTTCAAAGAGCAAATTTCTGCGACATTGTTGCAAATGTCGCGCCTCAGCTGTGGCAGGTGCAGGACACCCCAGTTCATTTGCATTTAAAGGGAACACACTGAAACAGTGCGAATGTCAATTTTAAGGTGTCAATTTTAACATGCTATAAAAAATTATCTGTGGGGTATTTTGAGCTAAAACTTCACATACACACTCTGGGGACATCAGAGACTTATTTTACATCTTACATCTAGCTTTAGCATTGATCAAGCGAATAGGAGACTTGCAGGTTCTCTCTGTGAGTCCTACCTGCCTTGAGTTTGGGTCATTGCAGAAATCTGTGCGCCGGCCGACTGGGCCTCGCCGTCCACTTTTGCCAGGCTCTACAACCTGGGCTTTCAGGACTTACATTGGACTTACAGGCTCAGGTTTTTTTTGCATAACTGCCTTTCAGAGTTCGGCTCCCTGGGAACCCTTAGCTCCTGCCTTGTGGCAGGACCTGTTCTTAGCAGTAGTGGTTCAATGGATCACAAAACTTACGGTTCGGATCATATCACGGTAGAATGATTATTCAGCGCCAGGCTTAACCTATGCAATTTTAGCCAGTTTTTGCCTCCTATAAGGCCCCGAATTAAGTCTGGGCCCCTGGCTAGTGGTCTTACTTTACTGTACTTGGTCCCTTGGGCCCTACAAGTGCTTAGGACTAATTACTTATCAGATGTGATTGTACTGATTCCCCACCACGTCTAGCAGGTGCAGTACGAGTAAAGTATCGAAAGGGAATGAACTCAGTTACTAACGTAACCTGGGTTCTCTGAGATACGGGAAAGAGTACTGCGTTGATAGCCATGCAATGTTGCTGCATGTCTTTTCAGTCGAAATAAACCAGAGATCCTATGCGAAATGCCCGCTTATATAGCCAGATGACCCTGCCCATTCTGGCGGGCTTCTTTGCCATAGGTTCGCGAGGCTCCGCCGCGCCGTCATTGGTTTCTTTCATTCTAACTGCACAAACCAATGGCCGTGCAGTTTCACCTGAGACGTTTCCTTGCAATTGTGAACACAGGCTGCATCCCCTAGAGGGCACTATGAGGAATGGAATACTTATGCTGCCATGCTAAAGGGATGAGTGCCATACTGGCTGACATAAGTCAAAGACTCAGAGGAGTACTCATCCCAAAGGTATACGTCAGCGGCTGTCATGACTGATTCCCTAGAGGAGGCCTAACTACATTCTATGTCCAGGCCAGATTCCATGGAGACTTACAGAGAGCCTAACCACTCTGAACTACTGTTTAGACAGAGACTTTAATGGCGGAGGCCTCAAATACCGACTCTTAAAGCAAGAGGAGGCCTAACCACACCGTAAAAAGAACAGCTATCAAAGAGGCCATGAAGAGCCTTGCAACTTGATCTAGCTGGAGAGGCGAAGCTCTGCTGAGTGGAGGCCTCAGATTACTCTAAGGAAAGGAGGCCTAACAACACTCAGCTTTAAGGGCAGTAGTCAAGAATGCTGAAGAGAGCCCAGCAACCTGGCTTACTACCTGCTTGAATTCTAGGGACAAAGGCCTCGGCACTGCATCCTATGCCTGTACTAATAGCAGGCAGAGCTCCAGGGAGCTTAATGATGCTTCATTTTCAAGCAGTAACCAAGGAGGCTCACAGAGAACCTAACAACTTGGAGAGAAAATAAGCATATGTAAATAATGCTACCTTCACATGCTCTCAGTTGATCGTAAATACAAGTTTCCTAGGTAAAAAATTGCACATTAACGCCCTTATTATGTCAAAACTTGAATGAGATAAGCTTATAATCATGACTTCAGAAGAGGGAACTATCAAATTTCCTATAGCACGTGAAGGCTGTGCGTCTCTCACGGCAGCAGTGTCTCTACTAATAGCGAAACTATACGTTTATCTACCTCAAGAACGGCACAGTTATTACCTCGCTGGTAAGAAATGTCATGTAGCTTTCAGGACACAATAAAATGTATTTTGTGGCAAAAACAATAATTTGAAATTTTCATCCTATATTTATTTGCTTGGTCAGTGTCGTGGGTTTTGTTTCTTTTGAGGTTGTAGGCTTTAGGACCTATTGAAATAACTGAAATCATATGGCAAAGTGATATGGAACTGCAATGCGGTCAAGATGTGATGCAAAAGACTATGTGCACTAACCATTACCATAGTAAACATAGTAAATACGACCGCATGAAAAAATCAGCCAACTCATATCGGCTATCACAATCGTGTATTTATTTTATTTGTCAGTACGTTTCGTCTCGAAATTATTATTCTTTCTAAATGTGATGTAAACATACTGTCCTGTGACTACAAATAAAACAGAGACAGACGTGGCTGAATAAGTATGTGTCCTCTTTCTTTTGTGAAATAATGGTAAATACCACTTTATTTCTATGACTAATGTGCAATCTTGACAAAAATTAATTAATTATGATCAATGTATCACTTATTATAGTAAAACTGTTTTAAAACATCGATGCTTGGGTTTTTAAATCTTTAAGTAAACAAAAAAACACTTACAAAAAAAGAACTGCAGTATATTGAAGTACAACTGCAGTAAAACTGCTGTACAAAGTAGTATAACTGTAGTATAATTAAGCACAGTGATAGATTTGCAGTATGATGAAATATAATCACAGTACAACTGCAGTACATTGAAGTTCAACAGCAGTAAAACTGCAGTACCTATAAGTACAACTGCAGTAAAATGAAGTACGACTGAATACGATTTGCAATATAGTGAAGTATAAATACAGTACAACTGCAGTTCAGTGATACTGAAATGCCTGTATAAACATACCACACATACTACATTACTGCAGCTGTGGTTACAGTAGTACTGTACAGCAAGTAAAAACTGTGGACCACTACCATGCAACATTAACCCATATGCTAGTTTTTATTTTTTATTTTTTTTAAGTTGTCTTAATCTAAATGACATGAGATTTGGTGATTTTGTGGACACTCTGAACGTACGCATCTTGATTTTGTTCTGTATGCATTACAGTGCTCAAAGCTTAAACCATAACTCCTTAAGTGAGTACACTTGGCCAGTAAAGTTTTGTTTTTTTTATCTGGTAAGATAGTAATTACATTATGGAATAATGTAAATGCATATAAGAAAACATTTACAAAGAGAAAGCATGTAGTTTTGAACAGGTTGTAATGGTCTGGGAGTATGTTTCTTTAAGACACATGTTTGGGGTTTCCCTAAACCTTGCATTCATGGGGAGACTGAAGGTTACAAGGTGAGTAACAACAACAGCACAATGGAGGTATTGTATGATGATGATGATTATGATGATGATGATAAGGATAACAACATGGAGATGTGACACCAGGTTTAGCTGTGTCCTGAAAAAGCCAACACCAAGACACAGCAGACGAGGACACAAGGGGTACAGGTGAGTGTGCAGGTAAGTGATACAGGTGAGTGTTTGAGCACAGTTACTTGAATAGGAGATTGTGGAAGATCAGAGGAGTATCACAGGAGATCACTGGAGCACAAGAAGGTATCAAAGTAGATCGCTGGAGCACAGGGATGTATCAAAGTAGATCACTGGAGCACAGGGAAGTATCAAAGTGTGTCATATTCGCAATAATTTGGTAATAAGTGGATTGCAAAATGACAGGGGAGGAGCTTAGGCTGGAAAGAGAGTGTGTTGATATGGTGTCTATTGACAGAAGATGTCATTAAACTGAGTTCCTGCAAGTGATGGACTCACAAATGATTTTCTTGTAAGAACATATGACACAAAGTAGATCGCTGGAGCACAGGGAAGTATCAAAGTGGATGGGCTGGAGCACAGGGACGTATCAAAGTAGATCACTGAAGCACAGGGAAGTATCAAAGTAGATCGCTGGAGCACAGGGAAGTATCAAAGTAGATCACTGAAGCACAGGGAAGCATCAAAGTAGATCACTGAAGCACAGGGAAGTATCAAAGTAGATCGCTGGAGCACAGGGAAGCATCAAAGTAGATCAGTGAAGCACAGGGAAGCATCAAAGTAGATCGCTGGAGCACAGGGAAGCATCAAAGTAGATCACTGAAGCACAGGGAAGTATCAAAGTAGATCGCTGAAGCACAGGGAAGCATCAAAGTAGATCACTGAAGCACAGGGAAGTATCAAAGTAGATCACTGAAGCACAGGGACGCATCAAAGTAGATCGCTGGAGCACAGGGATGTATCAAAGTAGATCGCTGGAGCACAGGGATGTATCAAAGTAGATCGCTGGAGCACAGGGAAGAATCACAGGAGATTCTGGAGAATGTAATTGTACATTAGTTGTATTCTGTATTGCATTACTACCGCAGCTGCATTGCATTATTATTTTAGTACTTGTACAGCTCACTTTCCCTATTAGTGGGTGAACAATCCAACTACTTCAGCTGTATTGCAGTAATACTGCAGTTGTGTTGCAGCTTTATTTTATTAATACTTCAGCTGTACTGCAGTTGTATTGCAGTTTTATTTTACTAGTACTTTAGATGTATTGCAGTAATACTGCAGTTGTACTCCAGTAAAACTTCAGACATACTGCAATATTGCAGTTTTTTTCGTGTACAAAAAACTGCATTTTTCTATATGTACCAAAAACTGCTTCTAAAAAACTGCAGTAATCTTTTGATTGGAAATGCCAACAAACGGCCATTTTTATCCTGTTCGTATTGCAGTCCCGCTAGTTTCCAGTGATTTCTTTCTGATTAGTTTTCTGATAAAACTTCCATTTGTTGGTGAAATGATGGGTTTGTGTTTTGGGCTTGGTGCTATAGGTATGAAGTTATTAGCCCAGCCCAGCCCCGTTGAAAGCCCTGGCTCACACTGGCCTGACAGTGGAAAAGCGGCTACCAAGGAGGTGCACAGAGTGCCTAACATCTTGATACTGCTGCCCCAGGCGCAGCTCTGAGGAGTGGAGGCCTCAGCCGAAACCCTCTAAGTGAGAAGAAGCCTAACAACACTCCTCTGTAAAGGCAATAGGCTCAAAGAAAGCCTAACAACTCAGCAATACTCCCTGGTCACGCTCTAGTGGCCTCAATATAGCGACTCTCAAATGAAAGAAGACCTAACAACACCCAACACTCAGGACAGCTTCCAATGAGGCTCACAGAGAACACACACATTTGGAATGCTATCCCAGCAGAGTACTTGGAAGGTAAAGGCCTCAGCCTAACAACACTCTCATTAACATAATAGGGCCAGCAGCATGACATAATATTGGGCAGAGCTCAGGGGAACGGAGGCCTCTAACAAAACTACTCTATAGTTAGAGGAGGCCTAGCAACTCTCTGGCTAAGTGCAAACCGGGGTCTGAACCACATAGAAAGGACACAAAGCATGCCCTTACCATAAACATGGATTTTAGAAAGGGCAAAAAGCACTCGGCACGTGCCTTTACCATAAACATGGATTTTGCAAAGGGCACAAAGCACTCAGCGCGTCCTTAAATAGGTCTTTTGACAATTGATCTTTCAGGAGCAGGCTGATGATGATTATAGCAGTCCATAACGCAAGCTGCTAAGGCAAGGTAGCACCTTTTTTTATGATTTGATTTATTGTTTTCCAACCGTAATGTTCTGTTTCTTGTTTGTTGCAGCATTTTGATGGTTCAGACTGATGACTATAATATCAGTGGATAGTACAAACTACTAAGATAAGGTAGTAGCCGAATCGATAGTTTTGATTTATTGTTTCGTTTTTTATCATAGGACTAGCATGATTGCTATCTGTTTATTTTAGAGTTTTGTATTCTATTGTGTTTATCAAATGTGGTGTCTTAATGAGTTTTGAACTCACTGTTAAATAGTGTTTTTTTTAGTATGCTCAGCATATGTCGAGTCCCTCTTTTCGATAATAGTCCTATGTCAAAAAAATTAAAACATTCATATACACTTGACAACGTTATTAATCAATAGGTTAAGGATCATAAGAATTTCAACATAAATGCTCAAGATGTGTACTATAATGTTTACTAAATCTATTAATGCAGATCCAAGTTTATCTGAAGTCATATGCCTTGCTTCATTTTGTGAATATTAACCTACTGTATATGTGTACATTCTAGTATTTTGGGAATTAAAAAAAAAAAAAAGATTTAAAATTAATTAATTTTGTGGACCAGTGTATTTCAAGTAAACCAACCCAAACATGTAAAAAATTTTATAAAATTAAAAAAGTATAAAATATTTACCGAAATCAAGCCCTTTTGTTAGGGCTCTCTCATAAAACTCTTCAGCCTTGTGTTTTTCACTCTTCACTTCATGAATGAATCCTTGTATAGCACACACCTTGCTGTCATTTGGGTTTTTCACCCTTTCAGTACGATGTTCAATCATCTTGTTTAGGTTCTCCTCACACAACTTGCCTTGCTCTGATTTTGGCTGCAACCTCAGACCTTGCATGAAATGATAGATGGACAGTTGTTCAGATCTTTTGGTGTAGAGCTGATATTTGCCATACAAACAATGAACTGCCTGTAGGTGTTGCTTTTCATTATTAGCCATTTTAAATGCTTCTTCAAAAAGACTCTCAGCTTTAAAGCTACCAAGTTGTCCGTAATGCAGTGCTAAATCTGCCATGGCAACAATGAAAGAGGGCTTTAGGGAAACCGCCCTGTGCAGATGATAGATGCACTTTTGCAGGTATTGCTGTATTTCATATGACTCTTCAACATCAAACTCTGTTTTACCAGGTGTCCTATATTTCTTTTCCAGGAATATTTTTTTGCTTTTGTAACACAAAGCCAACTGATGGTGTATAAAGGCTGAGTTTGGGGTAGCCTGCAGGGCTTCTTTCAGTAGAGCAATGGCAGCGTCCATGTTTCCTAATTGGCGGCAAAATTTTGCTGCATATCTTATGACATGTGGGTTTTCAGGGGACTTCACCAGTGCCATAATCACATTCTTCCATGCAGTACTGAGCATCTTGCTATTATCTTTGTTATGCAGCATTCTCAGAGCTAGCAACACTAATAGAACAGCATCATCTGGATTCAGCTCTATAGCTCTTCTGAGCTGTTTTATTGTTGGCGAGTCTGAAGGGTCAGAGGTCTCAGTCGTGCGGTACAGGGCAATAGCATAGCCTGTATTTAAATCACCGTCATCAGGGTTCATTTCAAGGGCCTGTCTGAAGCATTCCTTTGCCACACTGTAGTATTTGTGAGAGAATTTAAGAAAAACCCAACCCTTTTCCCTGAGTACCTCGATAGTATGAGTGAATCCTTCAGAAAATTTTCTATGGATCCTCTCTAACTGTCTCAAGTACTCTTGACATGTAGAAAAATCATTCATATGATAATGCAACCAGGCAAGGTCCCCATAGGTAACAATAAGAACTTCATCACTGTCTTTGTAGTATTCCTCTGCGAGCCGCACTGATTTCTGCAGATTTGCGAGAGCTTCTTGCTGATTGCCATAGAGATACTGAACAAATCCAAAGCTGCTGTAAGCTCGTGTTACTCTTGCCTCGTTAGATTCCAACTGAATCTGTTCCTCCAGACGATTCAGTAAATCACCAAGAACAAAGTCTTCTTCTCTTAGAGACCAAGTAAAGTGGCACTCCTGCTGAAGCAGTTTGGTTTTTAAAACACGTTCAAGACTGAAAAAAAGAACAAAAGCTGAGAGACAACTTAAACATTCTATTTATATGAGTCGTACTGTTTTTACTCTTTCTGGGAGGAGTTCATTTCAGATACATTCACATGAATGCACGGAAAGACACCACATCCAGATAAACACACGGATCATGTTTGGAACTTTATTGGAATATTGTTTGTATATTTTAATGTAGTTAATGATATTTTCTAGCACCCAAACCCTATATATATATATATATACACACACACACACACATAACAATTTATATGTTATAGTGACAATGTTGCCATTCAATTTCTTAAATCCATTAAAATTCGAAAGTAAAATGCCTGTGCGGAAACGGACATGTGGTAGACAACAGCTTGTGTAAACATTTATAGGATATAAAAAGTCAAAACACATTCATAATTGCACCATGACCAATAATTTAAGTGTGTAAACGTAAACAAAGATCGTCTAAAAAAAAAAAAGGTTTAACAATTTATTTTCACAGACGCAGTTTTGTGTCTGTGCTTGTTTCCATGATGCATACCATTCTTAAAACATTTAATTCAACATTAATACAACAAACAAACCCACCTCATTTTGTGCCCATCAAATCATGAAAATACCAATGGAGCAGGACGTTTTGGTGGAGTGTTATCAAATCCTAAATTTGAAGCTTCTTCCGCTTAGGACCGGTGGATTAAACCCCTACACGTCACAGCAGAAATAGTTGAGTAGCTTCGCATCAACTCCGCCCTAAAGGTTTAGGGGGGAGTTGAGAACAGTTGGACTTGGCAAACATAAAGGTAGGCCCTACCTACACTATGCAACTTTGTTAACACTTTACATTAATGTTCACTTTGTAAAGGGTTTATAAAGGTGTTTGTTAATGACTAAGTCATTTACAAATGCATTGTAAATCATAAGCAGTTATAACTGCATGAATAAAAAGGGTGACTTTAACGCAATACCTTACAATACCCTTCAAGTCTATTTCTGCTGCATCATGAAATAAATCAGGAATCTGGTCGAGTTAATTAAGTGTGAAAAAAATACATTTATTAAGCATTTATAACATGAAAGGTATTGCATTAAAGCTATCCTTATAATTCATGCATTTATAACTGCTCATCAACGAATTATAATGCATTTGTAAATTAAGTATTAACAAACACCTTTATAACCCATTTACAAATGGAACCTTCAGAGTCAATACATCATTACTTCTTCCAAAACGCGTTTTTGTCTTTCCCTGATTCACTATTGTAAGCCTATTATACTGTTTAAACTAAGCGGGATGGTTTTCGCGGGATATTGCGTACTCTCGCTCCTGAGTGTCTCCTCATAACCGTAAATAGAGAAAAGTTGCTTTGACGCATGTATGGTGTGGGAGTGTTTTTAACCGCTAGAGGGCCTAAAGTTATATAGTGTAGGGCAGGCTACCTTTTAAAAAAAAAACAGTAATGAAAACAAGTTCTTAAAATATGATGGGGGATACTGCCTCAGTTACAAGTATTTGGGTTTCAGACAGATTGAGGGTTGTTTCAGCTTCCACACATTCCTAATTTATACAAAAACACACAACACAGGATGGTTCTTCTGATTATATTCTCAAATACAAAATAATGCATTTTGATTTGACACAAAACCATATGCAGATACTGCTTTACAGACAAGACACAAGGTAAAAACATATCCACACAAGGAACTATTTTGGATCATTACTAATTTGAAACATGGGAATAGATGTGCATCAGACCAATCAGAGTCGTTTTAAAAATGCTATATAAAAAGGAAAATGATAACCTTCATCAGACATCAGAAAAGTGTTATTCAAGATTTAGGTTATTAAAATTTCCAATATGATGTACCAAGACAAAAGTGTTACATGGTCTTACATCAATGTGTACATACAGGCATATGATCATATACAGAATACCCATAACCATCTACCGCAAAATGTGGTTCTTTAATCTTACAAGATAAAAAATAAAATAAAATCAGTGGTAAAACTATTGGAACACAGAAACACCCTGCCTCTCTCTCTATACATCAGATGTAAATCTAAGCGAGCTTCCTCAAATTTTTCCTGCTCTATTTTGAAACATTCAAGCACATCATAGTGTGTGAGCTTTTTGGAGCGGACTAAACCACACATTACTAAATTCAAAAGTCAAACCTGTCATCTACAAGTACACAGAGGAAAAAAAAAAAAAAAGAAGAAAAAAAAAAAAAAAAAAAAAAAGATCAAGAATGTAAACAAATATTTAGTAGAAGAGCTAAAAAAGGGATACTTGCCACCAAAACTCAAACAGAGCAATGGAGGGCCACAGAAATGTGGCTACCTTTAAGGATGGCATAAATAGGGAGAGAATAAACTTTTACAGAGAGCAGGGGGGAAAAAAGGGGTAAGACTGGGAAGGATCACAAAAAAGGCATGAGGAATGCTGCTTAGGGAATGGGCCGTCCGAAGCGGATGCGATGCTACTACTGTGTTCCCTGAGCACCCTGGCTGCCTTGGGCACCCTGCTGGTTATAGCTGCCGTAATTGCCGTATTGGTTATAGTACTGGTTCCACTGGCTCTGGTTCTGGTAGTACTGCTGCCACTGCTGAGCGTACTAAGGGAAGTAATAAAATGTATAAAAATACATGCATCAACAATACAATACAATTACATACTAAAATTAACAGGGACATCTGGGAAAAAAACGGCACAATTATACTTTTAAATCTTTTATGGCTGTTGCAACTGACAAGAAACATGAAAATGAGTGAAAGTGTCAACTGCGGCGTTACATTAAGATCTGCTCACGTTGCATCAGATTTCTTTATACGTTTTTGTCGCATTAAGCATTTTAACCAATTACACGGTTCTGTTGAGCTATGAATGCAATGGCCAATCAGAGGTGTTTAGATTAGTCACCGCTGTAAAGGCAGTTTTGTTCAGTGCGCACTTACCGACTGAATTCTGCACTCTCGCGGATTCTCTCTACATAAACAACCAAGTGCAGATACGATGCAAGTAAGTTTAATTTTGTAGTGTAGACAGCTTCACCTATTGTAACACGAGTTTAAACTTGCACTAGACTTAAGTTGTGCACTGCTTCAGTGACAGGGAATGTACGGTCACTTTCTGTATATGATTTATTCCCAGTTTGAATTCCCTGTTTTGTTCTTCAAGCTACTAAAACAACCAATAAGTCGTGATTTTCTAAAGTGTACAAAGCAAATTAATTCATAAACGTTTCTTAGATTGTTTGCCTGTAGCCTACAAAAATATGACGTGCCGTTTCCCCAAATGCAAAAAAACTTTATTTTTTTTCTTTACTTCAAATAAATCAACATTAATAATCATTATTTCAATATCAAAAGCAAATCACGGACTATTTAAAGAGTTAGTTCACCCAAAAGTGAAAATTCAGTCTTTTATTACTCACCCTCTTGTCATTCCACATCCGTAAGATCTTTGTTCATCTTCTGAACACAAATGAAGATATTTTTGATAAAATCCGATGGCTCAGTGAGGCCTCCATTGACGGCAAGATAATTAACACTTTCAAATGCCCAGAAAGGTACTAAAGACATATTTCATGTGACTACAGTGGTTCAATGTTATGAACCGACGAGAATACTTTTTGTGTGCCAAAAAAAAAAAAAGCTACTTTATTCAACAATATCTAGTGATGGGCGATTTCAAACCACTGCTTCATGAAGCTTCCAAGCTTTACAAATCTTTTGTTTCAAATCAGTGGTTCGGAGCACGTGTCAAACTGCCAAAGTCACGTGAACTATTGAACTTTTGAACTTTTGAAACACTTGTTTTGAAATCACCCATCACTAGATATTGTTGAATAAAATCATTATTTTATTTTTTTTGGCGTACAAAAAGTATTCTTGTTGCTTTATAATATTAAGGTTGAACCACTGTAGTCACATGAACTGTTTTAAACATGTCTTTAGTAGCTTTCTGGGCATTGAAAAAGGAAATGATCTGGCTGGCAATGCAGGCCTCACTGAGCCATCGGATTTTAACAAAAATATCTTCATTTGTGTTCAGAAGATGAACGAAGGTCTTACGGGTGTTGAACGACATGAGGGTGAGTAATTAATGACAGAATTTTCATTATTGGGTGAACTAACCCTTGAATTCATAAACGGTTCTTAGATTGTTTTGTCTGTAGCCTACAAGAATATGACGTGCCGTTTCCCCAAATGCAAAAACTTTATGTATTCAATTAATCAACATTAATAATCATTATTTCAATATCAAAAGCAATTACTGACAATATTAACTTAATAAAATTACAGCCATACCCTGTAACGATTTCCTGATTTTACATTTATAATTTATATAAACAATTTTATTTAGGCAATTTTTGTTTAAATACATTATTGCCGCCTTTGAGCAGCATTAAAGTCTGTGTAAATAAACATGCCATGTCAGATGCAGCTTCTGTTCCATCTTTGCTGTGTAAAGATGGCTTCTGTTGATGTTGATAAAATTTTGTTTTAGTATTCTGATTGAAGTAATTCATTAAATTACAGTATTTAACACAAGACAACATAGATGCATTTAATAAATTAATCATAAATAATTGCCCATACAGGAGGTAAAAATACCCCTGGAAATCAATTCCAGGTGGCAAATATTGCCCCTTAATGGAAAAGTTAAAGTCTGACCCTGGTGCCTGTATGCAGTTTCTACCACTGATGATCTCACCTGCTGGTACTGCTGATTGTAGCTCTGCTGCTGCTGGTTGTAGGTCTGTCCTGTGGGTGCTGGAGTTTGACTGTAGCTCTGGCTGTATCCTGGGTACTGACTGTAGTTGCCATAGTTGTACCCTTGGTTGTAGTTGCTCTGGTTGTAGCCCTGATTATAGCCTTGATTGTAAGACTGAGGCTACAGAAAAAAGGGAAAACAGCATGCAAGCGATAACTACAAGTCCTGCTGGATTCATAAGCTGATTCTTGGGTAATGTAAGCCCTGTCCTGGTACCTGTGATTGGCTGTAGCCTCCACTTGCTCCAGAGCTACTCTTGTTGTAGGAGCCCTGGCGGTTGTGGTTGTAACTGCCTCCAGACTGCTGGTTGCGGTTGTATCCACCACGGCCTCCTGTGCCTCCATCCCTGTAGTTAGTTCCCCAGCGGTTCTGGTTGTAGCCTCCACGGTTGTATCCTAATGAATTAGTTGAGTAATTATCAACATCTAGTTCTTGTAGGCAATATCTAACCAGCAATGCTGAACAATAAGTAAGGAATATATGTATAATAAGCTGGTCATTAAATCACAAAATAAAGCCAGACTATGATATGATTAGGATAACTTGTTTCACCCTGAAGGGGTTTCTTTGCGATCACGCCGGCTGACCGCACATTATCCTGCTAGTTACACGGCTACTCAATATGTGTGCAAGATCTATTGATTTAGATATTACTTTATGTTTTTTCCTGTATATTCTCTTAAAGCTTTCATTAAGAAACAATAGTCCATTACAATGTTCAAATCAATGGGCCTATAACGAACACTGCAACAGTATTACAGTACTATTAATACTAAAGTTTTCTGAGATCGTTTACATTATAATCCATAACTGAGATGTAAAATGGCAGTTGCATTGTTAACATACAAGAAAGCGAGTCCATGGTGTGATTTGAGGGACATGAAAGTAGCGCTGGTTTCAGTAAAGCAGGTGAGAGTACTGATATACAGAGTTGCCACTGATGATGCGCCGGTTAAATATCACACCTCTGAATGCCACAGCTGACCAATCAGAACCAAGTATTCCAGTGTAATAGCTGTAATTAATGTATACACACGACCATACTAAATTTTGGGGTCAGTAATAATTAATGTTTTTGAAAGAAGATTCTTTTAGTTCACAAAGTCTTCATTTATTTGATCAACAATAGATTAAAAGCACTATTATTATATATTGTAATAATATTTCACAATAACAATTTTCTATTTAAAAATATAATTTATTCCTATGATGCAAAGCTGAATTTTCAGCATCATTACTTCAGTGTCATATGATCCTTCAGAAATTATTCTAATATGCTGATTTGCTGCTCAAGAAGAGCATTATCAATTTTGAAAACAGTTCTGCTGCTGATATTTTTTGGAAACAGTGATAGTTTTGCTCAGGATTCTTTGATGAATAGAAAGTTTTTCTATTAAAAAAAGCATCTGTTTTTCCATTTATTAATTTGAAATAGATATTGTTTGTAACATTATAAGTGTCTTTACTGAAACTTTTGTCAATTTAATGTGTCCTTGTTGAATAAAACTATTATTTTCTGTCATTTACTAACCCCAAACTTGTAAAACACAGAACTAGCAAATTCAACACACTTACCTCCTCGGAAGCCTCCACCTCCAGAGCCGCCTCGGTTCTGGTAGCCACCTCTACCACCCTGAGGTCCACTACGATTGTCATAGCGCTGGAAGTTGCTACGGCCGCGGAAACCACCCTGACGGTTATCAAAGCGCTTCTCCGGGGGAGGGCCTGCTTTACGACCTTCTTCGTTGTACTGCTTGACGAGAGCGTCGGCTTCTTCCCGCTGAAGCTCTACGAATCGCACCTCGTCCAGGAACTCACCGGCATCGGGCAGAACAAAGTTTGCTGCGGGAGCAGAGGCATGCAATGAGGGACAGAACAGTCGTGCCGGTGAAAGACAAAGAATCATAATCAGCACCATACAATGGTGACAGCAAAAATACAGGGGAGGGGACAGAACAAGGAGACAGAGAGAGAGAGTAAAAGAGAGAACTGGATCATGTGGTGATAACGGTAACATGCTCTAGGACAAACGTTGCCTTAGCTGGGTAAGAAAACCCTTGTCCCAGAGTAGGAATATGAGGACAATGTAGGGGGGTCGTAGGGAATGAAATTAAACTAAAAACAGTTGCCAGAAAAAGAGTGTTATGATAAAAGGTGTCCCTGCAAAATAATAAGTAACTAGCTGAGGACATCTGTCCAATAATTTAACATTTATTAGCACAGCCAATACAAACTGCTCAGTTGCTGAAGTGAATTGGAGAGCCTGAGCCAATTGCAGCAATTCTGTTCCTCAGTCCTCATTATCTGAGCTGGATTTCAGTGGTGAGAAATGGCATGAGACAATATAAGAAAATGTAGTTAACAGGGCAGGAAAAGATGAAAAAAAAAAAAAAAAAAGAAAAAAAAAAAAAGGTGAGAGGTGCTCTTTTATCTGGCAAAAAGGTTTAACAGAAGGAGGGACGGGTGGGTTCTTCCAAGTCTTAAAATAAAGAAACAAATAAAAAAAAACAAACAGCAAAAGCAGATCTGGTGTGTAGTTTTGAACATTTGTTTTGGTTATCCGTGGCATTCCTACCTTTCATTTCTAACACAGCATGATCGGGAACATCCTTCCCTTCCTCATCAGTTCGCTTTAACGTTCGCTCTTTTAAATCCTCATCCGTGGGACAAATTACAATAGCCTTGCGTTGAAAACCTTCAAAAGGACGCATTTTTCGTCTCTGGGCTGATCCATATACATTTGTCTAGCAATGGTGACAAGAAAGAAGTAGAAGCTGTTCATTATTTGCTTTTGTTACGGCTTTGCGTTCCATAGGAGGGGAATTGGATTCCTGCAACGATGAAAGTGAGAGAGTTTTTTTTTCATGTCTATAGTTACTGCTCTGGAATGACTAGCGGTTGTCTCTCACAACCCCACCTGACTTACCGTGAACTAGGCGACACATAAGAGTTTATGAATGACTGACATTGTACAGGGGACCCTTTCTGCTTCCCTCAAACTAGCACTTTTAACAGAAGCTGTTCTTTTATGAGAAGCTAGTTACAAACAACTGGTATATCACTTTCTCACTATACTATAAAAAATCCAAGTTACATGAAATTAAATGGTAACACTTCAGTATAGGGAACATTCGCTATTAACTACAACTTGCCTGAATAAACTCCTAATTTGCTTATTAATAGATAGTAAGGTAGTTTCTATAGTGTTCAAGTTTAGGTATTGCGTAGGATTAAAGGATGTAGAATATGGACATGCAGAATAAGGCATTAATATGTGCTTTATAAGTACTAATAAACAGCCAATATCCTAGTAATATGCATGCTAATAAGCAACTAGTTAAAAGTAGGGGTTGAAAAACTTCAGATTTTTAAAGTTGATGAATGTGATGAAAGTCGAGACTCGAATGCGTTGCCTTGTGCACAGCTATGGCATGTGACACAGCGCTGCCCATATGCCTATTGCTCCTACATAACAGCTCATTTTTATCAGTTCTTATCTTTATCAAATACAAATGAAGTAACACAGTGAGATTACATTTATATGAATGCATTAGTGAGAGAGCGATTGCGTGTGTGAATTAATTCTACCTGTGCAGCGTCTCTCTACTACTAAGGGGCATCCGCACCGAATGGTTCTAGGAACTAGCCACTAGGATAGGTCCCCGAGAACTAATTCATCCCCCGGGCCATGTTCCTGGTTGCATTCGCACCGGGAATAGGAACTGTGCAGCAGCCAACAGTGGCGTCTTTAAGCGCGCCATTTGCAAACGCTAAAAACTGGTGTATGGAAGAAGCCATAATCGGAGCTGTATTCGTTGTGTGTCATGGGTTTCGTGATAATGGAGATGGAATGTAAAGACATAATTTACGCGACTGAAAGAGCAAAAAGTGGGGCTAAGAGACGAAATCTCCTATGACAACTTTCGGTATTACATATCATCGAGGCGGAGTAAAGAACAACCCTGCAGACAACAGGTATATGCCGTTATCACTGTTTTCCATGTTCGTGAAGTAAATATGTTTACATGGCTTTTTAAAAGTGCAGGGTGCCGGTGTTTGACATGACATCAATATACATGTCACTGATATGAAGTAGGAGCTAATTTAGTTCCCCCAAAAGGAGTTCCTAGAACTAAAATCGTTCCTAGTTCCTGTGGTACGAACACGACAAAATCCAGATACTTCAGCCAATAGTTCTAGGAACTATGAAAAGGTTCCTCCGGTGTGAAAGCACCTATAGTGAAGCTGTGGGTTTTAGTTAAAAAAGAAATATATGCTAAAACTTTTCACGGAACCGTTTCTAAGCTTTTATTGAGAAATCACAGAGCAGTGTTGACAATACATTTCCACGCTACTGAATGATTCTGTGTGCATGTGATCCACGCGTGATGTACGAGTCTACAAGCTATACTGTATGCGTGTGCGTTACAGTGAGGAACGCATTAGTTTAGAACACAAATTAACTTACCTTTACAATAAGTTGTTTAAAACGTGCATTCTCCCATTCAATTTCGAGCATACAGATAGTATAATCACACGTTTTGTGGAGCGCTCTCGGAGCATGCATTTGTCGTTTTGGAAACGGAGCGTAAATGTGGACTTCAAAGATTTCTTATGCTGATGCGCCCTCTATAGGACCATCGACTACTCGACGTCAAGCTTAAAGCGTCATGGCAGAGCATTTAAGTCTACTAGTCGGTGCCAACCCCTAGTTAAAAGTGAGAATTGAACCCTAAAATAAAGTGTTACCAATTAAATTCTTATTTGACAGCCTAATACTGCAGAGTACTTTTTTCTCTTAAACTAACCAAACACAGTCGTGCTCTTAATGTAAATACATCAATCATTTCTAAGCATCAATGACTGAGATTTTGCCATTATCTGCTGGTACATATTGTCCTGATTACTAGGAAATCATCTTAAATTTAAAAAAATTTACATAAATAACCTTCACTTCTGTATTTCAAACACATGCACTGCCTGGGTCCCCTCACTTACCTTAACTTACCCATTGTTCAAAAGACCAGAATGCCCGACACGGACAAACATTTAGTACCAACCTGTTCATACTCACAGTTTCCTTAAGGAACCATTAGCATGTCCTTTGACCTTACCTACCTTACAACCTCTGGAACTGTCCACCTGCAAACTTCAAGCAGGTTAGTGTTTCCACTTACCTGCCATTCATTTTTAAAAACAACATTCAAGTAAAGTTCCAAGTATATCTAATGAAAAGTTCTCGTTTTCTTTACAGTTACCATAGCAACAGAAGGTGTTTTCTTACTCACCAGGCAGTGATTACTTGTTTTTCAACATCTTACTAATGTCATGGACTACTTGTACAGTGTGGCAAAAATCTCTTTACAACAAGGCAATACATAAAGTCAAAAATATTCATTGTGACAACATACTATACTGCATTCTTTCCCTGCTCGTTTTTAATGTTTAAGCGAAACAAAACAAATCATAATTCAGCAACATGTTCAGGACAAAGAAATAAGGACTGGAAAACAAGTTTTCAGGAGCACAATAGGCTAACCAATGCTTTGGACTAAGCTACAGAGAGAGCAGAAGTGCATTAATGAACATGTGCATCAGTGAGCAGCAGTGGATGTGGGTTTTTTTTGGGGGAGGAGGGTTGAGAAGGAAGGGAAGAGCTTTAGCTGTGAGGACAGCACAGAGACAGGCAAGTATGACAGTACCTGGTCCAGAATGTAGTTGCGCTTCTTGCGGGCAGCAATCTGGATGAGTCTGTTGAGACACTGCGTAGCTTGCTGAATGAGTACGTCCCAGCGTCCGGCATAGTTGCGCTGCCGACGGAGTCCCATGACCTGACATAAATGACACAAACTTCAGTGTGTGGACTTCAAATTGGAGGAACTAAATATTTCCAAAAATGGCCTGAACAACTAATTGAGTTATTGCTCTTAACCAAGGTAGGGCAACTCTAGCCCTCATGGTCCTGCAGAGTTTAACTACAACCTTGATAAAACCAGCTAATTAAGGTATTGAGGATTACTGTAAAATTACAAGCAGGTGTTTTGATTAGGTTGAAGCTAAACATTAAAGGACAATGGACCTCGAAGACCAGAGTGATGTGACTCATTTAGTGTTCTTAAAAAGGACCGACTTCGATACCAAGTCGGTGCTGGAATTTTAAAAATGTGGCAACACCAGTATCTCCCCCTAGCACTTAAACACCTCTGATTGGCCACTGTGTTCACACACTCAACAGATATGTCTGTGATTTGCTACAATGATCAACGCTTCAAAAACAAGTTGTAAAGCGCTCACACAAATACACACGGGAGCATTTAAAAGCAGTCGTCTATCAGTGGATCTGTCTATCAGCGGATATATTAGGGATCCGCTGACAGACGGCTGCTTTCAAATGCTCCCGTGTGTATTTGTGCGAGCGCTCAGTGAAGAGCATCACAGATGATTGTTAAACATTGTAGCCAATCACAGATGTATCTGTTGAGTGTGTGAACACAATGGCCAATCAGAAGTGTATAAGAATCTGCTCAACAGCACTCAAAATACAAAGGGGAAATGCGGGTAGTCACATTTTTAAAATTTCCGCACCAACTTGGTACTTTTGACAACACAAGACTCAATGGGCAAAGATTTCCGTCTGAATGTGTATGGCTGTAGCGGCATGGCTTTACAATGCACAGTTGATATAATAACAGATTATATCCAGCAGCAATACCTTCATCTTGTCCATGATAGCATTTGTGCCCAGGATGTTGTACTTCTTGTCTGGGTTCTCTTCTGCATATTTGAGGGCCCAGGTGGTTTTTCCACTACCAGGCAGACCAACCATCATCAAGATCTGAGTAGAAAATGTTGAGGCAACATTTTACAAAACAGGTATCAACAACATCCTCTGTCCACTGATCATGTACAGTTGTGGCCAAAAGGCAAATTTTGTGTTTCGCAAAGTTTGCTGCTTTGGTGATTCGCATTGTTTCTAGATTATTGTGCAGAGTGCATTTAAAATAATTACAAAAAGCTTAATCCGCAAAAAACAACACCTATCACAAAAAAAAACAAAAATGTCACTTTTTTTTTTTTGGGCCCTCAAAACAACCAGCTAACATAATTTCACTAATCATATAAAATCTAATCTAATCATACTTGAGTACTCAGTCATGACAGCGATGATAAATCATGGAAATCGATGATCGCAGTGACTTTAAAAAAAAAAAAATTCTTTTTTCTGGCATTTTGGCCGATATCTGAGGTCTGATTGATTATTGATTAAGACAGCATGCCATTCATGGTGAAATAAAGTGAAACTATGGATTTGAAAGCGTGCAGTGATAACTGTATTCATGATCAAAGTGATTCCAGGTAAGTGTAAGATGTGCAGCGCCCAACTGACATATACATAATATTATAATGAGAACACTTTCGTAATAAAATGATGTAATTCTTTGTGCTTTAGTTGCTCGTGTTTCAGCGTTGTTGTCAGATTGTAACATTAGTTTTAAGTTAAATAGCCTTTATCTGATTAATATTATATAGGATGCATTTGATTGAGTTTATTATCCCATTAGCAAAGCGCTTAAGTTTACCAGTGTTCATTCTCTTCAGCATCAGCTTTTTTTCATTATAAAATCCTTGTTGATGAGACTGCAATACATAATGATTATTTATCTCAAATTTTAACTGGTAATTCAAACCTCGCAATCAGTTTTAGTGGCAGGTCCCAGTGTCCCTCTGACTCTGTCATCCAGGTGAAGATCCTGAATGAAGGTATAGCCTTCTGGCTGGGGGAAAAAGGGCTCCTCTCTCTGTCCAAAGTTGAATTCTATGGCACAGTTCTTCACCAATACATGTGGGAAAAGAGCACGCCCGGCCAGGTCCTCTCGGGAGACACGGAAACATGGGCCCAGCCACTTGCCATTCTTGGAGAACGCCATCTCTACTTCATCACTGTTTTCAAAGTCCTATGGAAAACAATCCGAGTGGGAAAAAAAAAAGAAATAAGGTTAATAATAGTGTCTGAGACCTTATTAAGTTACATTATGTTTAATATAATATAGAAGTATGAGAGAAAAACAATTACAATATAGCAGCCAATGATATCATTTTCACTGAACTTTTCCCCATAGTCTTCAAATTTACAGTTGGAGGACTTCTTGCCAGTTCCTCCATAGCCAAAAGAGAAGGGTTCTTCGCCTATAATATAAATAAAGGAGTTATAATTAATAAATTAGTTAAACTACAGTGTTAATACAACACAAAACACAATCCTCACACTTCCCAGCAAAATCTACAGCTGTTTGATTATCTTATTAAAGAAAAACATGGTCATTTACCAAGTTGAGTGTTGCATGAATCCAGGGACCATCCGATTCTCACCACATGAGGGTCAGGCTCAGTGCTAGGAAGGTGCTTTACTGAAATTTCCTCATTTATCTAAACAAAGGAATGCACAGGAGAGATGTGTATCTCTACAGATATCTAAGGCAATCAAACATGGCACTGGTTTACAACGGTCGTATTAAATAGCATTTTTGTTACCTTCATTTCAAAGCACACACGTCCTTTGGCAACACCATAAGTGGCTCGAGCACCTGACCACAGGAAGGCAAAACCCTCAATTGTCAGAGGGTACCCACTGTATCTGTCACGAGCCACTTTGAAATGCAGGTCACAGTTATCTGAAGACAAACAAACAAGAAGCCACTGTGATGTGAACGAAACGCAAGATATGAAACTAACCACATTTAAAATAAATTGTGTGTCCAGGAACCATGGAAATTAGGGATATTCTGATACCACTTGTTTTCCCAGAAGATACCGATACTTTCATTTTGGGCAGCTGCCGATACAGGAATTTTTATTCCATTTGTAATTTTGTTATAAATGTTGGGTAGAGAAACCAAAAGAACTTGAATCATATTAGATGGCCTAATTTGTTTAGTAAATAGATATTTCAGTGTCCTTGTTAGATGTACTTTGTAATTTTGTAAATTATACATAATTAAATGCAAATAACCCTGAACCAAACCCTAATTGTAAGTACATATTATTTAATTTTACTCCGTTCTTAAATGTAAAATTACACTGGAACAAGGACACCTTAAAAGAAAGTGTAATAAATATTTCCTATAGTAAAATACAGATTTAATCTCAGATATCTCCAGTCTGCACTCTATCTGTTCTGTTGTCTGCGTTTCTGTGTGTGGACACAAACACTGTGCACATGCTGCGCGGTATTGGAGCATTAACGAGAATGTATTGGGCATCCCTAATGAAAATACAGCACAGCAAATACAAACATCTCTGTCACACACACACAAAAAAAAAAAAAAAAAAATATCTCTCCTTAATTATACTCACAGGTGTCAATAACCACAAGTTTATCATCAATGTCTTCCTCCTCTTCTTCGGCTGGGGGCTGTGGTGATCGTCCCCTACAACAACCAAAGAGAACTATGAGACCGAGCAATACAAAAAAAATAAATAAATACATCCAAGGACACATAACGTACCTCCTTTCCTCACGATGCTCATAGTAACCGTATCCTCGGCTATCATCATATGACCTCTTGCGACTGTATGAGTATCTATCATCCTCTGATTTGGCCTGTGCATCCCAGTCACCAGCCTGCTCTGCCTGCTGTGGAACGTCCTCGTCGGCCTTATACTCGGACTTCACTTCATCACCTTCTAAAATATTGGGATAAATATATCAACAGCTACATCAAATAAAAATGTTAAGGTCACATGTAACGTTAACTACTGACTTTTAAGAATCATGTGCATGAACCTCATTGGCATAGAAAGGTGGAACGAATGGCAACGACTTAACTTAAAAATCTGCTTTAGCGTCAAACTAGCACACACTGCTCATGATCAAGTGGGACTGTGTGTGGTTAGTTAAAAGAATAGTTCACTCAAAAAAATTAAAATTTCCTGATTATTTACTCATCACAAGGCCATCTGAGATGCATATGACTTTCTTTCCTTAAATTAAGGTTTTAGAGGAAAACATTCCGGGATTTTTCCCCATTTAATGCAAGTGAAAGGGTATCACCGTAGCTTCAAAGTAATCCATACGACTCTAGCCAACATCAAGCATGATTTGCAAGTCATGTCTTATGGACACGCGTCGCAGAGCTGGACCAAGGCAAACATATACTTTTTTTTTTTCTCTTCAGAAAATGACTGATCACTTTGCTTGACCCTAATTTATTGGCTAAGGTCATGTGGATTACTCTGAAGCTGTACAAATATGGATTTTGGACCGTCAAAAATGGACAATGGTGATCCCTGTTCACTTGCATTAGATGGGAGAAAATTTTGGAAAGTTTTCCTCAAACATTTTTTTCTCTACAGCTGAAGACATATACACCCTGTGGCTGAGTAAATAATGAGGAAATTTTCTTTTTTGGATGAACTATTCTTTTAGCAGTAGTATGCTTTAAAAAAAACAATGGTTTTTGTAACAAAATACTATGCTAAAGTGGTCTAACTATTCTCCCCTTGTGGCTTATACACTTGACAAGACTTACCAGACACTTCCTGCTGGCTGCGTTGACTTGAGTCTTCCTCTGGGATCTGCCGGGACGCTGGCTCGTCAGACTTCTCCATCTGTGGCTCTGCATGTGAAGGAGTCTCCTCATACTCCTGCTTCATCTCCTCCTGCTTCTTATGGTGCTGCCCGGCTGGTTCCTCAAGGCACGGCTTCTTGGCCTCAGGCTCCTGGTGATCATCCCGCTCATAGGAGTATTGCTCTGTCATTTGTTCCGGCATCGCATCCGATGAATAATCACTCGTTCCAAAAGCAGGTATGGGGGTCTCGGTGCTGTCCTCGTTGCCTTCGTTACTCTCATTTCCCTGATCATCAAATCCACCCTGGTAGAGGTCTGTGCTGTTTCCATCATCAAATTGTGCCTTGGATTCTTCTGCATAATCTTGCTCCCTAGCTGCAGCTTCTGTGCAGAAATTAAACAGAATTAAAATGTTTTGTTGCATTAATGTCTTTTAACTAATTTCCATTACTTTTGCAGTCATTCATAATTACTTAATAAGGACTTTGATTATTATTAAATAATTTTAATATATAAATAATAGTAATGTTCATAACATATCCACAACTTACACATTTTTAAAACTTTCCACAATTTTTACTGTTAGAATAATAATTTTTTACTACAAGATTTTTCCAGACCTGAAAATCACATCTGTAAAATTACTTGTAATTCCCAGTTTTCCACAAATGGAAACACTGATGTTATTAGATGCCCCTACATTTAAAAATCAACCAGTGCTTGTTTTATTTCACAGAAGGATGTCCTAAATCAAAAGGGGTCCCCCTGTGGTGGTTTAACACGTTGCCAGGCACCCCTCATAAATAATAATCTCTCCTAATCTCTGTGAAGCACATCTCTATTTGCAACAACAGCACGGATTAACAGCTCAGAACATAGCCAGGTCAAAACATAAACGTAAATACATGGATTACCTTCCTCCTGATCATCATTCCCCTCTCCAGGCTCCCCGCCGGCCTCAAAGTCTTGTTCCTGATCGCCTGATGGTGCATCCCCCGCCGCCTCGGCCTCCAATGCCGCCTGCAATCTGTCCGCCAGATCCGCCTTCAGCCCGCGAGTGTCCAGGCCTCGGCGCTGGAGCTCTTCTTTCAGCTCATTGACTTTGAGCTTTTTGACATTAAGCCCGCTCATTGTTCATGCAGCCCTACAACAGTTTATTCCAAACTGTGCGCCTGTACATCAGAGTAAACAAACGCGAGTCATTGATTGGTTACTGTACGCGCTCAGGGGATCATCTTTACAATCGCTAAAATATTAGCCCGCAAGCTAACTGGCTAACGGAGGCAAAGGTCTTTGCAGCTAAAATATAATTTCACTGCATTGTAAGAGTATCTAGACATTAATACATTAAATACAACAACATGCATAGACCAAATCCATTTGTTTAAGTGTCAAAACAATGTAGTGGCATGGTTCATCGTAGCCACTGACTTAATGCACACTTAGCATTCGTGATAACTAGCGAACTATGGAGCCAAGTAATTTGCGCGCAAAATCCACCCGCCTCACATGCATACACAAACATCAATAAATACCGGTTTAGACCACAAATAGAACATAAATACTTCCTCGTATTTGCAGAAAACAACATATTTACCTTTAACTGTCAGTTTTCCTTTTAAGCAAATTGTCGTTACGGTTGTATCAAAAATGGAGGGTGACCGTGGTAGCCCACTTCCTCCGCCTCGCGACGGTGTGAGCGCTCTTGGTCCCTGCAGCTGATTGGCTAAATCTGCTGTCTGTCTAAGGCCCGATCTAGCCAGTCATATTCGTCATATGCAGCGATGTCCCACCCCAATCAGTGATGTAAACGTGTCAAATACTACAAATTATATATATATATTTTTTTTTTTTATTCTGTGACTAAATCATAGCATTTTTAGTCTGGGACTTCAATATATATTAAAGTACTTTTTGTAATTCACAGAGAACCAGGACAGAGGAATGAGAGAAATGTAGGTAAAATTTTGTTCAAATAGATAAAAACGTTAAATTAAATAAATTTTGTTTTTTTCCCCAGTTAAAATAATAATAAGTGCCAAAATAAATGCACAAAAGTCTACGGTGGTATACATTTTTTTTTTTTTTTTTTTTTTGTCGAAATATATTTTATTTTTTATTCATTAGGAAAAGAAACGTATCTACTCGTATTTGTTTATATATTTAATTTAATTTATAATTTTTTTTTTATTTGCGAGAAGAAAAAAAAAAAGAATCAAGACGATAGATCAGTGAGTTAAGATCCGTAGGTGTCTAAGCAAGACCAATCTTTGTTATGTTTCTTATCTTGTTGATAAGTTTAGAACCAAAGGAATCTGTCCGTTTAGTGATTAGGACGATTGCACTGTGGAGCGCATCAATTTCGATCGATTAATTTAGTCTTGCAATCGGTTATCTGCAGAGCTTGACTTCTACTGCCTTGTTTACAACTCCGCAGTCGTGAATGGTGAACAAGGAAGTACAGTTGCTATGGAGAGAGATACTGGTGCAATCGCTTTAATTAAAGCTCTTGGGTGAGTAACAGCAATTTAACAGCAATCAAATGTTTTATTCTTGTCAAGAAGATAATAACAATCACATCTGTTTTAATATTGCATAGGTATAGGAGCAGAGAGTGCTTGAAGACATGTCAGTGTGACGAATTACCTTGTCCTTTGCTCACATGGCTGATCTCAGAACTAAGAGCGAATTGTCCTGATGTACCAGGTAACCCAACCAAGACAAGTCCTATACAAGGTTTCCAGTCCTATTGATCTCGTTTTTTAGTCGTTTGTGATTAGCCAATAAGGGATTTCCATGTATCATATTTTAATGATTAGAGCTGCACTTTTAAATCTAATAATAATGTATATTTAGCTTTAATTCTAGGCCTGGGATTAAAAATTAAAACTTGAACCCTCGCTTTCACAGACGAGGCTTAAGCTAGTTCCAGACTAAAATGCATGTTTAAGCTGGTTTAACTGAAAGCAACTTTCACTCACATATCTTAAAGTATGTCAATGCCATTGTTTTGTCTCAAGATGCACATCAGAAATGTACATTTATAAAAGCTACTTAAATATCCTAATTGAACTAAGGCCCATCCATTTTTTGCTGGTATTATGCATAAAATGTAACTCTGCTTCAGCACGGAGAGTTGGTGGTGCAGTTCTGGTCGGGGAGTTGAGGGAGGTGCTGAAGGAGATGTCCTGTCCTCAAAATGCACTTCTATCAGAGCACCTTAGCCCGCTTCTCCTGTTCAGAGTGATCGGTAAGGTAGGGAGGTGATAGATGTGCTTAATTTGTGTTGTTTTTAGGATTTTCTGTGAAGAGCTACTGTGCATATTATCTTTCATTTTACAGAGTATTTGGTGTCTGAGTTGATGGCAGCACGTATGCTGAAGTACAGAGAGGGTCATCCAGAAGATGCAGATCAGAATTGTGAGACGAATGGCAAAGAGCAAAGAAAACGGGAGAGTCTTACTACGGGCAATGAAGATGAGCATCAGAAAACCAGTCAAGCGGAAGAGGATAAAACTAATTGGAAAGAAGTAAAAAAGGATCTGGTCGAGCTGTTCCAGACTCTTGGCTTAGAAACATCCTCTCAGATGAGTGATGCCTGTGCAGAGGTAGGAAACTGATCACCGGTGAATATCTAGTAATTATTACATTTGCAAAAATAAAGGTTCCAATTAGGGGTTTTCGAAACTGTGCTATAGAAGAACTTTTTTAAGTTCCACCAAAGAACCTTTCATTGAACCTTTTCAATTCTTAATGTTGACATGTAACGAAAGTTGCAAAGTCTTTTATTCTCTATTATGACATATATCAGAGTGAAAAAAATGTAGGGCAGGACTGGGTTTTGTCCATTAGCAATTGATTTGATGGTTGTGGTTTGTTATTGGGCGATCTCATGTGAGTGACAGGTTGCCCCGCCCTCGTGCCAGTAAATACATCATCAGAGAAGAGATGTTGCTGCAAGAGGGATGGGAAGTTATTTGATTAAGATTATAATGGCACATGAATTTTAAAAAATGATGTGCACGGGCAAATCATTTGCAATAAATACTGCAATATTGCATAAAATTAGAACTGTCCATTTTGAATTTCATGGTGACTTTAAAGGAACCATTTTTTTCTTGGTGTGAAAAACTAATTATCTAAAAAAACCTTAAAAATCCTTTTTTGGAATGTAAAGGTTCTATGGATGATAATGGCACCATAGATGCAAATAAAGAACACTTTATTTTTAAGAGTGTGCTAGAGATTTTAAATATCTTTTAACATAACATAAGTGTCATTCATTCAGGTGGAGTCACGGCTGACATCACTTCCAGAAGGTGAAATGCCAGAAGCTTTACTGAATACCAGTCTGAACTCTGAGCAGTGGGTATGTACTACAAATTTGCATTTGACCTATTCCAGAACTTTCTTCCAGAACAAATGTATTCACAATTATTGTTTTCACTCTTAGAAAAAGATTAATGACATCAACAGAGCTCTCTGTAAGGATTATGAGTGCCGGCGCCAAATGATGATCAAGCGTTTTTATGTCACGCTACAATCATTTGCTTGGGGAGAGAGGGGAAAGGTACTAAGATTTCTTTTTTTTTGCAAACCTTCAAGTATGTATTGAAATATATGTTTCATCAAACAAATTCTCCCTTTTCTTTCAAGGAACGCAGTGCTGTGCTTTCTTCCATGCCACACTTTTCACCTTCCCCTGAGTCCACTGTCTCCATTGCTATGCTGTTGGCGACCAGAGAGGACGAGTCTCGCATTAGGCCGGTTAAAGCAGGGCCTTCAACAGCTGTTCACAAGGTGCCCTTCAGCAAAGTTTTGCTTCTTATAGTAACAGTAACAGTTCACTTTTTTCCCCAGCATTGAGTGCATTTAGTGTAGTGTGGAAAATTACATGAGAAAAGAAATAAAGGGGTAATTCACCACTGGCGAAATGGGCTTTCAATAAAATTTGGCTGCCTATGCAGTAGAAAGGCGAAGACATTTTTGATATCGATGCCACTGGGCATGTTGCCATCCAAGGCCACTTCTAGTCTTCTCCTATTGGATAGGCTTGAACACAGTCAAATACCTTGCTTGAGTAGGAAATACTTCTTAGCAAACTTTTAGTAATAATGGTGTCAACTTGTATTGTTCCTGTGTGCAAGAATTCAAAGAGTAAACGTTTAGAGGGAATGAGTTATTTTCGGTTTTCAGCGAAGGATCCAGAGTGTTGTAGGCAGTGGCTAGTGGCTGCAAAGAATCATAAATATGGAGTTACGAAAAATCTGAAAATCCTCTATATGTTTGTAGTGTTCATTTTAAACTGGGTGACTACAAAACCAGTGTTTTTATGGAAGCTTGTTTCTGCCACTGAATTTAAAAAAGAAAAAAAGATAATTGCAACTTTTTATCTCGCAATTCTGACTCTTTTTTTTTTTTCTGAGAATTGCGAGATATAAACTTGCAATTGTGTGTTATAATGTCAGAATTGCGAGATATAAACTCAATTGCGACTGCGAGTTTATATCTCACAATTCTGACTTTATTTTCTTCCAATTCTGACTTTATAACACACAGTTGCAAGTTTATATCACACAATTCTGAGGGGAAAAAAGTCAGAATTGTGAGCTTAAAAATAATAATTGCAACTTTATTTTTTATTCAGTGGTGGAAACAAGCTTCCATAGTTTTTGGCCAAAGGAAAGTGGAAAAAAAAATGGAAAGACACTGCCATTCAGTGATTTAATGACGAAGAAAAAAGAACTGGGAGCACCTTCTGTCCAACATTGACGCAAAATGCCATTACGTGCCTGTATGGGTCCGAAAAATGACTGCCTGCCAGATTATGACTCCCCTCATTCCCCAGTATGGTTATGTTTAGGATTAGGGGATGGGGTTAGGATTAAGGCCCCGATATACTTCAAACGAAGTTCTTTTTCGTTCTTAGTTTAGGAATAAAACAAAGTTCGAAATACGTGAGCAGCGATATACTGTAATTGAACATCTGACATCTGAGCGACGATTAGATGAATATGTAAATGTGTGCTGTACACTTTCTTCTCCATAATAAAATAAACACAACAAAAATGAGAAAACTACAAGCATTTTTATAGAAAGCATAAGAAAAGCGTCTGATCATAACAACATTGGTATGTTAGCACGAGCTCTGCAAATTAGCACTCCAGTCAAGTCACGTTCATTTATATAGCACTTTATTCAATAGATTGCTTAAAAGCAAGCAGCTTTACAGTATCAAACATGAAAAACAGTGTCGGTGCCTCATTTCATCAGATACAACTTAATTTTGTACTATGAAGCGGCTATCCAGTGTGTTGATGTTTTTACCCGCGGAGCTCTTACCTCAACAAACTCTACAGATGAAATGAGTCAGAGAACAGTTCCACGCGAATGAAGGCGGAGCCTTGGCGCACACCTCCTATTAGGTTATCGTCACGGGCCAGTGGTAGTACGAAGGTGTTTTGCAGCTGGAGCGAACTTTTCCTGAAAGAAATGACGTCTTATCAGTTCGTTCTTCGATTTCGTTTGAAGTATATCGGCGCCTTTAGGCAATAAAGTAGAAGCTTCAATATGGCAGGGAGTCAAAATTCAGAACAGCACCGTTAAGAAGGCTGTAGCCATAGTATTTTTACTATAATGCTATTTAAAGAGTAGACAAAGTACAATACAATTTTCAATGATAAACCTACTCTTACCATAACTGTTTTGTTAATAATCCTCTGTTGGTCCAAAAGTACAATCTGTAGTTTTCACAAAAGCCCTGGAGTTGTCAAAAGTCCGCCGAATTTTGCGTTTTACATCATTCGGCGGACTTCTGCTGACAAATAAATGTGAATTTCTCCGTCCAGGTCACACGGAGAAAGAGTAAGCATTGTTCATTTACATATACCTTTGACATTGTAACAATACAAAGTGGGTTGAAAATTGGCAAACTTACACTTTAAGAACAATTTATGCAAAACATTTGTTTCTGCAGGTACTAATGGGCAGTGTCCCAGACAGAGGGGGACGTCCAGGAGAGATCGAGCCACCGATGCCCAGCTTCACCGGCCGCAGTGAGGGAGGAGGTAGTCATCAGCAGTATAGAAAGAGAAGGCGAGAATATTCAGGAAAGAAGAAGAAAGATAAAAAGAATTAGAGGTTTTTTTTTTTTTTTAGTGCTAGTTTTGTAACTAACACAAGCTTGTTATAAGGAGGCAATATTTCTCAGTAACATGAATGATCATGAACTATGCTAAAAGATAAAAAAATTCTTATTTAATGTTTCAAATCACTTAATGCACTATTTAATTTGATGAAGAAAAATGTAATAAGTTCATTTCAATGAAATGTATAAATATAAATTGCTACAAGCTGTATTTTCTTTTCACAACCAAGATTTATGATATTATTAAAGGCAATTATGTTTCCTTTAAAACAATGTTTTTTTTCTTTAAACTCTTTTCCCTTATTACATTTCCCCTAATAATATGCATTATTAGTTTATCATGTCATGTTTTTGATTTTTTGATTTTTGTACATGTGCATTTTTAAGCAGTTGTTGACGTGACATCTCAGGCACTGACAGCAATGTCCCACACTTCATTCATCGAAAACATTCGTTTAGTTCTTAATAATAATTAAAATACATTTTTTATGGCCTATAAACTGTTAATTTAATTGAGAGTACATAGAAAATATGTGTTATTATGAATAGAATAGATAGTTATAGATTGTTTTAAAAAATTTTTACAGCACATATAGTATGTATATGTTATATGCTGATATATAATTGTTAACCTATAATCTTAATGCTGAAAATAGGTTTATGTCTGAACAGTAAAAACTACTCTTTTTCAGTTTTATCTCGAAAAGGGAGTTTATCGCAAGTTGGCATGAAACGGAAGTTTCAATAGTCTTTTCTTTCCTACTTTGATGCATATCAGAGTGAAGCGGTGTCATGAAATATAGGTCCTCCCTCAAAAACGGGTCTCTATCAACTATCAGTTAATGATACGAACAATATTAAAATAATTAATACATAAAATATGTATAGCTTACTATATAGTGCATCATTAAAAAGTTAATTTCTTTCACTTGATAAACTGTTAATAGGGTATTATTTATTAAGTAAATAATTGAACATCATTACATTCTTTTTATAACTGAAATGCTTGGACACTTAATTTAACACTTAATTTAACATGTAATTACATTAAAGGTGATTGTGAACACATATAGGGTAAGTGCAAATGCGTGAATAAACTAAACTGTCAGGCTAATCGGGTATGTATGCTATGCTAGTACATAAGCTAAATAGTACAGATATTAATGGTTGTTTTATTGTTGTCCAAACAGCATTTATCATAACATGATTTTGTAAGAATTGTGATCAGGCGCTAGAGAGTACCTATTAAAAGTATTTGAGCTAATGGGATTGCTTGGGGTCCTAACAGAGTCCTCGGCTGCATCCAAAATCCAAAATCACTTCCCTACTATATGGCAGGCGAAAAACAGTATGTGACAAAAGAAGTACGTCCAAATTCAGAGTAGTCATGATAAAAGAGTAGGCAAAAAGTAACTTGATGACCAACTATTTCCAGTGAGACTGAAGTGTGCATATGATGGACACTTTACTATCCCATGAGGCCATGGGAGAGGATTTGTGAATGGCAGTGAAGCAACGCAACTAACACTGGTAGGTCATGTGATAATGACAACATGGTGAATGTAGTACTTCCGAATTACATTCATACTACACACATTCATTCTATTTAGAACACTTTTTTAGCGGTCGTGAAGTAATTACTTATTCAAAATAAGTAACTACTCAAGAGAGTATGCGATGTCGGACGCAGCCCTGATTATGAGGAGGACCTGATTTCTCACCACAACAGCTTCTGAACAAGTAGAAATGTAGGGCGGGACTTAATTGTCCATCAGAAATTGATTTGATGGTGGTGGTTTGCTATTGCTGTGATGTCATGTGAGTGACAGGTTGTCCCGCCCTCATGCCAGTAAACAGAAGAAAGAAGAGGGAGTGGAAATTATTTTTATATTTTGTTATTAAAGATTATGAGAGCACAATATTTATTATTATTTTAAATAATAACGTGCACGGATAAATCTTTTATTACAAATACTGCAGTTGTCGATGTTGATTTCATGGTGACTTTAAACTGAGAAGTGTAACACTTAGGGATAGTTTCAAAAAAATAAATTTATGTTATCGTAATAATATTCCTCAATACTTTGGTGTTTATTATTGGCGTAAGGAGTTTAACTAGTGGGCAGTAAATAGTTAACTGGAGTGTTTGGATTAAGACGCTATCTGGTAACCAAGGACGATTCCGCGCTCACACACCCTGACAACATTAAAAAGCGCTGAAACTTTGCAACACAAACACTGCACAACCTTGCATTTCATGAATTTATATTTACACTAAATTTAGGACGGAAAATATTTTACTTTGGAGTCGATAAAACTAACACTTTAAACTAAACGAACACTTCAGACTATTTTGTTGTCAGTTACGCTATGTATGCTGCTAGTGCAACCGTATTTTTTTCGCGAGTCTTATTTTTTCCTTTACAATACTGGATTATTTTTTGAGTCGATTAAATTGATTTGATTCAGTCCAAGCCATGTCTGGAATTCAGCATGCATCCAATCGAAGCATCAAGCCTTTTAAATCCGGCGAGGAATATCTCTATGCCATGAAAGAAGACCTGGCAGAATGGCTGGGAGATTTATACAACATAAACATTGACGTAAATAATATTTTGGAGATGTTAGAGACAGGTGCGCTTCTGTGTGCTCACGCTAATAACGTGACACGAGTGGCGGATGACTTTCTGAAGAAGAGCGGACCCACTGAGATCCAGCTGCCCGCTTCTGGAGTCACTTTCATCAGCTCTGCACATCCAACAACATTCCTGGCCCGGGATAATGTGACGAATTTTATAAACTGGTGTCGAAAAGAGATGAGCATTCCAGGTATGTTTTATTATTTTAATGTGACGTTTTATATGTGTCGAATAAAAAAATATTACTCACAAGAACATATAAAAATAGCTTGATATAAAATCACGTTTGCAATTCGGACATTTACCACTAGATAGTGCTGTGAGCTCGCAATACTCGGAACGCTTGACAAGTGTTGGGCTGTTTGCTCAAATGTATTTTTTCCCCAAGGTTTTACACATAAAACGTTAATTGTACATTTGATATATACGTTTAAAGTTAAGTACACTCACATTAGAGGAACAGTATAGTAGCCTTTACGTGTGTTACATATATGGGGGCCACCATATTGAGATCACATGACCAATCGAATACTTGTCTTTCTATACTATTCTTCAAGTCTATACTATGGTGAACGTGATTTCACCAAGTACAACATCTTTGTTGATCCTGGAACAACATTCCAATCAACCAATCAGATTTGAGGGGTAAGTTTACAGTTTAAGTTTAGGCTTAAAACCAGGGTTAAGAAAACTTTGCTCGATGCTGCATCCTACAAGGTGTAAGTCCAAGATGACTGTCATATAGACCAGCGCAACATAAACAAAATACATTTTATTTTCAAAACTTTGTTCCAATTCTGTTTTCTGCTACCATCTTAAACTCTACCCCCATTGCAGATGTACTGATGTTCGAGACAGACGACCTTGTCCTGCGTAAGAATGAAAAGAATTTTGTGCTGTGCCTTCTTGAGGTGGCCAGACGGGCCTCTCGTTTCGGCATGGCTTCACCAGTCCTCATTCAGCTGGAGCAGGAGATAGAGGAGGAGATTCGCGAAGAGATGGAGGACTTGCCTGCTCAGCCCAAACCACAGAGACGCTTGATAAACATCCAGAACCTGGATGAGATGGTGCTGCTTTAATTATTAAATTCACATGTTTACTGATGTGCCGAGGGCACTGGATTTTAATTAAGAATTGAATCTAAATGAAGATATTTTTGCATAAAATAATTTGATACCATCAAAAATGTGGATTTAAAAAGACCTAATTTGGTTCCTTGCAGTCTTTGAATCCCTTTAGGTGAATCTCACAAAACCTGTCAAGAAGAACATATTTCATATTACACCACAAATTCAAATGAAATCAAAAACAGCATAATGAAAATAAAACGACTGTTTGCATTGTAATATGTTTGACAACAATTGAGCACATAAAAGTTAGAGCAGAGGATAAAAACTGTTTATTTAAATTGTAAATAATTTAATTTTTTAATGTTGTGTCCGGACAGGATTATATATATATATACAGGTGCTGGTCATATAATTAGAATATCATCAAAAAGTTGATTTATTTCACTAATTCCATTCAAAAGTGAAACTTGTATATTATATTTATTCATTACACACAGACTGATATATTTCAAATGTTTATTTCTTTTAATTTTGATGATTATAACTGACAACTAAGGAAAATCCCAAATTCAGTATCTCAGAAAATTAGAATATTGTGAAAAGGTTCAATATTGAAGACACCTGGTGCCACACTCTAATCAGCTAATTAACTCAAAACACCTGCAAAGGCCTTTAAATGGTCTCTCAGTCTAGCTCTGTAGGCTACACAATCATGGGGAAGACTGCTGACTTGACAGTTGTCCAAAAGACGACCATTGACACCTTGCACAAGGAGGGCAAGACACAAAAGGTCATTGCAAAAGAGGCTGGCTGTTCACAGAGCTCTGTGTCCAAGCACATTAATAGAGAGGCGAAGGGAAGGAAAAGATGCGGTAGAAAAAAGTGTACAAGCAATAGGGATAACCGCATCCTGGAGAGGATTGTGAAACAAAACCCATTCAAAAATGTGAGGGAGATTCACAAAGAGTGCACTGCAGCTGGAGTCAGTGCTTCAAGAACCACTACGCACAGACGTATGCAAGACATGGGTTTCAGCCACTCTTGAACAACAGACAGCGTCAGAAGCGTCTTGCCTGGGCTAAAGACAAAAAGGACTGCTGAGTGGTCCAAAGTCATGTTCTCTGATGAAAGTAAATTTTGCATTTCCTTTGGAAATCAGGGTCCCAGAGTCTGGAGGAAGAGAGGAGAGGCACACAATCCACGTTGCTTGAGGTCCAGTGTAAAGTTTCCACAGTCAGTGATGGTTTGGGGTGCCATGTCATCTGCTGGTGTTGGTCCACTGTGTTTTCTGAGGTCCAAGGTCAACGCAGCCGTATACCAGGAAGTTTTAGAGCACTTCATGCTTCCTGCTGCTGACCAACTTTATGGAGATGCAGATTTCATTTTCCAACAGGACTTGGCACCTGCACACAGTGCCAAAGCTACCAGTACCTGGTTTAAGGACCATGGTATCCCTGTTCTTAATTGGACAGCAAACTCGCCTGACCTTAACCCCATAGAAAATCTATGGGGTATTGTGAAGAGGAAGATGCGATATGCCAGACCCAACAATGCAGAAGAGCTGAAGGCCACTATCAGAGCAACCTGGGCTCTTATAACACCTGAGCAGTGCCACAGACTGCATTGCTGCAGTAATTCAGGCAAAAGGAGCCCCAACTAAGTATTGAGTGCTGTACATGCTCATACTTTTCATGTTCATACTTTTCAGTTGGCCAAGATTTCTAAAAATCCTTTCTTTGTATTGGTCTTAAGTAATATTCTAATTTTCTGAGATACTGAATTTGGGATTTTCCTTAGTTGTCAGTTATAATCATCAAAATTAAAAGAAATAAACATTTCAAATATATCAGTCTGTGTGTAATGAATGAATATAATATACAAGTTTCACTTTTTGAATGGAATTAGTGAAATACATCAACTTTTTGATGATATTCTAATTATATGACCAGCACCTGTATATTACATTAAAATATTACATGTAAAAAAAGAAAAAGTCAGTGGTCCTAAAACCGGTTTCATTTTCTGTATTAAAGATATGTCTTATTTTTTTTTCACCATCGATGTCTAATGAACATTTTCTCTGTCACAGTCACTGTTTGTTGTTAGTAATTAGCCGTTTAGCAGATACTTTAATCCAAAGCGACTTGCCTATAAAGTACACTTAATGCAGGCACAAGCCATTTGTAATTAATTGCTTTGCTCAAGGGCACAATCAGTGTTGCCAAGTCTGTGATTCTCCTGCGGAATTGAGCTACTTTTACACTATAGCCGTGGGATGTTTTTTTGGTCTGTGGGTGTAAGGGACTCCCCCACCCAGAACTCAATTTTTACCGGAACCCCCCTTTTCCCCCCATTTGGGCTGGTTTTGTTACACAAACCTGGCAACCGGAACAATGTTGGCAGTTCATGGCTTGCTCCTTCCAGCGATTGAACCACCAACCTTCTAGTAACCAGCTTTAATGGGTTCATCCAAAAATGAAAATTCTGTCATTAATTACTCACCCTCATGTCATTTCAAACCCATAGGACCATAAGACCCTTCCATAGACAGCAATTTAATTACCGCTTTCAAGGCCCAGAAAGGTAGTAAAGACAACGTGTCTACAGCGGTTCAACCTTAATTTCATGAAGTGACAAGAATACTTTTTGTGTGCAAAAACAAACCAAAAATAACGACTTTATTCAACAGTTTCTTCTCTTCCCTGTCATTCTCTTACGCTGTTTACATTGTAGACACAGTGCAGAGCTTACGGGTTCCATGTAAGAACGGCAGCTCATTATTGGCCGTCTCCTGCATCAGCAGCACACGCATGTGTCGGCCAATAATGAGCCGGCGTTCTGACGTAGAACCTGGAAGCGCTGAGCGTAAACAGCGTAGGAGAATGACACAGAAGAGAAGAAGAGTTCACTTGCAAAAACAGATAACTCCGTTTTTATTAATTCTCACAAATCATGTTTTTTTTTTTTTTATTGTGCATTCCAAGTAATTTCAATCAAACTGCAGTTGGGTTGTTTTGATTAAGTAATAATAACTCCAAAAAATACAGGTAACTTACAAAATTAAAGTTCATTGAAAGTATGTTTTCTATATATATTAAAAGTTAATTTTAATTTAAAAAGTAAAAGTAAAAGTTTTAGGAGCAAAATTATAAATGCAGGAGTTAAAATTATAAATCCTCGATCACTTTTAGTCAGCTTTGACGAAACTCCCTCAGCGCACCTGACCTGAAAACTGTGCGCTGATTCGCTAAAACGGACTTATCAGTTTCTGTACACAAACAACAAGGGCGCTTGTCGGTTTCTGCTGTAAAACTTGCGATGCCTTGACAGTGTATAATACTGGCTTTTCTGACAAAAGGTATTTATGGTTCAGAACATGCTATATGTGGAGAATAATACACAATAGTCAGTTCATTTTTTTTTAAAAGTGCCGTTTATCGTTTTTTTGCAAATGAACTCTTCTATCGTTGAATAAAGTCATTTTTTGTTTTTATTTTTGGGCACAAAAAGTATTCTCATCACTTCATAAATTTAAGGTTGAACCACTGTAGTCACGTGGACTATTTTAATGATGTCTTTAATACCTTTCTGGACCTTGAATGTGGTAATTAAATTGCGGTCTTTGGAGGAATCAGAAAGCTCTCGGATTTCATCAAAAATATCTTCCGAAGATGATAAGGTCTTACAGGTTTGGAACGACATGAGGTTGAGTAATTAATGACAGAATTGTAATTTTTGGGTGAACTAACCCTTTAAACTTTAAACAATACACCACCTGTAACACAAACCCCACTGTGTTACTCAACCAATATGGCATGCAAGAGGATGCCTTGGAAACAAGGACACCCAAAAGGTCAAAGCTGAACATCCATCTGTTCCTATAAGATTCATGCCTCTTTTTACCATTTAAAATGATTTGCAGGATAGGAAAAGAGTAGAACTTTGGATTAGCCTGCCATTTTGATTTGTGGGTCCTCTCCTTACTGATTTATGAAGGCTTTCAGTGGCAGGTTACATGGTCTGCTTAGAATACTCTATCAGAAGTGTGCGGGTCATTCCAATAACGTTTTTGAGTTTGTGTTTGTACATGTGCAGGTCCAGTTTCTGATAAGCCGATGCACTTGCCCATCCCAATTCCCCATGGTGAAGGTATCAGAGGGCAAATACAGGGTTGGAGACTCCAACACTCTAATATTTGTTCGGGTATATAAAACCTCTTTTTCTCTTTCTGTCAATTTAGCGTTTTTTTAAGCTCTACTCTTATTTCTGCCTGCCTATGCTGGAAAATGTTGATTTATCAGTCATCTGCCTTTTACTGTCTCAGAAGCTTTGTTGAGCAGAAATGGAAGAGTATCTGTTTTGTTGATATGACAACTTGAGATAAATGGCTTCTAAACAAACTCACAATCAACTGCAGATGCTCATAAATTTTTATTGAGACTTATGTGTATGTGTATGTTTCTCCGTGTAGATTTTGAGGAATCATGTTATGGTGCGAGTGGGCGGAGGATGGGACACCCTGGAGCACTATCTCGACAAACATGATCCCTGCCGCTGCACTTCTCTCAGTACGCTCACAAATACACACCTATAACTACCTACAAAAATTAGCATCAGAAATGATATAAACAGTGAAAGGTTTGTGGTAGTTTCTCAAGTATCTCAACCCAAGCATTTTTGTGTGAACTATCCCTTTAACGTGTTAGTTCACCCCAATTTTTTTTTTTTTTTTATCCTCATTAGAAAGCAACGAAATTACCACATTCAAGGTCCAGAAAAGTAGTAAAGACATCGTTAAAATAGTCAACGTGACTACAGTGGTTCATCCTTAATGTTATGAAGCAACGAGAATACTTTTGTGTGCAAAAACAAAACAAAAATAATGACTTTATTCAACAAATTCATCTCTCCCCTGTCAGTCTCCTACGCAGTTGACACAGTGAATGCTGTTCAGCGCTTCCGTGTTTACGTCCGAATGCCGGCTCAGTATTGTCCGGCTCCTGCGTCAGCATGACACGTATGCGTCGTGCTGCTCACGTGAACAGCGTTGGCCAATACTGAGCCAGCGTTCTGACGTGGAACCTGGAAGCGCTGAACATAAATAGCATAGCAGAATAACAGACAAGAGACAAATTTGTTGAGTAAAATCGTTATTTTTGTTTTGTTTTTGCACATAAAAAGTATTCTCGTCACAACATTAAGGTTGAACCATTGTAGCCACATGGACTATTTTAACGATGTCTTTACTACTTTTCTGGACCTTGAATGTGGTAATTTCATTGCTTTCTATTGAGAATAAAAAAACCTATTGGATTTCATCAAAAATATCTTAATTTGTGTTCTGAAGATGAACGAAGGTCTTATAGGTTTGGAACGACATGAGGGTGAGTAATTAATGACATAAATTTTAATTTTTGGGTGAACTAACCCTTTAAGATCAGTTTGGCATTAAGAAGTACATTATGAGAAATTGTAGTAGGATAATGCCATAGTGGCATAATGTATAATCTTATTAATTATTATTATTATTATTAATATTTCATCACATCTCAACACATGTACTGTAGTATATTAAAAGAACTTCTTTAAAGTGCCCCTATTATGCTATTTTAAAGGCTCCTAATTTTGTTTTCTCCTACAATAGGTTTACATGCATCTAAGGTCAAAAAACACTTTAATTTTATCATAATATACATTTGCAGCATCGCCTCTTTTCTCACAGTGTCTGCCGCTTACAGCATGTGTTGGAAATGAAACACCCATTACCATATCTAAATTTCAGCACTTGTACACAGTGATACAAACAGTATCTATGGTGTCAGTTTTATCACATCAATTAGAGTCCAAAAAATAAATATTGGAAGAAGTAGCTAATCAACCTGAACCACCATCGCAAGCATGACTTGAGCAGGATGTTTCTAGCACAAAACTTCAGATTTTGTACACTTGGTAGAAAACATATACATAAATAATTAATCATACTTACAGGTTGTGATTCAGAGGCACAAGATGTTCCAAATAAAGTGGGTATCTTTAATTGAATGAACATTTTGCAAATCCTGCATTAAGATTTAAGAAGCAGTCATCAGTAAAATGACAGCAACACAACAAAAGTTTGGAGTTAATCTGCTGTGGTATCATTGTAAAAATGAATTTTAACCACTGACTCATCACATCCTCATCCTTTGGAAGTGCGAAAACAGCGTCCTCTCAACATGTCGACAACACAAACCAAACTCTACAAACTACAGTGTTTGAGGGTCAAAGTAGACATTGTTTGCAGGCAGCCAATGAAGGCCATAAGCTGGCATTATGCAAATTTTTAAACAACTTATGTAGGTTCGAGCAGGAAGTAAGACTTGAATTACTGACGACTCGTTTCAGGCAATTCAGAATCGGTTCTTTCTTTTGGGAGACAATAACTTCGTTTGTCCTACACTTTGATCTTTGAAACTTTGCAGACCTTTCACTTCTACTATAAAGGGCAGGTGAACATTTACATGTTATTTATTCCATAAAGTATAAACAGACCATCTGTGAGCTAAAATGTTTCATGTTTAGTTGTACAGAAAAGGTTGTTCTTTGGTGTTGCCCCGTCGTTAGTCCAAATTAGGTAAATGTGATAACTGCATTAAAATATGAATACAACATAAAAGTCAACCACTGATGGTTTTGTGTCAATGTACAGCGAGTACAGAATGAACAGCTAACAGTTCACCAGAAATGCACAAGCTGGCTTAACGACAAACCATGGAGTAACCGTGCATATAGTCAATTCAGTGCTCATTTATACCTGGTGTCAAGCAGTGATTTGCCAGACTTATTATTATGAATGATGACGTGACATTAAGTCTTCCTGGTAGTACTTGCACTGGTGCTTTCATAAAACGAACCATTTTTAAACGGTTATATTACACACTACAAGAAAGGTAATATCCAAGTAAAGCTTAATAGGGGCACTTTAAGGAATTGGGTCAGTATTTCCTGCAAAACCTCTTGTTTTCTTTCTCTCTCACACATATTTGCATACATCAGTCCATAAGTTGACCGCACGCCCAGCTACTCCGGTCCATGAGATCAAAGAGCGGTTGACCACATCACGACCTGATGCCCAGTGTGCTTCTCAGACCACTCTTGTTCTGAGCCGAACTCAGTCCCCCCTTCAGCCAGTTGTTTGGACCCCTTCAGCCCCATACAGAGCCCAGAGAGGATGGCCCTCTCCCCCTCGCTCCTCCTGTTCTCCGGACCCTGAACATCAGCCCACCCGCCGGAGAAACAGTCCCTCTCCTAACAAGTAAGTGCCCAGTTGGTTTGCAATGCAGTACCTAAATAGCTATTTAACTATTACAACAACAAATATGGCCCATTTTGTTTGACTATGAAGTTGGCATGAAATTTAAATTCACACTATCTATTTTCCTAATTCCTATTTCCTACCTATTTCCATTTTATTGATTATATGGTGAATGATCATTCGTGCATGTTTAATTTTGATGTATGCAGGACTTCTCCAATCATTTCATCCCTATAAACCTCATCCCTTTCTTACAATCAACTGCAAGCTCGCATTCAGATCTGCCTCTGTCCAATCCACAACTGATAGATAGAACCAGGTCCACGCCCTAGAATTTTTTTACCCCAATAATCCATTCCACTTGTATGTATGTACATCACAATACATAAGAAAAGATCTGTTGTTACTTTTGTTACATCACGATGGACATTTTTTCTGTTTATATACAGTCATAACTTGTTGAAATGTCATTGGTCTAATTGAAAATCTTCCTCTCAGGCATAGATCTGGCTGACAGGATGATAAAAATCCACTTAAACCCTTGGATTTTCACAGACACTTTACTTGTTGTCTGAGACCCAGACAATAACAGCACACAGAGTCTAAGGCATAAACATGGTTTGTGTGCAAGACAGAAAGACAGAGACTATGATTTATAAAAGAAATAACATTTACAACTGTGCTTGCCCCTTAGCAATTAAATAGTCACTAAGAAATAAACTTGTTCCACTTCATCATGACATCTCATTAGCAATGTCACGCTTTTCAGCAAAGACCTCAGCAAGAATGTAATTACAGGGGCTATTATTTCACATTATCATTACTATAGTCTCTATCATACACACATTTAATGATCACCACATTTAATGTTGGCTATTAAATCATTGTAATAAAATTAGAAGAATAACAAAAGGAAAGAGCAATGGAAGAAATTAACATTCACGCTTCATTCAAGAAATGAACCATGTTAATGTTGTGCCTTGATTTTTGTGGTAAGGTATACTAAGTTTTAACATAAGGGTTTTAGACAGTTATTTTTAATCAGTAGTTTGCAACCATAATCACTAATGACAGACTGTATCACTGTGCAATTATTATCTTAAATTATATTTATTATCCAGATTGCATTTACACCTTCATTCCAATTAATCGCCTGTGTGATTGGATAAAGATGCAATCACACTTACCTGAGTAAAATGCAAATCACCACTCACTTACATATTATATGAGTTTATATGAGTCATTTACTGACTTTTTACAAAACATTGATGATTAACTCCAAGGGCCCTATCATACACCCAGTGCAATGCGATGCCAGGCACGACGCAAGTGTTTTTTGCTAGTTTCAGCCCAACGCAGTTATCATTTTCACGTCCAGCACCCACGTTGTTTAAACAGCAAATGCACTCACTCCAGTCTGTTCGCCCATGGGCGTGCTGGTCTGAAAACGAGGTGTGTTCAGGCGCATTGTTGGCGTGTTTGCTATTTTGAGGCTGAACTGAAACCATTTTTTTTTCAGTCGTTAAACTAGCAAAAGTGGATTCGGACACGGCCTACCCTTACGGAACAAAAATATATGGGAATTTACTGCAAAATATAATGCGATATATTACATTATACATTTTCATGTATGGGAAACTAGTGCTTATATTTTTGTATATACTGCAATATATGCATTGAACATGTATGGCTATATATTGATACATATAAAATACTTATAAATGAAGACAAAAATAGCATTGCATTCATAAAGTTTTATCCTTTATTATGTACATATATTGAACATACATGTTCCCATATGAATGTGAATGTATTGTACACACATATATACACACATTCATGGAATGAGTTACAATCAGTGGTTACAACAGACTTCTAGTTCCCAGCATGCTTTGCTTCTGACTGTTAAAGGAGAGTAAATGTTACAAAGTAACGGCTGTGCACATTATAGCACAGTGATAGTCTCTTTGGTAGAAACTTTAGTACATGCAGGTGTGCTTTTGTTAACTAACTTGAAAATATGTAACATGTAAAATGTAAATAATTATAAAATATAAAATGTGTTAAACAATACATTTTACCGTATATGTGTTTATACTGCATGAGTAAATATATCTGCAATATATTATTCATGCCGTTCCATATCTGATCACATATAAATCTATATATTATGAAGTATATTACTGAATATAAAATTACATACATTATGATATACTAGTAAATATATTAACACATATTTTTCAATATATGAAAAGTGGCAATTCCTTATGTATTATTCAATATATTGTAATATATTTATTTTTCTGTATATTTTCAAATATACTGTTAAATCATGTAATATATTGATCAATCATATATAGGGAAATATATTTTCTTTCCATAAAGGTAAGTGCACCTGTGCCATGTTATAGATTGTTAAAATATGGCCCCAAATGCTTTCTGTCATTTCTTGCATTTTATTTCTTTACAAAGCCCCCAGTAAAGGAAGTGAATGGGGATTAGATGTAAAGAAAATAGCAGACAAGAACTCTCTTTGAGAGGAGAAATTAGCAAAATGAGAGATTCCATGTGTAGTTAAGTGGGAAAAAGATAATAGGATATTGTTGAGTAAATCAGGTGAGCAAATCGCAAAACTGCTGTGTCTGGTGTCTTTTTCAGAATAAAAGCAGAAAAAGCTAATGACAATAACTGAATGCCAATAACAAAAACACATTTGCATTTACACCCTAATTAAATGTGGTTGAAATCAGTCCCAGACCACCTCAAAATGTGAAAATGTAGAAAACACATGCCAATGCCTGGTGTAAATGAGGCCATAAACTGAGAGTGGGCCTGCAAATTGGTTGTTTTAATGTATCTCCATGAAGTGTCCATTTGATCAAATCCCTTCTGATCTGATAAAATGGAGTTTGTATTACCATATGTTTAATCATGACTATTTGTGTCCCTAAATACATCATACTATTAACATCTGTTGAGAAAGCACAGACTCACTAACAAGGCTGTGTGTGGGTGTTTTTTTTCAGATTAAGAGAGAGAACGAGTACTTCATCTCATGTGTACACTTGTGCTGACAGAAAAGACAGCTTGAAAACAAACTCCTCCAGTAGGACAGGCAGAAACGCAACACGGACATCACCCGCACCTCGCCTGACAAGCAGTCTTCCACGGGCCACCCATCATCCTCCCACACCACAACCTGAGATACAGCGTCCTCAAACACCTCTAGTCCTTCAGAGAAACACCAATCAGATCCAACCCCAGCAAACGCCTGAGAAGAATCTGGGTCAAACCTGGACCAGATCGCAGTTTGTTTCCAAACTGAGACAAGCTGGAGTAAAAGGACGAGAGAACCAGGACAGAGCGCACCTTGCCCCGGACAAGCAAGAAAGTCCAGGAAGGACCTTCCAGAGTCTTCCTGGAAATACACATTCATGTCCCAAACCTCCGAACATCACCATTCATGAGCCGGAGAGCAATGGGGGTCCTAAAAAGAGTCTCATCCGCACCTTTTCTCCTCTTAAAGGGATAATAGGGGCCATCTCAGAAGCACAACACACCAGACCTAGAACACCAGCTAAGATCTCTCAAGAAGAGTCCCCAAATAAAACAAAAAACATTCTGGATGTAATTGAACAAGGAGCAGATAGGTCAGTCAGCAAGAAGGTACAGCACTTGGCCCTACCACTGCCAAACATTATGCAGTCGCCTCTCATTAGCAGCTCAAGTAAACCTTCTGAAAGCTTTCTTGAGTCTCAGAATTCTAAAGCAGATTTAGTTGAAGAGGAGGGAATTGAAAGAAGTTATCCCTTCACTCCTCCTCCTCTCAGCCCTTCTCAGGAAGCCATCCTCTACAAGAGCCTAGAGGAGGAAATCTTGTCCAATCTACAGCAGCTAAGCATCGACACAGAAACCAGCACTAGCTCTGATGAGAAAAACCACGAGACTCCTAAGAATTTGAGAGAGATTCCATCTGACCACTGTAAAGCCTCCAACAGATCAGCAAGTCTTGATCGGGCAATACCCGACAGTGGAAACAGGGCTTTTGATGCAGTCATTGCTGAACTCTCTGGTGGCCAAAGGAAGATGGAGAAGGTATCAGTTGAGAAGTGGGTGAACACTCTTCCTAAGGGTCTCAGAGGCAAGGTGGTGGAAGACCACACTACCGCACATCACCTTAAGGTCTCCAAACCTTGTATGACCAGTTCTTGGTCCTCATTGGGATCCAATGAGGAGACTGCTGAACTTGTGAAGGTGCCAGTTGGCAACTCGAATGTTGAGACCAAAATTCCCCCTGGTAATGTATCAGGTTTAGGAACTGAACATGTAAAAAAGCAGAGGAGTTGTTCAATCAAACCAAGAAGATCCTTAAGGAAGCCAGAGAGAGTGCCATCCATCTTTAAGCTAAAACTAAGACCCTGTGTGCGACCGAGACGTGACCACAGGTCCGACCGAAAGCCTTCAAAGATCCCAACACCAGTTTTCTACAAAAGAACAAGCTGCAAAGATGCCAACTCTCAAAACCAGAGAGGAAATGATTCCCCACATGGCCCTTTCGGCACAGACAACTCTCGAGGAAACACTTGGACTAAACCAAAATCCCAGGTCCCAATACCGAGTGCAACAAAGTGCCAAAGAGCAAACAAGGAGCCACATGCAGATCAAGATCTGGAATCCTGGGTTTAACCAACAACTCAGTAAATTTGTAATTTTGGAGTTTACGGAAAATTTGACTGCCAATTCAGACAAGCCATATGTTAGTCAGGAACTTGACTTGCTATTCAAAAATGCATTTTTCAGAAAGCGTTTAACATCCTTTACTAAAAAGCACAGCACTTTCATCAGAGTTAAAGTCGCCTTACCCTAAATTAAATACTTTGGTAGTTTGTTGATTGTTTATACATATTTTTTTTTAATGTAAAGTACATGCATTTGCTGTATAAAAACCTCTTTGACTACTATAGTTTTAATGCCATAGCAATGTAGCCATGTTGTTTCTGTCAAATACTGTAAAGGATTTTTGTTGTTTTGCATTACTCTTTAGGGTCTAACTAATGTTTTTATTTAAATGTTAACCATATGCACTGTGTCAAGATGTTTACCAGTTCCACTCTGTGTACTATGCACAAGCTAAAGGGATAGTTCACCCCAAAATACTGTCATAATTTACCACGTTGTTCCAAACCTTTATGACTTTATTTCTGCAGAACCCAAAAAAATGTGTTTAATCTGTTTTTGTCCATACCATGAAAGTCAGTGGGGTCCAAACAACACTGGAGACCACAGATTTTCATTGTCTAGACAAAATAAGACACCAAGACTTTTTTTTTTTTTTTCAAAATATCTACTTTTGTGTTCCACAGAAGAAAGAAAGTCATGCAAGTTTGGAGTGACATAAGGGTGAGCAAATGATGACAGAATTTTCATTTTTGGTTAAACTGTGCTATATTTAGAGCTCTTTAACATCTAATTTGGGTTTGACTTATTAGACTTAGATTAAGGATTGCAACGTGGGTTGTCTGAATTGATATTCTTTTAAAATGAGCATTTCTCCTCAATGTCATGCTCGGGCAGTCGGGGGCTTGTAGACGTGACAGATCATATGTTATTCTTCCATACAATCAGGCGTTGAGGGTGATGAAACTTGCCCCATTTAATAAAAACGATACACTGACATCTGAGCCGTGTGAATATTTCCCACATCATAATGCATGTCCATGTACAGATTTAAATGTATATACTTTTACATTTTGTAACCTGCTATAAATATGTCATGACTGTGCAAGGATTTATCCCTGTACGCTGTTTATTCATCCCAGCTCCACCAAGCATTCCGTTATCATTTCTTCCTAGGCGTTTCCAGTCACCTTGTGCTTCAATGTTTTTTGGCTGCAGGTTTTATAAATAACTGTTGGCATGAGCCTGGAGCTAATAATAGCTTCGTCAGAACTGCAGCCTGTCACACTACAGCAGCTGTGCTCCCTTGCAACTTTCTTCTCCTTGTTCCCTCCCTCCAACCTCAGTCCCCTTTCATCCCCAGACTCTTGTCAGTGGAGAGGAGCACTTTTGAAGATATCCTCTGAGGACTGCGAGAGCATGATACTGTGAGGACCTCAATTTTGTGGACTGCTTGGGATAAAAAGATTAAATTCAGCTGGTTGGAATTACACTGAATCTCATCCAATTATTTTGAATGACAGTGTAAAATAAAAATAGGAAAACATGCTTCCATTTGTCATGTTACCTGAAATGATTCTCTTTGATTATTTAGGGATTAATGAACATTAGTAAGCTTCACCAGCAGTCGTTCCTCAGTTCACTGATTTACATAGTACAAGAATCACACCTTGTTCTTACTGAGTACGTGTAGTGCATTATATAAACAGTAGGGAAGATACACTACCTCTGAAGAACAGATACTGATGTAAGTATTGATTTTGTGCTCATACATCACACAGAAGAGAATGCATTTTTTGTGTCCAGTGTCCATTTATTAGACTTATATACACTTTACATGTAGCCATTTGTATTTAAGATGTATTTAATCAGACTTTGATGTGTTGCAGAAGCTGGTCTGTATGTGTGCCAGAGATGCGGAGGGTTAAATTATTCAAGAAGGGAATATTTTTAGTCTTTTACTTACCTCACACAAACATCGTTCAAGACTCTGTATGACAAAGTGGATTCCACAATGTAAGATCATACATTTATAACACATTTACATTTAAATGATATTTTCCTCTTCTCCTTGTGGTTTGATTTAATGTGTCTACATCACTTCAAAGTGGGACAAATTCTCATACCTCGGCATAAATTACATTTTTGGGAAAAGACGGAGTATCAAGACATACTTTAAAGGGATAGTTCAAGATCTGACACTATTTACTCATCCTCGTGGCTTTCAAAAGAAGAACTTTTAATAATTTACTATTCACTCTGTTTCATGCAATTACAATGAATGGAGATTTTGTGCTTCATGATGAATTACACAACTTCTGCACCAAAGAAAAAAAAACTATTAACAAGCTAAAATAAAATAAAATATGAATATTAGATGAAAAATATAAACTTAAGGTATTCCAACTAAAGTTTACTAAGCAACAATTTAAAATAAATATGTTTAAGATGAAGTATTGAAATTACTAAAACCAAAACTGTAATAAAAATAAAGCTATATAGAAATATAAACTAATAAAATGTTACTAGAACTGTTAAATTAAAAATGAAAAAAAAAAGAGCTAATGCAAAATATTGTATTAATAATTAATACAAAAATAGCACTGTTCACTATATTCCAGAATATGCATAATAAGTCTTATGAAGCCTTTAGATGTCTTTGTAAGACAAACAGATGGACATTCAAGCTGTTATTCACTAAAAAACTTCACATCCGCCCAAGCTCTATTTGTTTCAACATGAGGGAAAAGTAGCAATATCTGATGAATGAATGAACCATTGTTTGATCTTTTTTAATGAATCTTTTCAGATTCACAAAACTGGTCTAAATGATTAGGTCACAAATCCAAGTGATCTGGTTTGAGTTCATCTAAATTTGACTCCATTCGGTTTCAGGAGTTATCCATCAAAAGGGTTATCACAGCTTTTCCAGCTCGCTGCAGGGGAAGATTATTGGTAAATTTCTCTGCGTTGCTTTTAAAAGCTATCACATGGTTTCAGAGCTATATGGGTCATTTTATAATACTTTCATGGTGTTTTTGCATCCATTTTGAAGCTTGAAAGCTTCAGTAAACATTCAATGTAACTGCATGGAAAAGAGCGACCACCACTTTATTAAAATTTCTCTCTTTTTTTCCACAAATGAAAGACAGTCAGGTTTGGAACAAAATAGAGGTGAGTAAATGATGCCATTTTTGGGTGAATTATCCCTTTAAAAACACGGAAGTATCCATAGAACAAATACTTTTGTATAATTTGTGTTGTGTGGCATATTGCAGAATAAGCGCCAGTGTATGGCACCTGAGCTGGGAAACACTTCTGCTTGCAGGTACTGGAAGATCCTTTAGCTCATAAGTAGGGTTTGGAATCGAAAAACGACTCCAATTCTGGAATCGGATACTTGTTATAAAATTAACATTTTGATTCCGCTTATAGATTCCTGTGTGCGCATTTGAATGTGGTTTTAAACCATTCAAGCACAAGAAGATGCGAAAGAGAACTCAATTCGACACTCGCACGCTGTTTTCTGTAATGTTCACATCGAGAGCGAGCACAAAAAAGCCGCCTCTCATATAGTGTGCGAATACTGAATAGAGTTCTATCTTCTTGCGCTTGAACAGACAAATGCACACAAAATTATGTCAAAATATTCTTGTAAAGACAGTCGGTTATGTCTTTAGTGAACGTAAACAGTTGAGAAAAAAAATGCATGTGTAACAGTATATTGGATCCGTGCATTAGCTCTTAAAGTGACAGCAGCCTAAAAAACCTGCTGCTGTCTGTGTCATTGCTGTTAATCAAAGAACAAGAAATGAAAATCACTCACTGATCTTCACTGAATAACTTTTGTAACTTTAATAAGGATTAATCTATATTTTAAGAGTTAATTTGCAAAAACCGATAAACACCACTAAAAAAAAAAAAAGTTTGTGTGTGTGCGTGTATGTGTGCCGATCTGATGGTGTGTGTGTGTGTTTGTGTGCACACGTGTGTTTTAAATGCAATTACAAAGCAATTACTTGGTTTTGTTTAACTCTGAAACATGAAATGTGGAGTTATATTAAAAAAACATACTTTCAATTAACTTTAATTTTGTAAGTTACCTGTATTTTTTTGGAGTTATTATTACTTAATCAAAACAGCCCAACTGCAGTTTGACTGATATTACTTGGAATGCACAATAAAAAAAACATGATTTGTGAGAATTAATAAAAATTTAGTTATCAGTTTTTGCAAATGAACTCTTCATTTCATTTATAAAAAGAAAACTATGCAATGTTATTCTACATGTAATCAGTTGTATTTATTTGAGCTATTACTAACTTGCTTATTGTTATTACTGACTGTGTCTTCATTAATTTTTTAAATGTATATTAGTTAGTCTAGTTTATTAGTTAGTTGCTCTTTAGGCTGCTGATTTTTGTTCATGTTATTCAGCTGCGACATAATGTTTTGCAAAAAGACAGAATAAATATGTTTGATATCTAAATGTTTAACTTTTTTACTATATTGGAATTGAAACTGGGAATCGAATTCGATAAGCAGAATCAGAATTGGAATCGCTAAAATTCAAACAATACCTAACCCTACTCATTAGCATAGAGGAGCGTTCCTATGTTCTGTCCTGGCCGGAATGTAAGCAATGACAGGAAGTGTATTATTAATGTGATATTAAAGCTGATTTTTGTCGCCTTCCACCAGCTTTTTGACCGTTTGGATTTCTAAAATAGAAGGCAGAGATGTTGGTTGTGTTCTCTAAGTCAAAAAGAGAGACATCAATTTGAAGGCTTAGGTAATGAAGCAACAGGGACTTCCTGTTTTAAGACCACATCTGTCTGTCCATAGTTAAAATCCCAAATGTTAAGTTCCTTGGCAAGAGGGTTATCACAGCTCTTCCAGCTGTCCAAACAATAATGAGCATCCATCACCAGACAGATCCCATAAATCGCTTTACAATGGCCATCGCAGAAGTCCTCACATTAGGATGCATCGCTCTCTCCTGAGCGCCCGCTGGAAACGGATGGTGGCATGGACGTGCTTGCAGCGGGCACAACCCATGCTGCGAAGAGCCTCTCCGAACAACAGTAAAACGTGCCAGTTGAACTTGGCAGAGCACTCCACATATCCACACTTCCAGCTTTTACGGACTAAGTCAGATACGCTGTGTCTGGGGATGACTCGACCTCGCTGCAGATCACGCTTGTTGCCGACTATTAGAATGGGCGTCTCCCCAGTGCCCGTGACTCTGTGGAAAAACACACAGACACAACCACTGTAAACACAAAATGTAAAAAAATTCTACACAAAAGATGGGTCAAATCTTATTACATTCCACAGACACCACAGAAGAACCATTTTTTCGTTCCCCAAAAAATGTTTCAGTAAAAGGTGTGAAGAACATTTTCCACTACAAAGAACATTTTGTTCAATGTAAAGGTTCCATTGATGGGGGTTCTTTATGGAACTACACCCTTAGAAAAAAAGGTTCAGTGGGGTTCTATATAGAACCCTAGGATTCTTGACTCAATTTTAAAGAACTCTTTATGCCAAAACTACTGTCAGGATTTACTAAGGACACACAGTGAAAAATTAGTGCTGAAAAGGCGTGGATACAGTTATTTTTGAGGCTGACCTTATTGCATATGCATTTGTAAGAGTTTCTTTTTCAGATGCAATATTTATGGGAGGAAAGTATTTAAATGAATCATGCAATATGTTTAACTAAGGTTTATGTTTGTCAATTTACTGGTATTTAACGCCCAAAAAAGTGTCATTTTGCGCTTGGCATGCTGTGATAGTAGCTACTAGCTGCTAGGATGAGGAAACGCAGATAGAAGGGCATGATAGAAGGGAGATGTTTTTTCGCATTTACAGGTCACCTGACATACAGACACATCATCATTCTTTAAAGATAGCACGGTATGTCTGTACAGAAAGACAAGACAGAGGATGCTTTTCTTTTGCAAGTCTTAGCCTCGTGCCTCAGCTTCACCCCATAGATGCAACGGGAGGATGCATGAAAAGAAAACGAGGACAGGGTAATTGAAGGAAATCTTATTTATATATTGGAATATTCTTGATCCCTCGAGCGCCAGTTTAAAGCGTCATCAGCTGCACTCGAGCCACAAGGGGTCTTATATTATTGAAGTTGAATAGTATATTAATCTATTTACAATTAATAATTAACATAATAGAAACTAATAGTATTAAATGTCTATGCACCTGTGCATCCTCGCTCATAGCTCCTCAGGAAGCTTTCTCACTCCTCGTTCCTCACCTCCTCACGATGCATTTATAGAATTGAAAAGGCAGTTATAGAAATAAAATCGAGATTCAAGATTTTCTTTGATCAGTTTCCAGGTCACAGGCTGGAGGATGGAGGAGCAAAGAAATGAGGAAGCATCCACTGGAGTATTGAAAAGCAAATATTATGCTCCAAATAAAGCTCTCAGAAAGAAGTATATTTTAGAAAATGACTCATCGCGAGAGTTTTAGTCGCATAACATCGGTTAATGGAAACGGCGTCATTTTGCAATCATTTTTTATCAACATTTAGAAAATATCGCAAAAATTTTGCGCAAATCTGTAATGGAAACATGGCTACTGGAGGCCTACACAGATGAGAGATTGTGCACAAACTGATGCACCTCTTGATGGAAATAACATCACAACATTTATTTCCATCAACAGATGCATCAATTTTTGGTCAAGATATTGTATTGACAATGCAAGAGTCAAGCACTCTGTAAAGTCTCCTCCAGCACATGCCAAAGACTTTCAATGAATATAAGGTCTGGACTCAGAGGTGCCAATTCACTGACAATGACATGTAGCAGATTGTGTACAACAGGATTTTGATCATGTTGATATTTAGAGTCCTTAGAAATTTGCAAATCAACTGTGATATAATAGGCTTTATAGGGTTAATTAACTGGCTACATTTTGTCTGAAACTCAATACTGACTGAATATCAGCACTCTTGTTTCTGTGATATTGCTTAAATATTAATATTAATACAAATATTCATATTAACATGAAATAAAAATAAGTATAAAAAATCTAAATCATTTATATCAAAATTTATATTCAAACACTTGGTTCAATGTTGAAACACAACCAACATTTCTGAAAAATGTCACATTTAATTTATTTGATGGCATGTCAATTACAGTGATATAGACTGTAGTCAGTTTTAGATGCCATATTGAATTTAGCGCAGATGAAAAGAAGGCTGTGAGGGACAGATGTACAAGTCTTTACAATGACACACTTAAAGATCTTAGATCACATAATTTTCGCAAATCAACTGTTTTTTTTCTTTTGGAAAGACGTTTTATCAGCTGAACAATTGATATGTTGTTAAACAACAGTACAATCCATTGCACTATGCTCTATCCCTCACAGCCTTGTTTTCATTACTGTCAAAAAATAAATAAGATGCTACCCTGACTAAGGTCTAGTCAGAGAGAGGATTTTCAGCCCTTCGGTGTCTATAAGCAGCCTCACATATGTATTGCATGTGCAAACTGCTTCAGCGCAGCTGACAGGCTGTCAGGAGCCGGGCTGCTATCAACCTCTCATCCGTCTCCAACAGAGAGCACAGATCCCGGAGAGCAGCTTATGTCTCCTCACTTATCTCTGTTTGAGATGACCTGTGCCTCTCTGACAGCTCTGAAAAAAAGACAAATAGATTTCCAATTGTTTCACTTCACAGAGGCTTTCCACAGCACTGCACCGGACTGATATAAATTGGGAAGGAAAGCTAAAAATAGACTTCTGCTGTGGAAAATACTGCGAATTAACAGCTACAGTTCTGATGTGGATTAATTTCAAAACTTATTCAAAGCTGATCTCAGAAAACATGATGAGTGTCTGTGTACTAAGATTGGGTTGTGAACACAATTAGCCCCAAACCTCCTCAGAGCCCGTGCTGTCTGTCACCGGGTGACTCTGGGTCTTGAATTGACAGAAACCACCAGCATTGTCCATCAGTCATCGTGTGTGACAGCTCTGGTCTCTGATCTCTGACACAATCATTTAATTCTCAAACATAGCAGAGTCCCTCTGCAAACAGAATTCATTTATTACTGCATTCATTCATCATTCACTAACTCAATCTATTCTCGGATTCATTCATTTAGTCATTAATATTTAGGAGTTTTGACTGTCAGTCTGGATTGCTGTGCAGCCTACATCAATTTATCCTGTAAATCCGACATGTGTTGTGCTTCTCGGACATGATCTGACTGAAAGGCAGGGACTATAACATTAACTGCCATTGGGGACTAACATATGGAAGCTTGTTTCCACTACAGAAAAAAAAATAAAAGGTAATAATTTATCTCACAGTTCTGACTTTTTCTCACAACGACACCCACATGAAAACTTAATATCTTACATTTCTGAGAAATAAAATCAGAATTGCAAGGTTTAAAGTCACAATTGCGAGTACGAATTGTGAATTTGTGAGATATATATATATATATATAAAATAAAAATATATATATAAAATAAAATATTTAAAAAATAAATAAAAAAATCTCAATTGTAGGTCAGAATTGCCAGATGCTGAATGTACTGGGGAAATGAGCTCTGATTATGACAGTGATGATGGTAAAAAGCATCTGCTCAAATTTAACCCTTCCAAGTTCCAAAAGGTAATAAAATATGCTTTATTTTATGTAATTGTTAATATAATGTCCAGGGTGTGAACTACGGGGGAGCTAGGGGGAGCTCGGCTTCCCTTAATAAGACATGGGCTCCCCTGAAAACGATTTGTGAAATTTTGGGGGGGTCTCAAAAAATATTGACAATGTGCTATTTTGACATGCAATTTCAGTTTTGTGTAATGTGATTATCGTGGATTATTATGTGTAAAATTGCACAAATATATTTCATTCATGCATGACGGCGGTTTAAACCTAATTAACTTCAATAAAGATAACTATACATGCTATTCTTGTCATGAGCATCAAGTTGTGGGGGCGCTGCAGTGCAAATTCCACTCATGTTTACTACATGTTAACTCAAAGATTCATAAAAAAAATTGATAAATGCTGAAGTTGTGGTCAATTCTCTGTTAAGGTAAGGCATGTTATTCGCAATTATGTGTTGTGGCTGGGTTGTTATAGGTCTGCGTGACTCTCGATATCTTAGGCCTAATTGAACGGAGGAATTATGGTATTCTTCTGTAGCCTGACGAGTAACTTTAACCGTTGTTCATGTGAACTCAAAGACAGCCTGATGCTTTGTTCATAGACTATTTGTGGGTGGCTGTTTGTTGTTTCACCTATCAATTTGTGTCAATAAAGTATAATAGGGTAAATCCTGTATGGCGATTTATCCTATATAGTGCTTGCATAAAGCAAGTAGCACTTCTAGCTGTTATATATTTTTGTAAGTCAGTTGTAAGTCCATGCCCAAACAAACAAACAAAAAAAAAAAAGTGGGCTCCCCCAAAGTCCACGGTATACTTCAAACACTGATAATGTCAGCAGAGTTTTATACTACTGCAGCAGTTAGAGATCCATCCGTGTTAGATATAGATCCGGGTCGTTAAAGACCCGAATATGTAATAATGATTGGCGAAACATTCATGCATTTAAAGGGGACCTATTAAAGCCACAATATGTAAATTTTTGCCACTAGAGGTTGCTTATTCAAAACAAAGGCTTAGCTTGATGGCACCTTGATTCTTCAGAATCATGGGATGTGTTGTCTTCATGTCTACAGCCGGTGGAAAATAACTGGGATGGGACTCGGGCAGAAATCATGTTAATGGATGAGATTATTAACATTACTGTAGTATGAAGCGGAGCAGGACCGAGGCTGCTGGAGCGATTGCTAACGAGAAACGAGCGTGACACACGTCTCGAGAGCTTCTTCCGGTCAAGCGCATGATGTACAGTCCGTGTCCTGGTTAAAATTGCTTATTTCTCTGGATTTAAACATTCTTGGAAACATTTGGGATAATGTAAGTACACAAGTCAACAAAATATATAACATTGTTCTAGTGGTTTTTAGATTTTTTTTATCCAAAAATGTTATATTTTGTGCCGTTTAAGCCCATTTTTTCAAGATGTAATATAAGTCATCAGCTAGTTGTAAATACCCATTTTTGAGGGGAAGGAAAAACATGCTGTTTTTGTGCATGTCTCTTTAAATGCAAATGAGCTGCTGCTCCCCACCCCGCTTTCCAGAAGAGGACGGAGCCTGTACAGCTAGTGCCTCGGATATTCTGCCAAAAACTAAAACATTTGGTTTTGATTATCATCTCTATCACGGTCACGCAGTTCTTCATCGTCATGAAAGTTTATTACGTGCATGCATTTTAAAACCATATCAGACTAAACTTCTGATATATGGTTTTCTGAGCGCACACACCCGAAGCACACGCACAGAAAGCTGGATGTCAGATGGCGTGTCCTGTTAGTATTAAACTAAGTTCTCTTTGACATCTTATTGCACTTAAATTGTCAAATACACACAAGGTTCAAATAAACAGTTGATTAAGTCTGAACGTAAACAGCAGGGGAAAAAAAATCGCATGTGTATATTAGATCTGTGTATTAAAGTCACAGCAGCGTATTATACAGTACCTACTGCTGTATATGCTGTTAATATGAACCAAACAACAAAAGAAAAACATAAAATCACTCACTGCTCTTAATTGAATAACTATAGTAGCTTTAATAAGAATACATTTCTTACTTGAATGCTGCTGATAAATGATCTAGTGAGGAGATAAACATGGCGGACTGTGCACAGCTCACTCAGGAGAGGAGCTAAGCTAATAGGGCAGTCTGTCAGCAGTCGTGGGCGGGGCCTAAGCAATGTGACATCACATTACTAGAATCTGCAAACGGCTTGTTCTGAGACACTGCTTATGATTTATGGGGATTAAAAAAAGAGGAGTGGATGGATTTTTACCATTATATGGTGGTTGTGTACACACACTGCCAACACACATTTATGTCCAAACACCATGTAAAAGTGCATTTTGCATAATAGGTCCCCTTTAAGGGTAAAAATGCTGTCTAGTGAACGTTTTGGATAGCTACTGTACATGGACACTATTAAGAATGTTAACAGATCTCCATACAAAGTTCATCTGAGATCAAGACAGGTGGCTATTGTTTTACCAAAGATTAATTTACTGTCTCTCTTTTAATTCCTCACTCTAACAGGCTCTGTTTTATTACAGGAACGATTAACAGCGAGCGCTCTCACTTCTGTTGGTTATTAGCAGATCAGATCAGATCAGTGAACCAAACCAGCTCATCCTCCTCCTATTGTGTGGTAGAGACTGTGAGGCAGTGTCGGGCCAAGGTGACTTAATTGTGTTCTGCCTGGATCAATAAAACATGAATGTTTGTCACCGGAACTGCCTGTCTCACTGCTGAGGCCTTGACGCAAGTAAAGCATGACAGCTGACGCCACTGATTACGTTAAATCTGCCTGTGAGTGACAGGCTCATCACTGACGCCCACACTGACCGTTTAAGCTAATCGGTGACTGAGATGAATTTAAATAATGACGGAGCATCACTGTCACTGTGTGCATTACTCTGATACTCTTACTCTTTAGCGTCTCACACATATCTGTACACCTCTTTTTTTGTTTGTTTACACTTTACCTATTATTAAAAAATAATTTTTCTAATTTTAAGCATTAATCTAACAAAACCTTAATTGCGTAAGAAAAATGTATTAAAGATCAATATTACATTATATTATATTACATTACATTATGTCAAGTCAAATTTATTTATGTAGCGCTTTTCACAATACACATTGATTCAAAGCAGCTTTACAGAAAATCATGATGTTAAAGCTTATAATATCTTAATATCTTCATGCTTTATAGTCACATTTAGTATATTAGAGCTGGGTGATAATATAGTTTACATTTTGTGACAATACAAGCAATCAAAGAGTTGAGATGTGCTATATAATATATACAGTTGCAAGAAAAAGTATGTGAACCACTTGCATAATCTGTGAAAATGTTAATAATTTTAACAAAATAAGGGAGATAATACAAAATGCATGTTATTTTTTATTTAGTACTGTCCTGAGTAAGATATTTTACATAAAAGATGGTTACATATAATGAAAAAAAAATAGCTGAATGTATTAAAATAACCCCATTCATAAGTATGTGAACCATTGATTCTTAATACTGTGTGTGGTTACCTGGATGATCTACGACTGTTTTTTTGTTTTGTGATGGTTGTTCATGAGTCCCTTGTTTGTTCTGAGCAGTTAAACTGAGCTCTGTTCTTCAGAAAAAATCTCCAGGTCCTGCAGATTCTTCAGTTTTCCAGCATTTTTTGCATATTTGAACCCATTACAGCAGTGACTGACTGATTTTGAGATCCGTCTTTTCATACTGAGGACAACTGAGGGACTCAAACACAACTATTAAAAAAGGTTCAAACATTCACTGATGCTCCAGAAAAAAACATGATGCATTAATAGATGGGTGGTGAAAACATTTGGAATTTGAAGATCAGGGTAAATTGTATTTAATTTGTCTTCCGGGAAACATGCAAGTATCTTCTGTTGCTTCCGAAGGGCAGTACTAAATGAAAAAAAAATGATATTCAAGCGAAATAAGAAAAATTTGGACCTCTTCATCCTGTTCAAAAGTTTTCTCCCCCGACTCTTAATGCATCGTGTTTCCTTCTGAATCATCAGTGAATGTTTGAACCTTTTTTAATAGTTGTGTTTGAGTCCCTCAGTTGTCCTCCATGTAAAAAGGTGGATCTCAAAATCATTCAGTCACTGCTGTAAAGGGTTCAAATATGCAAAAGATGCTGGAAAACTGAAGAATTTTTGGGACCTGGAGATTTTTTCTGAAGAACAGAGCTCAGTTTAACTGCTCAGGACAAACAAGGGACTCACGAACAACCATCACACAACAAAAAAAAACAGTCGTAGATCATCCAGGTAACCACACACAGTATTAAGAATCAATGGTTCACAAACTTTTGAACTGGGTCATTTTAATAAATTCAGCTATTTTTTTGTCTTGTGGATTATATGTAAACATCTTTTATGTAAAATATCTTACTCAGGACAGTACTAAATAAAAAATAACATGCATTTTGTATGATCTCTCTTATTTTGTTAAAATTTTGCACATTTTCACAGATTCTGCAAGTGGTTCACATACTTATTCTAGCAACTGTATATATATATATATATATATATATATATGCCTACATGAGTGCACTGTATGAATGCGGATCAATTTAGACATACTTTATACAAAGAGCTGGGTGATAATATAGTTACATTTAAAAAGATCAGTAAGTTGAGATTTGCTATATGGTATATATTGCCAAAGTAATTTTTCATGAGTGTATTGTATATAGAGCTGTGCAATAATACAGTTTTGCATTTTGCAACAATATAAACATTGTATTAATATACAAAGTATTTTTTTTTCTTGTTTTAATGATGTTTTGTGATATTTTTACTGAATATTGCTGATTATGAAAATGGTTTATTGTATTTAAAGGGGTCCTTGATTATGATTTCACTTTTTTAACTTTAGTTAGTGTGTAATGTTGCTGTTTGAGCATAAACAACATCTGCAAAGTCACGATGCTCAAAGTTCAATGCAAAGGGAGATATTTTCTTTTACAGAAATCGCTGTTTAAGGACTAGAACAAACGGCTGATAGGAACAAGCTTCATTCCAGGTTAGTGACATCACAAACCCCGAAATTTACATAAACCCTGCCCCCGAGAACACACAACAAAGGGGGTGAGGCCATGTCGGGCTGCTTTAGAGAAGAGGAAGAGTTGTTGTAGTAGAGGTTTGTTGCCATGCCATCATTTTACGCCGGACTGCTTCACAAACGAGGGTCAATTCAACGCTGGATTTACACAAAAGATTAACATCTTCCAGAGTCTCTCCATCAGTGTCCAACTCCAGTTTGAACAATGTAAGGCTGAACACTGTTACTGACAATTCTCATTTTGGCTGCGTGAGATTCTCCGGCTTTGTTGTTGTTGAGCAACTGAGCCGGGAGCAGCAGCTCATTTGCATTTAAAGGCACAAACACAAAAACGGTGTGTTTTTGCTCACACCCAAATGGGGCAAATTTGACAAGCTATAATAAATGATCTGTGGGGTATTTTGAACTGAAACTTCACAGACACATTCTGGGGACACCAGAGACTTATATTACATCTTGTGAAAATGGGCATAATCCCCTTTAACTAATTTATTAGTTTATTTACTCCTATAAATATACTATTTGGTCTTGGATGGTTCAACTGTGTGACAAATTGGCAATATTTCATTTGCACAATTGCAAGATATGCACAGAGACGTAGTATATTGACTATAAAACACTAAGTTATTTCATCAGAGCTAGAAAAAAAGGGTGTTTGTTTACACAATAACATGATAATGAATTCAAGCAGCACCTCGCCAAAAGTGCTGACATATGGATATCAAGTCAAACAGGGAATGATATCAAAGAGATATCAAAGAAGCATTAATACGCAGCCCAAACAGCCACAATTAGGCATCATCATCAAACCTGCTCGAGGTACAAAGCAAAAAGTCTCTGAGGCTTTTTAATTGACTTTTGATGATGACCTTTGCAATCAGCAGAGGAGAAAAGAAGTCATTTCTTTTGATTTGGATCCAAATGATGAAGAAATGACCCAGTGTGCCGGCAGCCCATGATTACAGAAGGGTCTCGCCTTTTGAGTGTAATTACACAAACCATCAAACATCGAAGAAAAAGAAGAATGAGAAACATGTTGGAGATAAAGAAGCGCAAAAAAAAAAAAAAAAACAGGGAATAGACCAAAAATAAAGAGATGGCATAAGCAGATAAAGCATACCAGGAAGAGAAAAGGGTGCAAAGATGTAAAAGTGTGAAGGAATAAAAAGAGAAATAAGTAAATATTCCATCACGTACCTGGTCTCTAAGATCTGCTGCCGCATGGTCTTGACATACTCGAAGCTGTCGAAACAGCAGATGTCGTAAACCAGAATGTAGACATGAGCGCTCCGAATGCCTCGACAGCAAACATCTGACCATTCCTGCGCAGACATAGAGCACATTATCAAGCAACACAAGATCTTGAAACACATCCAAAGTTCAGTTTACCCAATAAAGCCTATTGTATCATATATGATACGCAAACTTCTAAGACCTCTAAATTATAAACATGATCAAACCTTTGCTTAAAAATTCTGTTGATCTACACAATCAACTACATGCCTTCTGTCATTTGACTAATAGTTCATATTTTTTTAGCAAGTAAAAGCCTTTTAGTTTAATTCTAAAAACGTCCCCCTTCACGTCCTGGTACATGCTTCTTTTCGCTGTGACAATTTAACTGATTTTTATGAAGTAAACGTAAAAATTAATTTTATATTGTTCGTATAAGATGAAAACTTACTTAACTTATTGAAGGGTTAGTTCACCCAAAAATGAAAATTACCCCATGATTTACTCACCCTCAAGCCATCCTAGGTGTATATGACTTTATTCTTTCAGACAAATACAGTCGGAGTTATATTTAATAATGTCCTGGCTCTTCTAAGCTTTACAATGGCAGTAAATAGAGGATGAGATTTTGAAGCCCAAAAAAGTGCATCCATCCATCATAAAAGATATGTAAGATGGGTTTGTGTAAGAAAAATATCCATATTTAAAACTTTAAAAACTATAATAACTATCTTCCGACAGACGGCCGTGTGGATATGTTTCATGATGAATGGTCGCACTTTTTTGGGCCTTATAATCTCGTTCTCTATTCACTACCATTATAAAGCTTGGAAGAGCCAGGACATTATTTAATATAACACCGATTGTATTCGTCTTAAAGAAGACAGTCACATACACCCATGAATGGCTTGAGGGTGAGTAAATCAGGGGGTAATTTTCTTTTTTGGGTGAACTATCCCTTTAAGCAACTTACTTATGTTTACTAGATTATCCATTCATCATTTTTTAGAAAATTATGTTAAAACGTGAGAATCAAATATGATACATCAGGCTTTTGAGGAACCTTTATCTCTCAATCATCATCTTGCACTGCATTATACATTTTGTCCCCGGCAATAAAAACTACAGAGCTTTTATCATAAAACTAAGCATTGAAATATCATCATACTAAGATCTTTTGGGAGATATTGAGTGACAGTTGATATTTATATGCATTTTATGTAAGTAGACTGCTATACTGTTATAAAAAACTCATTGATTTACATTACAATCAGAATTTTATCCTATATTTGGCACATATAAATATCAGCAACTGCACCAAATTGCATATTTCTACTTGGTTTTGGCCTCTGAATAAAACTGAGGTGTTTTTTTCCTCCTCAAGTATAAGTGCCATATTCTCACAATATATGAGACTTTAAGAAAAAATAAATAAACTGTTCCTGTTAAAAAATCTGACCTTTATTTCATGTCAGGCTTTAAATGGTTAATACAAGTGCTCATCTACAATAATAACAGTAAGCATAAACAAAACACTTTCACTCTTGAACCTTGAGATTCATATTACTCATGTTCAGATGATTCATTCTGATCCTTTCTGAACTGATTAACATGTGCTAGTTATAACTGAAGGAGATAGGAGTGTAAAACAGGTAATGCGAAAACACGAGAGATGATAAGCTGTGAGCCATGTGAAGAAGGCACTCTGATGGCACATTCAGCACTTTACAATCAAATGATGTTTTAATAGAAGGTGCTTTTTCAGATCAAATCTGTTACTGTGGTTATTCAGGATTGTGTCAGGAAGTGAAGAAAGAAAAACAGTCATCTAAGTCACCATGCTAATGATAGTTCATGCTAACCGCTAGCTCTCTGACAGGAAACTCCAATTGAGAATATAACTATAAATGTAAAGTTATGAAAGAATCCTCTCTTCCCATTGTCACTAATTAAAGCACTGAATCATTATGGCAGCACTGAGAAAGAAAAGTGAGCTTAGACAAAAGGCCTCGCTGCTCAAGTGGCTCTTTTATCCTTTCAAGCTGTCTGAAATCACAAGTGTTACACAGAACCATGAGCTCACTGTGCATAAACTCAGAGAGCCCATATAAAAACACTGAAAACATTCTGCTTAATTGGCCCTTCACAAACCTCCGTCACCCTTGGACACTGTTGCTGATCTGAATATCTCATAATTGTATGCCATGTGATTTTTATATAATGAAGACTTTGAAAAATTGCATGGATATTACATAAATGCATGAGTAAATGAAGTGTTTTATTGCAACACATTTATCTGTCCCCTTGTTTTACAATACAGTGTTTACATGATAAAAATGTCCAAGACTATACAAATTAGACTTAAAGGCACATGCTTACAAGTCAACTAAATGTTAAAAAGTCTGAATTTGATAGAGACTACGCTTCATAAAAACTGTGAAAAAAGACTTTTTATTTTCTGTGTGAACTTCATTGTCACTACTGTTATCTGAATCAATACCTAGTGTAAATGTAAAGGTAGGAACACATGGGACTTCCATACAACAGATAGCAAAGTAGGGTACCCTAACCCTAACCCTGTAGCCCAAGACTGGTTGCCCACTGAAGCTAAGCAGGGCTGAGCCTGGTTAGTACCTGGATGGGAGATCTCCTGGGAAAACTAGGTTGCTGCTGGATGAGGTGTTAGTGAGGCCAGCAGGGGGTGCTCACCCTGTGGTCTGTGTGGGTCCTAATGCCCCAGTATAGTGACGGGGCATTAGGACCCACACACTCGTCCTTCGGATGAGACGTTAAACTGAGGTCCTGACTCTCTGTGGTCATTAAAAAAAATCCAATAGCACTTCTCGTAAAGAGTAGGGGTGTAACCCCGGTGTCCTGGCCAAATTCCCTCTATTGGCCCTTACCAATCATGGGCTCCTAATAATCCCCATCCATTGAATTGGCTCTATCACTCTCTCTCCACCTACAGCTGGTGTGTGGTGATCGCACTGGCGCCGTTATACTGTGGCTGCCGTTGCATCATCCTAGTGGATGCTGCACACTGGTGGTGGATGAGAAGAAACCCCTGATACGATTGTAAAGCGCTTTGGGTGTACAGTAGTACATATGAAAGCGCTATATAAATGCATCATTCATTAAAATTATTGTAACGCCTGGTTAGAGGAAGAAGAAGCGGATCTATTTACCAGCATAACTTTTATAAACAAAACAAGAAAGAGTATTCCAACACAAGAAACAACATAATGAAACACCAGACAAAGAGTGAATTCATCTAAAAGCACATTATATACACAACTAACCAAAGATCAAAATGAGGAACAGGTGTGTGAAATCAGTGAAACAATAAGTAACCATGACAACCAATGATAAATGTGCTAGAAACCATGACAACAGAAAGAAAACACAGGAAATAATGAAATCAGTTGAAGCAGCCTCTAGTTTCTATGTCTAGAGGAAGATTTTTAAAAGCTCAGGAGACATAACAGAGCTCTCAGTTGTGTTTTAAATCAAATATAAAACAGACATAACTATCAAATTTGCCTCTTCACCTAAGATTCATTAAGAGACACAAATATATCTTTAGGACTAATATATCTAATATATCTTTATATCTAATATATCTTCTAATATATCTTTATAGGACATGCATTTAGTGCATGAAACAGAGTATAGTAAGTGCTTGAATCTTTTAGGCCAGATCAGGTAAAAATAGATCCTTACAATAACAACTACATTACCACCTTTTACAGATTTCTGCACCTCTAGAGAAACACAGGTCATTTTCTCAGGGTCTTTTCTCTCAGACTTCAAGAGATCTCATTAGTGATTTCCTAAGCCTATGAGTGGGTTCATTTGAGTACAAGGGCGTAGAACTTGGTAGGGAAGCTAAGGACATGTCCCTAGCAATAATTTTGATCTATATTTATATGTATGTAACCACTGTTGTTGTAAATGTTAGAAAAGTGCACTCTTGCAAGGATGTGCATTTAGTGCATAGATGGTGCAAACTAAGTGTTTGAAACACAGTTCACAGTTCAATTGTCTAAATATCCACAAAATTAAAAGCAACACTGAAATAAAAGTGTGCTCTTTACCTGTCAATCAGATGCACGTGAAAGCTGTGCTTGTTTCTACCACAACAGTAGATTCCTGGTCACGTTTTCTTTCAGAAACATCAATGGTTTATCTCATTTATGATATTAAAATAAAGTAACATAGAGAGAACTCTGACTCTAGCACTTCAGAAACACTGTGTAATTTGCATTAAAGCGTTAGTTCACCCAAAAATGAAAATTGTCTTTAAGTACTCACCCTCATGTCGTTCCAAACCCGTAAGACTTCCGTTGATCTTCAGAACACAAATTAATATCTTTTTAATGAAATCTGAGAGCTTTCTGTCCCTCCATAGACAGCTATGCAAATTACACTTTCAAGGCCCAGGAAAGGTAGTAAAGACATCATTAAATCCATGTGACTTCAGTGGTATGAAGCACTTACGTCGCTTCATACAATTGATGTTAAACCACGGGAGCCACATGAATTACTTTAATGATGTCTTTACTACCTTTCTGGGGCTTAAAAAGTGGTAGTTGCGTAGGCTGTCAATGGAGGGAAAGAGAGCTTATGGTTTGGAACGACATGAGGCTGAGTAATTAGTGACAGAATTTTCATTTTTGGCTGAACTATCCCTTTAAGTGCTCTGTATATTATATAGAGTATTACATATACATTACATATATGTACTCTGATGCTGATGACTGCACTATGGACAGAGTAAAGATAAAGTTAAACCTCTGTTAAACTGCCTCCTTGTCATCATTTCCTTTAACTTATAACATTACAGAATTGATTAACTGAAGTCACAATAGACTAAAAACCGTAATGTCAATCATGAATAAAGTTTTTTTCTTCACTGCTTTTATGGTCCGACCAGTGTCAAAATCAAACCTCCGCTTCTGTTTGGGTACCTCAAATGTGCTTTCTCTAAATGTGCTAAACTTTGTCCTGACACAAGGTCAGGTCCGAGTCATATTATTAGACTCCGTACAGTGTTATGGTATGTTCCCGTACCTGCAGAGAGCTGCCAGGAAAGCTGCTGATGGCTGGATAATCTGTGATCTGAAGGTCATGCACATGACCATTGAGCACTGCGGCAGAGAGATGCACCCGCCGTGTCTTACTGGACACCGCCACATCACTGTAGTCATCGTGAAGAAAGCGCTTCACAATGGCCGTCTTGCCCACCCCCTGAGCTCCCAGCACCGCGATCCGGAACGAAGGGGGCATCGCCCTGTTTCCGCCTCGCCCCCGGTGGGCCGCCCCACCCTCCCTGCTCTCGCAAACAGCTGGCCAGTGCATTCAGAGTGGCACATGGGCAGCACATAGTCCTGACTGAAGCGCAGAAAGCAGCGGTGGCCACAGCACAGTCCCATTCATAAGCCAGCAGTACCTGCAGAAAGAGAGAAGTGAAACATGAGAGAGATGAAACAGCCAATCAAGAGCCCAACTCGACTAAAAAGAGAACAGATCAAATTATCATTTGATATGACTCCACATAAACTGACACATAAAAAAGATAAAACATTTACATAACAATATTAATAATAATAAAAAATGACAACATTCATTCACAAAAAAATTCCACCGTGCACTTGACAAATCTTTGCCAATATGTCTTTATTTTTGTACTAATCTAAGCATCTATTGTGTTTATATATCATAGTCTGCTAATTCCATGATATATCATGATATAAAGCACTTAAATGGGGTCAGGATGATTTAAATGGAGCAAAGATATTAATAGAAATTGCCATACATAGGCAATCGACACAGGCAGCAGCACCTGTGTGTGAGCTATTCTTATAGAGCTGCTGCAGGGGGCAGGATGCATGATGCTAAGAGTTTATTTACTATGAATCTTCTCAGTTTCAGTCTATCAAGCGATTAGACTAATAATACGACACAATGCTTATGTAACGTATTCTCTGCATCCTATAGAATAAAGACGCATACTTGTTCATTTACTTTTATATAAGCGCCAAATTCCTTTGTAAATGCCCTACCCGTACCATATTTATATCTAGAACGCATGGCAGTTTATCATTCTCATAAAGCTTTTTAGATTTGAAGCGCGCGACTGTCAGTGCGAGCGTATCGCGCGCACAGCAGCAATGACTTACCTTATGAGCAGGTGAGAAGTTGCATTCTTCGCGAGGTTCGGGCTGCTGAACACCTGCGCGATCTTTCCCGTCGAGTTCTCACTCTCTGGTCGCATTCAGGTGCAGAAGTAACCCTCAAACTGTCCTGGAGAAATATCCTGCTCTTCTCACGTCATGTAGACCTCGCGCACAGCACGGCGCGCGCATGTTCGACCGTGTTAACAGACAGATAAATCAACGCTTGCGCGTAAAATCAGAGTGGTGGACCGCGCAGCGCCCTCTCGCCTCACCGGGTCAGCGTCACAGGTTAATTGAATCTGAAAAAAAGCTGAGAGCTCTGCTTTGTCTATGGCAAGCCTTTTTGGCATTTATTCCTTAAAATAGATTTATGTGTTACTAATGCTTATTTTTTATTTACTAGTGAGTTATCCAATGGCTATATTTCAATTTCGCTATTGCTGAATTATTCATTAGATACTAGAAGCTATTCTAAAACCGACTACTTATTCAATAAATATATCTAGAATTATTATTAATAAGATACAAGTAGTTATTCCTTTGCCATTCTATTGAGATTTGTAGTTCAGATCAACTATTTACTAACTAGCATTTATTGTAATTCCACACTAATTATTTGGTACTAGAACTTATTTCTTAGTCACTAGTAAGTGTCTCTAAAAATAGTAGCATTTATTCCAGATCAAGTGGTAGTTTTTGTGTAACCATATTAAAGGTGCAATATGTAATATTTTTTCAGTAAAATATCCAAAAACCCCTAGGCCAGTGTTATATATTTTGTTCACTTGAGTACTTACAATATCTTAAATGTTTCCAACTATTTGTAAATCGTGAGAAAATTGCAATTTTAACCAAGGCTCCGGGATGTGTGAGGAGTCGCCTGTCAATTGCGTCATACCCGCGTTACCTTCTGTCTGCCATGGTTTCCGGTTTTATTTTGTAGAAACCATGGAAACACCAAAGACACTTTAATATATTACACGTTTTAATAGACAAGGGAACAACTGTTTTGATATATTGATAGACAGAAAACGAATTGTTGTTATATAGCTCAACGCCTTCTTGATTTTTTGTGAGTACCATGCTTTACCATGCCTCAGAGAAAAACACTATTTTGTCAAGTAGCTAACATAGCATAGTCAGATGAAGCTTTATTTTTAGTAACAGTAATACAGAATTTTCTCCATCATACAATACGTTTTAAAATGAATTGCATGTCATTTATCAACACAAGCCATCCAGCATTTAATATGATATTCTAAAATCGATCTATCTTACTGCAGTGTGTCTCACAGCAGCCACCGAGCGAACGCACAGAGTAACGTTATAACATTTCCAACACACTCAAATGTCTCTAATATAATAAACAGAGCTGTGTTACTTCACACTCATGACCAGAATAGCGGAAGCGGCGCCAGCGACTGTGGCATAATGAAAGTTCTGCTGCTCGTGGGGCGTGTGTTGCGCAATCACTCCAGCGGCCTCGTTCAGCTCCCACAACACTCGGTCCTGCTCTGCTTCATACTACAGTAACGTTAATAATCGCATCCATGAACATGATTTCTTCCCGAGTCCTATCCGTATTCTTTTGCACCGTCCGTTGAGGTGGAGACCACATATCCCAAGATTCCGCTCTCAAACTTGGCGTCATCAAGCTACGCCTTTGTTTTGAATAGGCTTCTAGCGACCTCTAGCGGACAGAATTATTATATACTGCACCTTTAAGGCTGAAACAACGTAATCAATGACGTTATGCAAATTTTTTGCGTGGAATGTGTCACTCTGTTTAATATTCACCACTAGCCGTAGCCACTCAAGTAAATCATACTCAACACTTTCACGGAGACTAATGGCATAAGGCTGTTCATACAGCCGGAATAATTTTATAAATTATTTATCTGTGTACATCATTATGCTTTTAACGGAGTATTTACACTAAGTACAAATAGCATCCCTTGTTGGCAAGCGCTATTTATACTAACTCCGCCCATCAATGTCTGTTTGGCCCACTCAAGTTTTAAAAAAGATGTGCAGAAATCAACATGTTCAGTGGCGCAGCAGTATCGAGTAAGGCTCGCAGACCTGGCTTTTAACATGATCGACGTGGGTTTGAATCCGCCTTTTGCCAAGCTTGCATTTATTTTCAATAAAAGTGGAAATAAACAGCAAACGAGTGTTTAATAATATAAAAAAAAGGTTTATTGGGTAGGGTTAGGGGAAGGTGTAGGGAGGGTTTTTTAATCTCCCAATAAGGCAGCATCCATTTAAAAATTTTAATAAATATAATAATTTACACTCTATCATATTATTGCATCCTGTTAATGTACAGAAATACTGAGGTGCAAATAGTATCTGCCAATATAATTTATTGATAGCATCTAATTACTATTTACTCTTATTGCAAAGAACATGGTGTAAATAGAATCTATCGCTATCTTCACCTAGTGTAAATAGAATATATCGCTAAGAAAATATGCTATTTTCACTTAGTGCAAATAGCTGCTGCCTTTTTTAATTCATGTGCCCTCGTAATCTTTAATCAAAATAACTTCCCCTCCCTCTTGCAGCGACATTTCTTCTCTTCTCTGATGATGTGTATACTGGCATGAGGGCGGGACAACTTGTCACAGCAACAGCAAACAACAACCATCCAATCAATTCCCAATGGACAAAATCAAGTACTGTCCTACATTTTTTCTTGTTCGAGAAGCCATTTTACTCAGATATACAGTACTGTGCAAAAGTCTTAAGCCACCACCAGCTTTGTTGTTTAGTAATGTTTTAATAACCATCCATATTTATTTTTATGTCTTTATTACGATACAACAGAAAATACAGGAAATATGTACACAAAATGTAAAAATTAGAACAACACGGCTTCTTTAAGCAAAAAATAGTATTTAGTGTGACCTCCTGGACTTCTTTCATTTTCTCAAAGAAGAAAATCTGAGAAACTTCTCATCATATTTTGAAAGTTTTCTTGGCCTTCCAGTCCTTTTCCATTCCATTTAGGTTTAAGAGAGCCGGTTCCTGCTATTACTCAAGTGTAAGAGGAGGTCAGCCTCTTTAGCTTATAGAAGTCTTTTTTTTTTCTGTTTTTTTTTCTTCTGTTTTTTAATACTGCATAAAAATTTCCTGTATTTTATGGTTATATTCTAATAAAGAGACTGAGCAATAATTCTATATGGTCATTATACCATTGCTAAAACAACATCTAATGATGGCCTAAGACTTTTGCACAGTACTGTATGTAACAATAGGGGGGAAAAGACTATCACAACTTCCATTTCATGCCAACTTTAATATGATTGCACTTATACATTTAGTTTTTTACAAGCATGTCAACCACATTATATAACCGAACTGACTCCTGCAAAAGCTAAATATAATAAATGTGTTTTACGATAGAAATGTTAAACGACTGACAGCAATCCAGTGATCTACTCGACTTTTTTGTCAAATGTTGCCATTTGGATTTTGAAAGGAATATATAGGCTACAAATGACGTGGTTTTGATTCATGTAATTCGTTTGAATGTGACGAGACAATTTTTTTTGGCATATTAGGCATATGATTAAGAGTGAATGTGTGCATATTTTAAAATAAAAAGTATTAATAATAAATTCTAAATGAATAAATTCTAGTTCCTTTACTAAACCTGGACCACGGTCAATTCGTGATACCTTCATAAAATTTTGCAAGGCACCCTAAAGCGCGAGGCGGTCGCACACTTCGCACAGCCCTTGCGACGGCTCCGAGTCCTGTGTTAATAATGACGTGTTTCTTTTACTCAAAGAGATGGAGAAATGAGTTGCACTCATCTAAAGATCCACCGGAGCTGCTGTGGGTGTGAGCTGCAAGGCGTATGGCTCAAACATAGGCTACTCTTTACACTCAGTTAAAAGACTTTGTTGGTTATTTAAAATATCTGATGGATCAACTCATGCCTCAACATTATAACACACATTTAATATTGTATCTTACCCGTCTTGCCCTACCAGTTAGTTTTAAAGAATAAATGTTCAAATGGCTTGCCATAGCTGTCAGCAGCATTATCTGTCTCCGTGCGTAAATGCGCTGCGCGTCATGAGTGGTAAATACCAGAGAGTAAATACCAGCACGCGTTTGATGTGTTAGGAAAACTCATCATTAACATGCTGCACTTGGGACATATTACCTTAAAATCAATGTATATAGCCTACCCGTTCCACAGAAATTGTCATCCCCCTCTCAACGGCTTCTGTTTGTTTGAGTGACTCTATCGTGATTGCCTTTTTATTACTATCTGAAAATGTAGTCTCTGTATCAACCGACTGTGAGTACCGCGGCTGTCTCTTAGCAACCTAATCTTTTCTTCTGTTGCTATGTAACCACGTGGTTTTTACCTGTTCGCTTCGCGTCATTCATACACTCAGTGGCTGTATGCATCCAGGTGTGACAGGACTGCAGCTCACTGCTGTTCAAAGAGAGCAGGGTTATGGTTAATAATCAATCCCATTTATTCTGCTCATGACTGAGCTTATTCAAGCCATAAAAGTCTACAACTACAGGTGGCGATTACATTTATTTATGTTTAAACAAGAACAGAACTCCAGGGGACTGAATCCACAAATTTCAATGAACAAGACGTTAATATTGAGCAAGTTACATGGACACACTATTGACAGATATTTTGTTTATATTTGCGAAGCTAAAGCTGGCTGGACGTCTTTGAGCATCAGGGGATTTTCTGAATGAATCCATCTTTTTAAACAAACTGGTTTAGTGATTTTTTCAATGACTCACTCGTACATCCCTGAGTCCGAAAATTCCTTGTTTTTTCCCAACGATCCTGCTGCGTTTTAGATTATGGGAGACACTTCCGGTTTGGGGAAGTTCCACTCAAATAGACTGAAACGAATAAAGGTTGTGCTGCCTATATTCGTCAGTTTGACTGAATAAGCTGAAAAATGTCCTTCATGTTTTATTTTCATAGGTCAGGAGACGCTTGAATATATGGCAAAAGCTCTTTTCAGTTGCTGCATTCTTTTCCTCCTGATAATTTTTCTCTCACTTTGTATTCCGCTGTAACAGCATGAAAAAGACAAAAAACAGGCAACTGTGCATTTGTGGTCTGCTCTCCCTATTTAATTTACGATAGGCCTAACGTTAAATCTCTTGAATAATTCACTGGAATGCACGAAGAATCTCTTGTTTTCCTCCCCAAATCCTTTCTAGGTTTGTTTCCACACGGATGCATTAAAAGGTAATTGTCTCCCCTTTTCACTTCTAATCCCTATTAGCAGTGTTTACTGGAATGTTTTTTATTAATAAATGCAATATTAAATGCAATATTTTTTGTAAGTCAAAATGACGGAAATCACTTGATATATTATCACTCTGTGTTCCACGTAATTAACATTTTTGATTAAGGCAATATTGCTGCGGAAATAATCGGTGGTTATTCATGGTCTGTTGTGGTAATTTGTTAATGCTTTTACACTTTTAAATTTACTTTTAGGCTAATGTTCGATGGTTGAAGGGTTAGTAGAATAATGTCATCTCATTATGTACCCAGTTTTTGAAAATGCTTATTAATTGTGTTCATAGAGTGAACCATTTGCTGACTGTTTACAGTGTAACGGAAGTCACGCCCATAATTCGCGCAAAGCGTCACGAGGCTTAGGAAAACGGTGAATACACCTTTATATCCATTTAATATGTGAAAACAAGTAGGCCTATGTGAAAATAATAATGTCCAACTTCATAGTAGGATACTCAGTATTTGAAAAATACCTGAATGAGCTACTACTTTCGCTGAGATGCAAGCTTTACTATATCCCATGAGGCCACGGGAGATGAGTCATGACTAATGAATGATAAGGCCAATATGGCTGATTTATTATATCCAGATTGTGTTTATATTACACCAAAGACTTTAGATATACTTGATGTCTTAAAGGAACTTTGATTACACTCATGTAAATAACACTTTTTTTTTTCTCTTTTCTTTTTTTAAAAGTGGTAAAATTTCTTTAAATGTAGACTAGCCCTGTGTCTCAATCAGCTCCCTAGGTCGTGAATCAGTATATTGTGAAAATGAATGTGGCTGACTCCCTGATCAGTGCCCTGACTACTGAACTAGGGAGCTGATTGAGATGCACACTAGGTTGACAGTACGCCATTTTGGACGCATCACTAGTTATGCTCCTGTATAAATCATTATTTTTTAAATGAATCTTTTGAGTGAATGATTCAGAAAAGGTCATTAGACAATATAGCTATAATAAAATAAAATGAAAAAGCCAATGTTTCTCAGACTTATTGACTCCAATGCCTTAAGTTCAAAATATTCGAAGGCCTCCCATGTAGGTTAATATATTTTCTATGAGTTTTAAGCTGTAATTATGACAAAACTACTTCTTTATTCACATTAACTTAGATTGTCAATAGATTAAAATAAGCACAATTTTGTGATTCCAGAAGTTTCAAGAAGTGAATGCTCTTCAGGGTTCCAACTCTTTTCGACCAATGAATATACAGTGAGTTTTACTGTATTTTTGATCAAATAAATTCAGCCTGGGTGACATATGCACATGCACACTATATTTACAGGGTTCTTACACATTTTCCAATTCAAAATTCCATATTTTTCCAGACCCAAATATCCAAACATAGATTTTTCAGACCATATCCATAAATGTTTCAGCATTATTTTCAGCATGATATTTAGAGTACAGCAGCCTGTAAATATTTTATTTTCTCTGTTTTTTCATTGGTTTTCTCAAAGTGATAACATGCACTTACAACCTAAACGCTTTATAAACTGCAAATATTCACCTCTGACACATCAGTTTGATACTTTAAACGTGGTTTGATGTTGCACAATCACCAAACAGTAAAGTAGTCTGATTTAGATGAGTGTCTGCTGCTTTATCTGTTGTTGCTTTGAGTGGCACATGCACATTCGTTTAGTGAAGTTCAAAAGAGATTCTCTAATGGCAAAGACAGTGAAAATGTGCACCTTAAATTCATCCAATCGACAATCACTAAATGATCACTAATCTTTGCCATGAAAAGACTCTGCTTGTATGATCAATTTATTTTTAGAAATAATTTTTTATTTAGAAAACTGCAACAAATTGGAAACACAAATATTTTTCCATAATTTTTCTGTACTTATCCAGACCTGGAAATTATTCAAAACAAATTCCATACTTTTTCAAACTGCAAACCTTATATTTATAATTTTAGGGCTAAGATTCACACTTTCAAATGTAGGAACCCTGTTTCTTGAATCAGGGGTTCTGCAGGATTTATGAAGGTAAATTTAAGACCTTTTTATAACAAAAAAAAAAAAAAAGGAATTGAAGAGAATATAAAATAATGTCAATATGTTCTCTAAATGTAAAGTCAAGGGAGCACACAATGAGTTAGCAACACTTCAAAGTTTGAAAATACAAATTCCAAACAGGTCTCCATTACTTTTTACTTAATTAAAAAAACAAACAAACAAAAAAAACTCTGCTCCCAAACACTAGAATATGGAAATAAATTTTACTGTACCTTTTGATCACACTGCAAAAAAGTGATGTTCTTTTCCAGTAGTTTTGTCTTGTTTTCTAGTGCAAGTTTCTAAAAGATTCTTAAATCAAGATACATTTACTTGGGAAGGAAAATAACATAAATCTTCTTATCTTGTGAAAGTGATTTTATGATTAAAACAAATCATAAACATATGTCAGTGGGTTCAGAAAAATCAACTTAATTCAAATGAAAAAGTAATTTTCATACCCATTGACAGATATTTGTTCTTGTTTTAAGCATAAACTCACTTAATTTTGTCCAGTTTCTTAGAAAAAAGGAATAAATTTCTTAATTTTGCATCTCAAGCAAATGTATTTTGATTTAAGAATGTTTTATTTGTACTGGAAAACAAAAATCCAGAGGAAGTTTTTTATTATTATTATTTATTTATTAATTCATTCTGCAGTGCATACAATTTAATTTAGGGCCCTATGAAATCCTTTTTATTTAATCGCTTTACTCCATTTTAGTAATTATTATTATTATTTGTCTAATTAATTGAAATCATGAAACAAACTTTTAATAAATTGCTGTTAAATTGTAACAAAAAATACATTTTTAGGGCCCTATGAAATACTTTTATTTATTTTTACCAAATTCTGAGTTTTCCATTTTTGGGTGAACTATTTACTCACATGAGGATGAGTAAGTGATAACAGATTTTTTTGGATGAACCATCCCTTTAAGTGAATTCATCCACAAGTTGACACATTCCGTGGCATTCCACATTATACAGTAAATTCCATTTTTATGAATGGATTCTATGAATCCGTACACGTTTTCAGCATCACAGAAATCATAGGGTCCTAATTTAATGCCATGATATTCAATTTAAGACATTTCTAAGGCCTTAAATTGTAGAAGATCAAATTAAGACTGCGGAAACCCTGTGAATAAAAAATAAACATGACAGTTTTTGAAAGGTTACAAATTATGTTTCGTCTTATTTCAAATAATTTTAAACCATCTTGCGGCCCCTTTAGAAGTCTACTGAGGCCCTTCAGTGGGCCCTGGCTCCCTGGTTGAGAATCATTGAGTAGATGCGAACCCTAAAACAGCTAGATACGCAATGTGCAAAGATGCCAGTATGACGCATACATAGACAAACCATTAAAAAACAGTTCAAACGGATGTCAAGAATGCACCTCAAATGCCTCCTCATCATTGTGCATGTGGCATAAAAGCTATTCAGTTCGGGCGCTCTCGCAAACCTGAGTGATTACGACATGCCTGCGTCACCTCCAGCAGAGCTGATCTCATTGAAAACTACATAATACACTCACATACTCGTTCAGCTACCTCAACTAAAACACTGGTGCCAATGTAGTGTATAGTAAAGCTACACATACTATATATACATATGTGTGTGTGTGTGTTCTTTTTAATATTATATTATCGGAATAATTTAAGTAAAATTAACTGAGAAACTAAACTGAGAAATTCGCATGAATTACATAATGACAAACATAATGAGAGTGCATGTTCGGGAGTCCAGCACTGCTGACTTTATTTTGATTTACAACTATTCAAAATAAACCTGGAGAAATTTGATCAGACTTTGTTGAATTTGTCAGACTTCACATTTCAGTACTGGGAAGCACATCGACAATATAAACGATAATCATTAAAACTCACATTTGCACATATAAAGGTTAATGTATTAATATTTCACCTTCTTACACAAGTGTTCTACTGGCAGATGTTTATTGGACGCTGCTTACATGCAGGTTCACAGGCACATTAGCAACTATGGCAACAAAAAAGTTCACATTTAATCACCAGCACCACCATGAAGGTTAGTAAAGTTTCAGGGGGAAAAAAAGAAGAAAAAGAAAAACTCTACTCAACAGTTCAAAAGGGATTCATCCTTGTATCACTGAGTCTACGTTGATGAATTTTTTATTGCATCCATATTTTAGTGTATTAGTTTAAACCAAAGCTGAGTGAGGTTGTATACTAATGTTGAACAGATATTTCTAACACTCCAAAGAGACCAAATACTACCGCACAATACCTACTCACTTTCACAAGCACAATATATCACATATGGATGGATTCAGTCTGGGAATGAATATCAGATGACCCACTTATACATGATCGATAGAAAACATGTTTTGAGTCTACCACATTAAGTTGATTCATAGCAGTTTAAACAATATAAGACATTGATGGAGTGTCGACAACAGCGGTTACGCTGAAGAAAAAAAAAACTAAACAAAAGGAATGTGACGTTTTATGTTGGTCAAAGCATGCAAGGCTCATATCAAATAGCTGGCAATGTTAAACAATCGCATGAAGTGGCATCTCAGAGAATGAAACAAAAGAAACAGTGCCATAATGCATGATGTGCATCAAAAACTAACCATTTTAGAGGATATAGTGGCTTATAAGTGGTTACTATTAAAACCGAATAATTTTCGAAACTATGCCATCTGTTTAAAGATTCAACTCGTACACTTTTTCTTTCTTTGCATGAGATGACAAATACGGGGCATGTGAAGGTGAAGTACTGACAATGCATTCAAAAAATTAAAAAATATATATAGCTGTGTTCCAAAATTCCCATTAGACACTATCAACAACATCAAGACATTTGCCTAGAATAGAACATGTATGATTTTCACATAGTGGGCACATAAACCGGTACCTATAGATGGATTTAAAATAATGGCACAAAACATTGGAGAGCTGGATCCTGTGCCACTGAGGTGGTGGTGGCTGGTTGGGGAGGAAGGGACAAATATGTAGAAGGAAAAAAGGATGATAGAGACGTTCAGTTCTTCAGAATGGCATCGTACATCTGGTACACATACTGAGACACCTCTGGAGCCCTGCATTTCAGAGAGAGCTGAAAGACAAAGAAAAGCCATTTAAATGTGGAGTGCTCTGATAACAATTTGTAACAAAGTGCTTATTTTGGTACACAGTCAAAAAGGCATGCTATTATTATTATTATTATTATTATTACGAATAATATGAAAAATTAAAATGACAGACAAATGGTCAATTATGGTTTCAAAATGTCTAATAAATTTCAACTGTTAATGCTCTCAGCAGACACAATGTGGTCAACACAAATGTTTATCTATTTTTAAGGGGGACCTATTATGCTCTTTTTCAAAGTCTAAATTTATGCTAGAATAGGCTCATTCTTGAATATTCAAAAAACAAACTTATTTTTCACATATTTGACATGGTTGCAGCACCTCTCTTCCCAGTCTGTCAGTAACACTGTTTAGTTTCTGTCTCTGTAAAGCCCCTCCTTCCAAAAAGCGTAATGTGCCCTGATTGGTCAGCTGGACCAGTGTGTTGTGATTAGGGCTGGACGATTATGACCTAAAATCAAAACCTTGATTAACTGAATATTTTACTTCGATTACAATTAATGAACGTTTATTTTGTTTGTTTTTTGCCCTCATAGTTCACTTACAAGGTTTGTACTGTAAACATGATTGACTATTAAAGGTGGGATATTTTTTCCTTTTGAAAGAGTGATCTGACATAACAGCTCACTTTCAGCAGTTATTTTATCTATGGTTCGTAACATTTCTTACAGATTTCTGCTCATTGAAATCAGATACAGATACATTAGCACAGTACCAGTACGTAATGAGAGCGATTGCGTGTGTGAATTAGTCATACCATCTCTCCATTAATTGTGAAGCTGTGAGTTGTAAATAGTTACTTCAAAAGTACAAAAAATATGCGCTATAATAACTTTTGAGTTTCTAAGCTACTTTAGTGATAAATCACAGGACAGCGCTGACAACTAGTTTCTGCGTTCCTCTCTGTGCGCGCGATCTTCACGTTTTGCGCAGCTTCTGTTTATATGAGTGTTTGTGCCACAATGCAGCTGCGTGAGCACGGTAGCTCGATATAATAATACACATCCGATCGTCTAATCGCTTGAATGTCTAAACTGGCAAACCGTAATACACATACAACTGACAAAGTTTAGTGAAGACGCAAGGCTCACCGCTCGCACACCGTCTCTGTGTTGACTCTGCGTTCACCTGCGTGTTGACTGGACGGGGCGGAGTCACGTGGTTACACGCGCGCTAGTATGTTTTAAGTAGGAAGTATTAACAGGATTAAAAAAACGAAATAACCGAAATTCAGAACCTCTAACCGGTTTCGATTACTTTTCGATTATTCGTCCAGCCCTAGTTGTGATTGGTCAACTGCTTCCAACGTGTTTTAGAATTGTCATACCCCTTATCATGAACACACTACTAACACAACTCAACCAGGCCTCGCCCCTTTATTTTGTGTTTGTCTTGGTCGGGAATTATTTAAATAAGGAGTATTGTGCCGTGTTTGTTCACGGAAAAACACTCAAGACTACAATCGAGGCGTTTCAGGGAGTTTAGAAACCGTAGAGAATAATTCCCTTTGGAGTGACTTTGTGCTTTGTAACTTTGCATGACCTGATGAAAGGAGGAAAAAAAAAAACATTTCAATGCACAGTATAAGAAGAACACTAGACAAGCATGGCCTTCATGTTGGAACATTTTGCTGAATGCCACTCTTGGCCAAGAAGAACATAAAAGGCTGATTTGATATGAAATCAAAAATTTTTGGATAGACCTGGATAAACCTGTGGAAGAATGTTTTATGGAGTGATGTGACCAAAGCTTATAAGCAGAAGAACACCATCTTTATGGTCAATCATGGAGGTGGTCCAGTCTTGTTATGGGGGTGCTTTGCTGTTGCAGGAAGTGGAAATCTTGAATGTATGAAGGACATCATGAGTATCAAGCCATTTTGGCAAAGATGGTGATGCCTTCGGTGCAGAGACTGAAGCTTGATGATCAATGGACTTTGCTGCAGGACAGCCGTCCCAAAGTATACATCCAAATCTACTTAAGCTTGGTTCAGGGATCAATCGTGAATGTTCTTGAGTGGCCTGTACAATCTTCAGATTTAAATCTTATTGGAAATAATTGGTGGACTATGAAGAAAGCAGTGGTAATGTGAAAACCAAAGATTATCAGTGATCTGGAAGCTTTTTCAAGCGAGGAACGGGACAAGATTGCAGTAGAGAGGTGACAGAAGCTTCTACTTAAAAAGAATTTAAAAAGAAAAGAGGTTAAAAAGAATAAAAGATTGTGCACAAAAGTTGACTTTTGAATAATTCTGTACATGAATGTATAGAGCCAATTAGATTTTTTTCATTTTTCATCCACTTTACATTCTCAGAATCACTTAAATGTGTATTAATAAACTTGATATAATAGTTTAATGATGCCTTTGTTGAACTGTTTTCATAAACTGGTTCTCGGCAGCAAAATGTCTCGCAGGTCAATGGGGTTTAATAATTTGGATTGCAAATTATTCCCTTTAAGACCAGAAGACAATCTGCACAGACTCAGAGCTAGCAATTTTTAAAGTCAAATGGAGTCAATCTGCATGTCCAATGATTTTCAGTATGGAACTGCAAAATCCTGAAACAACAGGGATATTAAGTTAATTTATAATAGCAAGAATAGTTTCTAAACATAAGGAAGCCTGTTTTATATATTATGTTATGTTATGTTATTGACATAATTTGAGAAATTTTCTCATAAAAACTGAGAAATTTGCATGAATTACAAAATTTCCCCCATTTGCTTTAATGACAGCAGCATGAACTCCACAAAACCTAAACGATCATGTTCTCCAGCATGATTTGAGATATATATTGAGCTCATTTACTGAGCTTCAACGGAAGCAAGAACATTTGACCGTCTCTACAAAGAGCCACATGATCAATGTCAGTAGTTATTTTAAATTAGATTTTGAATGTGAGCCTCAGACTTTTGGACTCCACTGTATATATTTGTTTGTTTTTTTTGTTGTATTTTTTATTGCATTTCAGTATACAATAATACATCCTCCAAGAGGAGGTCTACCAACATTTAAAAAGAACTATATTCAGCCTAAGGAGTAAATATAAGGGCAAAATATAGGGGGGAAAACAAAACTCGAATACTTTTGCTCTTTTGGCTCAGCTCTTGTTGTCAATTCACTATTCCTTTTAAATGTCACTATATTTGGATTGACCGAAGATAAATCTCAGTGACTTTTTCTCCAACTGATTGCCATAAACAATTCTCAGCCCGCCAGGAACATAACACCAAGTACAGCAGGGCTTGTATTGGTTACCTCTACTTGAGGAATGTGTTTCCAGAGGTCTCGGCTCTTGGCAGACAACAGCACTTCATCACTGGCTGTTAGTCGAGCCAGCACAGTTTGACCTGAGTCCAGTTATCATCTGTTCAGATCGGAGCCAGCTGCTGCCAGAATACTGAGGGCTGAAGTCTCATTAAAAATCAATTGTCTGGGATCAGGTAAAGGCTTCTGATCACACTGAGCCGACCTGTCCTCAGGGGGCTAAAGGCAATCAAGCTCGGCAGAGGTGGCTGAACAGATAGCTTCTGAATAATATAGAGGGGTCTATTGCTAATCAACAGATTAATCTATTTAGCAGCCTCTTATTTTGGCCACCAACTTCCCAATGGAAATTTATAGAGTCCATGGCAGCTGCCTTGCTGGCCATTCAGTCAGGATTAGTTTTGTATTTTATTTGTCCTAACGACTAAGGTGAGAATGCTTATTCCTTACTGGAAATGGAATCATAAGTTGAAATTATTTCAACTGTCAATCAGATGCCATTTTTATTTTTTCCACCAACCTCCAACCACACACAGAGGATTGTATGAAATCATAGGCGCTGCCTTCAAAAACCATTATTATGCAAACACTGAATCTGGATGTGCCCTGACACCTTAGGAATGGGAACCGAGAACTGGGTCTTTATTCGGAATAGAAGAATCAAATGATGTTTGCTTCCTTTAAAGGTTCTCGCACATGCATTTTTTCGGTGGAATGGATGTAATACCATAGCAAAACAGTCCAACAGAGAGTCTTGCACTAAAACAGAGGGGACTCTTGAGTCAGTTCTTTTTGGTGAATCAAAAACAATCAGCACAACCACTGCAGTGTGAAGGTCAAACGAATAGATGGAATTGGGAGCCGGTTCTTTTTAGTGAATCAAAAATAAGCGTAAACAATGTAGTCTGATTCCCAAACAAATGATTCTTGTGAGCCGGGTCTTTTTGGTGAATCAAAAACAAACAGTGCAACCAATGTAGTCTGATTCCCAAACAAATGACTCTTTTGAGCCGTTTCTTTTTAGTGTGATCAGTGCAGTTTAATTCCAGAATGAATAACTTTAATGATTTGATTCTAGTTAGTGAATCAAACATATACAACTTCTGTGCTTATATGAACACATATAGCTAAAGTTATACAGTAAGCATTTTGTCAATAGTGTTTTATAAATACGAATGAATATGTTATCAAGTTTATTTGTTCAGTATTGCTGTTTAATATTTATATAAGGCCAATTACTAAATTGTATAGTATTATTATATTATTTTATATATATATATATATATATATACATATATATCTCCAAAAATGTATTCCTTATAAGTACTAGAAGAATTAATGGAACTCTTAAGTAACCGGAATCAGAACCTTTTCTTTACGATTCCTATCCCTACACTATCTGCAAATGCAGCATTTTTCAGGCTTCAGATGCTGCCCATCAGACTGTGCCACACACATTTACTATTCACTTCATGCTTAGCAGTCAGTTGTGAACATCTGAAGAGGGATTTTCTGTCTAGCTTGTCATAAAGCCAGTTTTATCCCAGTGCTTTGTGTTTAACGAACAAGCATTAAAACTGTAGAATGTGCAGCAGTAATTTGCCTCATCCTCACTCATATGATTATAACAAACCACTGTCAAATGTGCAACTGGAGCTTATCAATCTCCAGTGTCATGCTGTTGTCAAGGAAATGTTCACTGCAGGAGCTCAACCTGTGTTCTATGCCTCATTGGGCAAAAGACTATTTCAATTCACTAGGCAGAGCGCTGAGTAGACCGCTGCTGTTTGGCTCGACATGAATTATAAAACATGTAAGTACAGACCTCGAACGGATGATGAGCACTCACTGCCATACTTTGCATTTCAATTTCAAAAATGCCACCAGAATTGATACCCGATGAGAGGTTTGTGAAGCACTGATCACACTGAGAGTCGCTGCTGCCTGCGGGCTGATATGAGTTATATTATTATAAAATGTGTTTATATGTACCTGCACTTAAAGGGATGGTTCACCTAAAAATAAAAATGATGTTAAGATTCTAGCAAAATGCCCAAGCTGCCTTTTTTCCACACAATAAAAGTGGACAGAGAGTAGGGACAGCTGCCATCATCATTCATATTCATTATATGAGAAAAGCACAGCTTGGACATTCTGTTAAATATCTTCTTTTGTGTTTCATGAAAGAAAAGTTGAAACAATAAGTAAACATACCTGCAAACTCCAAAGTGGTGAAAAAGGTGACATGTTTACAAAGTACATATTAGTAGGGGGGTCTGGGGGAAAATTGTCATGATTTTAACATATAAACTAAGCATTCTGGTGCACTCCCGCAAGAAAATAAATGGAAAAAACAACATTTGCTTAAAAAAAAAAAAAAAAACATTTATTGACACTAGGGCTGGGCATTGACACAAATTTCACAACTGGATTCAATTCTGATTCAGAAGCTTGCGATTTGATTTCAATTTGATTACCTTCAATTCAATAATGATTAATTTGGGGCCTCTCAGGTACAGTACATGGCAAATTTCCTCAAAGAAAAAAATATATTTCTCAACTAATGCTGTAAGCTATACAGGGAACCACAGCTGGTACATCATTATAATATTAAAGGTTAAAATTAATTGATTTGTAAGCTACTTGCATATAAATTACACAAAGAAGTTTTTATAATAACGTTATAATACATTTTTAATGACATAATTATGTTTCTACTCATTTTTAATATCAGCCTAAACATTTAAATGGAGACCGTCATAAAACGGTTTTATACATTCAGTATTGAAGCGCATGTTAAGTATATGAATATGCAATTGCCTATAGTCACAGTGGATATATATCAAAATGCTCCTCTCCAAGTTCATTTTTGTAGCTGACTAACAAGTTTTTTGACATTAAACGGGTTTTCTGAGGTAAATGTTATGGTAAATGTGACATTTTTACAAGCTATTTTATTGGTGCTTTTCTGCAGTTGAAACAATGATTGATCAATTAATGTTACATATGACATGATACGGATTTCATTAAGTTGTACTGGATCTTTCAACATACCTACAGTATTCATTCATCCTACATCCATTCATGTTTATTTCGTGTTGTAAAGCGGAACGGATGATCGGTTCACGTGCGCTCTGCCTCTGTTTGAACAGAGCGCCAAAAAAGATCACGACAGCTCAAGAGACGTTTATGGTCTCACTCCAGTCTATGGGAAAGTAGCCCATTTCGTGCCTGCAGACTCACCCTGACACCCCAAAAAAAAAAAAACTCTTCGACTCTACATGATTCACATAAATGACATATTTTGATTCAAAATGGCGAATTTCGCCGAAAAGCGACTAGTTTCCAGGTATGAGTAAATAATGTTTAAAAAAAAGACAGAGGGAGTGAGTCTACTCACTATGTAGACCACAATGCAACACGATTGTGACGTCACAGCAGATCGCACCAAAGACTTTATATATAGAAAAACTGTGCACTTGTATAATTATGAATGGGAGAAAGTGCAACGTGCAATATGGTGGAATAAGTCCCGCCTTCTAAATAAGAGCCAATCGCCGATTGGTAAAGTCATTGCATCACTGCAGCTGCCTTTAGAATCTCCGATTCCAATAGAAACAGTCAGACGCGCACTTTCTATAGAGATGTGCACTTAGGACTGCGCACGCGCATTAGCTTGATCCAGCCTGAAAAATTGCATTTTTTTGACATGATTCGAGTGTTTAGAAACAAAATTTATGAGACAGTGGTTGTCATATTTCATTGGTGATTTCGAATACTTGGCGAACAGCTTTAGAGAATTTGATGTTTCCCCATTTAAAGAGATGCACTTGCATGCCCGAGAGGTGTTTCAAAGATGGCTGCCGAGTGAAATGACTTTGATCGCACTTAATTTACCCCATCCCACACAACTCTAAAGCTGACTGTTTTTTTACACAGTTTTATTTTATCATCATTTTTGTTTGTGTTAGCGAGGGAAGGGCATAAAAAATTGGACTTAAACACAGTCCAGAAGGAGTGAAGATTGCTTAGGCACAAGTAAGCCAACATGATCACCAAACATTCAACAGCATACAAAACTGAAAATGTCAAATCCACAGATGTGCAAGCTTTGGGGGTGTTGATCTATGGGTGCGTCTCAATCAGTTCCCTAGCTCCCGAGCTCGTGAATCAGTATATCGTGTACACAAATTCGGGCACTGGTAAGGACAGTAAAGGACGCTGGTTCACTACACATTGGGACACTTATGACTCTATTTCCGGCGTGACAACTTCCTCATTGTACAACATCACTACTGGTATTTATGAACAAAAGCAGAGGTGATATAATTCTGACATTACTTGTAATGTTATTTAAAGTACATTTTGATACTTTGCTTGTTAAATATACATGCAGCATTTCAAATAAATTATAAATGTTAGCTAGATTATGTTCATTACCTGTCTAGTGATGTATGTTTATGCTGAAGTATAATAAAATAATGTTTTGTATTTTTTTTTTTTAAATCTATTGCGTGTCGTTAGGTTGTTGGCTCAAGTAATTTAAGTTTCACGCTTCAGAACTTCCATTAAGGGAGCATAGTGAGCATCGATGCTCCCTAGTTTTCATGGTGCATTGTGGGACTTTTTAGGGAGCGAACGTTTCAGTGCCCTGGAAAGATTCTGCGATTGATACAGCCCTTAAAATGACTGACTCCCTGATCAGTGCCCTGACTACTGAACTAGGGAGCTGATTGAGACGCAATCTCAAAATGTTGATAAAAAAGAATGAATGAAGCTAGAATAAAATGTATAAATAAAATGTAAAAATTAGAGGTTCAGTTCTTGCCTTTGATATATTGACTGTTTACGTAAGCAATAAGGTACTTGAGGCTAGTGCTGTATTGTGAATAAGTCATGGCTGAAGGGCGTTGTTAGGCAGCTGTGACTTATTCATGATACAGCACTAGCCTCGAGTACCTTATTGCTTTTATAAAACCGTTACCACACAATACAAATATTAAAGCCAAAAATATGTATCAATGCAACTGTCATGAAGAAAACTTTCACTAAAGCCTTCCTTCCGCCAGAAAAAAATATTCCCTGACCGTGAACAGCAACAGAAGTTACATTATTACACCATTAGATGGTGGCAAAGACTGTCTTTATGAGTGTGTCAGTCAGTAGCGAAGACTTTTACATTGAAAAGACTGAATTGTTGTGAACACGGAACAAGACGCAACTGACAAATGCTTTGACTAGCGCTGTCAGTCACGGGAAAACCCCTTAACTGTTAAAAGGACAGGATAATACATCGGACATTTAAACAGATTTTTTATTATGAACATAGGACTGACCTGAAAGAAAATGCTAAATCTGAATGCAGGTAATAAACTCGCTAAATCGATCTTTTTCTCACTTCTACATGATACAGTAAGCTTCAATGAACAATATAAATTTAGAACTTAGAGTTAACGTTGCTAAGAGTGGTTGCTAAGGGTGTTGTGTAGTGATACACAGAACCGTTGGGTGAAGCGGTCATAGCCATGTTTTATCATGAATAAAACACAGCTAATTGACCAATCAGAATCAAGGTAACCGTTTTATAACTATTCATACAAAATATTCAGGAGGTCATGAAAGTTTTGTGAATATGATAAAAAAAAAAATGCTGCCGCTGGCTGGACATAAAATGCTGGTGGGGAAAGAGTTTACATGATAAAAGTACATGAAAAACTACTTCATTGTCATCTGTAAGCAGTTATCGCATTCTGCTACTGAATCTCTTGCAGCATCACATCAAAAGAAATTACATTTTACCCAAGTGTCTACAGTCACCAAAGTTGAATGTGAGAAGACAAAAACACTGGGAATACCACAGAATATTACAAAAACAATAAATAATTTCTAATGGGTTGATCTTATTGGCTGCACGCAACTAGCATAGTTTGATTCACAAGTGAATGACTCATTGGGCATGACTGAATTGGGAAAAATCACTCAAAGGTCTTAGAATAAGTTTAACAAATTGCTCGCTGTATCTGTCAAAGCAGTTAGTGAATAAACATCTGTTTCACTTATAGAGTGTATGGTCTCTCAGAGGCTGCAACACTCTAAAATGGAAAAAAAAGTAGAATATAGTTTACTAAACTTGTTGACTAAATACAAAAATCACAGAGGAAAGGGCTGCCACTTATTGAGATTCTGCTTATGTAATAGCAAATATCCAAGGTCATGCAGGTCGCTGCTTGTAAGATAATTCAGGAACGGTAAACACAATTGACACAAATTAATAATTATTTGATATGACAGAATCAAAGGGCATTGGGGATCCATGAGCTGGAAATGGGGATCAATACTCTACCTGTCGAGCGACAAGTCTTTTCTGAACGCTTCATACTGCTCTCGACCTTCCTGTTCATTTTATGCATTAGGCAAGCAAGTCAAGCAGAAAGCATGGCTTTCAGGGTCATCAATTTATCATGTTTTAAAAGCCTGATCTTCAGAGCACTGAATTACAATTACATAATGTGCTGAAACCTTGGGAGTGGATCGGTGGACAAAAAAAGTAGATATCAAAATAAAGCAGGTTTTATGTTAATATCGTATTCTGGAAAAAGTTGGGGATGATGGATGTCCTTGAATATGTTCTGGACAATATCAAAAGCATTTTGTTTGTCAAGGGACAGAATTTATTTTGCTCTTTTGTGTTAAATTGGCAAGCATTCTACGAGTTGGACTTTGTTTGAATACACAATTGTTGCATCTTCTTGCTGTGAGTGATTACCGTGTAATTGGGATTGCCAGGTTGTATGCGGAGTTCGGCGAGTATCCAGATCCCGTTGGTGAGTTTGAGCGACTGATACAGCATGTCCTGGCCTTCTACGTTCCTCTTGGCGATGGTGTAGACATTGTTGTTCTGCAGTTTGCCTGACACCGTATCTGCCAATACAACAGATACATGGTTACCCAACAAAACATTCACAGAAGTCTCTCAGCAGACTATAGTTATCAGGAGAAAAGCTACAATTCATCCAATATAAAAACACCATGAAAAGGTCTGATGGGCACTTGTATTAAGTATTCCCTAATAAGTAAGTACAAGTATTCCCTATTGAAACTGGAAGGGTCTGAAGTACATAGGAATACATATTTTTTAAAATAACCTATTTGTAGCATGGATGAAAGCAATAGAGACACTTTAAAAATTAATGCATTTCAGCCAGTTTCTTCACAACCAGCTTGTGGTTGGGAAAGTAATAAAGTATGAGCACTAACACAATTGAAGAAACACAATGAACTGAAATTTTCTACTTGATACATCCTAATTGGAGACAGGTGGTGTTTAGGAAGTTGACATGCAATTTTACTGTCCTCAAAGAAAAAGGCCATTGATCTGTTTCTTTCATCATTTGGCTGGGGGGAAAAAAGGCTTTGTCCACAATCATAAAATGATCTATTCAAATTAATTTTGAAAACTTGAAATAAAATAAAATACCAATTTAAAGTAAAATGTAGAAATATATATATTTATACAACAGTTCGTTCTGAATCTTGAATTTAATTGGCTGAGAGGTCTTTCCAGATATTCTACCAATATCGCCACAGGATCCACGTTTCACCATTTGAATCACTCCACTTTTTGAATTCTCACAGCGAGTGTCATGGCGGACGAGCAAACCCACCATATTTTTACAGATACTACTGTTATTGTGTCACAAAACATTTTTAGCCAAGAATGTAGTAGTTTAGACCTCAAATATGCTATTTATATGTAAAGCGCCTATTTGAAAATTTGTTTAGACCCTTTTGGAGCTGTGAGCTCCAGGCCGTCAGCAGCCGTTCAGTGCTCATGTACCCACAGAGATGAGCTTTATCTCGGCCAGTCCTTCAGGAGTTTTCCGCTGGCTCTTTGTAGATAGTGTTTAAATATTGAGGACAAAGACAGTTATCGCTTTCCTCAGCGGACATTCAAACTGATTTTGTGATTATGAATATAAGATTGACCTGAATCAGCTAGATGCAGGTAATGCTATCTCTCATCATAACCTACTCTACATAATACAATAAATTTCAATGAAGCAACTCAGCGTTCCTTCATTCAAAAGTTTTGGGACACCTGCCTTTACACGGACATGAACTTTAATGACATCCCATTCTTAATCCATAGGGTTTAATATGGAGTTGGCCCACCCTTTGCAGCTATAACAGCCTCGGCTCTTCTGGAAAGGCTTTAAGAGTGTGTTTATGGGAATTTTTGACCATTCTTCTAGAAGCGCATTTGTGAGGTCAGGCAGTGATGTTGGCGAGAAGGCCTCGCTCGCTGTCTCCGCTCTAATTCATCCCAAAGGTGTTCTATCGGGTTGAGGTCAGGACTCTGTGCAGGCCAGTCAAGTTCCTCCACACCAAACTCGCTCAACCATCTTTATGGACCTTGCTTTGTCCACTCCCGTGCAGTCATGTTGGAACAGGAAGGGGCCATCCCCAAACTGTTCTCACAAAGTTGGGAGCATGAAATTGTCCAAAATGTCTTGGTATGCTGAAGCATTAAGAGTTTCTTTCACTGGAACTAAGAGGTCAAGCCCAACCCCTGAAAAACAACCCCACACCATAATCCCCCTTCCACCAAACTTTACACTTGGCACAATGCGCTCAGGCAAGTACTGGCAACCACCAAACCCAGACTTGTCCATCGGATTACCAGACAGAGAAGCGTGATTCGTCACTCCAGAGAACACGTCTCCACTTCTCTAGAGTCCAGTAGCGGCATGCTTTACATCACTGCATCCAACGCTTTGCATTGCACTTGGTAATGTAAGGCTTGGATGCAGCTGCTCAGCCATGGAAACCCATTCCATGAAGCTCTCTACGCACTGTTTTTGAGCTAATCTGAAGGCCACACAAAGTTTGGAGGTCTGTAGCTATTGACTCTGCAGAAAGTTGGCAACTTCTGTGCACCTCAGCATGCGCTGACCCCACTCTGTGATTTTACGTGGCCTACCACTTTGTGGCTGAGTTGCTGTTGTTCCCAATTGCTTCCACTTTGTTATGAAACCACTATCAGTTGACCGTGGAATATTTAGTAGTGAGGAAATTTCACGAATGGACTTATTGCAGAGGTGGCATGCGTGAATTCACTGAGCTCCTGAGAACAACCCATTCTTTCACAAATGTTTGTAGAAGCAGTCTGCATGCCTAGGTGCTTGATTTTATACACCTGTGGCCATGAAGTGATTGGAACACCTGAATTCAACGATTTGGAGGGTCCCAATACTTTTTACAATATAGTACATAAAATATATATATATATATATATATATATATTACACACACACACATACATACACACACACATACGTTATGTAAACACAAACTTTTGTTAGATCCGATTAATTAATTTTACAACCCTAACCCCCAAAACATATTTTAGGGAACATGTTAACAAAAACCTCTTCCTAACATTAGAAAGTAATCTACAGCATGCAGATTAATGTCTTAAAACAGCAGATTACTTTACACATCATACTATGACCCTGAATGATGCTGTTCTGGAAACAGACACTATGGAGCTATATCACTGCACTGTGGGAGCATTGGAGAGCATAGAAAGAGAGAGAGAGGGAATGATGAAACCCCTGGCAACAGAGATAGATAAGCGCTGAAAGACAAGGACAGGCCACAAACAATGTAAGAGCAAAGTAAAGGGGCACAATAAAACGCAGTGAAGTGTTTGAAGAGGGAGAAATATGGATTGGGGAAATAAAAAGCCATAAGGGTGACGGGCAATGAAGATGGAAAACATTTACACACAGACAGAGGGAGGTCTGAGGACAGTGTCAGTCAGTCAGCAGTTATATAAGCCACAGAATCAGGTGATGACAGCTGGTGTTACCAACATGTGGAGTGTGCTGTGACTCACTCCAGTTCATACTGACTGACTGCACACACTACTGCTGTCAATCCTGTGAGCCTGCCTTCACAATAGCTCGAGCTGCTCGAGACAGGATGAGGAGGGACACAGCGTAACATTAATACAGATTTTCTGAAGAAAATGCAAAATCTGCCACCACAATGCTAGGGTGTTGTGGGTGGCTGCCAAGGCACTGCTATGCAGTTGCTTGAGTGTACTAAATGACTGTTAGCACATTGCTATGCGGTTGCTAGGGTGTCTGGGTGGTTACTAGGCGGCTGCTTAGAAGAGTGCTTCTGCATCTCTGTTTAATATTTTGGTCAATTATGGGATATTTTCAGACATTTTATCATCTGCCAGCTGACATTTGCATGTCTAACTGCTTAGAAAAGTAACAGCAAATCTCTTCTCAACAAGCTGCATGATTTGAGGTATCATTCCTGTCTGTAGTGAATTACTGTAAGCTAATGTTTATTACTGGGAGTTAGGGATTTCAACAAACCCTCAACCGAAGTATGAAAAACAGTTATAGTGATATTTGTCACCGTAAGCAACACTAAACATGAGTGTATTTTATGCGTAACATGTCATTCGCGGTCATGTCTCACAGCAAGACAGTTTTTGTCAGTGATTTGTAAACACAACTGGGCAAAAACTGTTAGAATATAACTGTAATGAAGGCCTGTTAATCTTCCATCCACAGACTTTCACAGAAAAAAAACCCTATTCAGCAAGGATGCATTTAAATGATCAAAAGTGACAGTACATTTATAATTACTAAAGAGTTATATTTCAAAAAAATGTTGTAATTTCTATTTATCAAAGAATCCTGAAAAACATGCATCACGGTTTGCTCAAAAATATTAAGCAGCACAACTGTTTTCAACATTGATAATAATGTTCAAAACATGCATAGAAATGTTTTTTGAGCAGCAAATCAGCATATTAGACACTGAAGACTGGAGTAATGCTGAAAATTCAGCTTTGCATCACAGGAATACATTTTCAAACATATTGAAATGGAAAACAAATATTTTAAATTGTAATAATATTTCACAATATTATTGTTTTGATCAAATAAGTGCAGCCTTTGTGAGCAGAAGACACGAAAAAAAAAAAAAAAAAAAAATCTTACCAACCCCAAATGTTTGTAATAATATATATTAGGGGTGTAATGGTACATGTATTCGTCCTGAATCACGGTTAGGTGCATGCAATCAGACGATGAGTACAGTCAGACCATATTTCCTACTGTACCGAAATCTTACCGAACTGTGACCCCAAAACCCCGTGACTTCTGTATACCCTTACACCCCTAATATATTATATATATATATATATATATATATATATATATATATATATATATATATACACACACAGTGAGTGAGTGAGTGAGTGAGTGAGTGTGTGTGTGTGTGTGTGTGTGTGTGTGTGTGTGTGTGTGTATGTGTGTATATATATATATATATATATATATATACTGTATATACAGTACATACACAGTGCTGGGTTATAACTGATTACGTGTAATCTGGATTACATAATCAGATTACAAAAAAATGAAGTACTTGTAATTGGACTATAGTTACATTTTCATTGATTACATATTGATTCACCTCAAATGTTTATCTTTTCAATTTTCCTTTCTATAAAAAACCCATCACTTATATGTTTGTAAAGTCAAACGTAATCTAAAAGTAACAAGAACACATTACTTAAAATGTGTAATGTAACATTATAATATTAGATCATTTTCAGAGATAATGACACACACACACACACATATATATATATATATATATATATATATATATATATATATATATATATATATATATATATATATATATATATATATATATATATATATATATATATATATATATATATATATAAATTATATATAATAAGTTCCAAATAAATGCATCCCTAGTTATATACAGCTAGAAGTAACCAATGTCCTGTCCATTCCAGAGATGAGAACCAATTCTGCAGCATATCAATGAGGTTTGTAAATGGTTGTAAAACATTAATGCTGAAAACTAATTAGAGATGTTTATTTTCTGCTGAATTAAGTGCTAAAATTATTCATCATTAGAAATCTGTTGATCCACGGACATGCATCTCATCTCCTGGACTCGAGAACTGTGGCTGCATGCTGATAAAGAACAAATCAACCAGTCTGAACAATAACAAAACACCTTCCTATTAATTCAATTCTATGGGGAAAAAAATTCAGTCATTTACAAATAACAACATTGCACACGGTGTGGGGAAAAGGCATTCAGTTATTTCTTGCCTTTGCTTGTGTGCTCCATTACGTGGACATTGTTATTCAAGTCATGGCAAGCTAGAGCCAATCAGCATCTCACAATAGCAGTCAATAATTCTCTACATGCTAATAAACACGACTGAAATGGAACTGCATGGCTTCTCCTGCCAAAACAAGGCATCAGAGGAAGAAAAAAAGTCAAAGCCTGGATTTGTCAAACTACTGCTGTTTTTGTGTGGGACTACATGTGTCGATCAGCCCACAAGAGCTTTACAGGCATGGATAAAATTCTGCATCTGTGTGCCGTGTGTGTGCTTGCTAAAATGAGAGCAGATGAAAGCAGGGGAAGTGAGATTGTCTGACGTCTAGTGATTAAGGCACCTCTGGGCGTCTGATCAGTAATTTCAGAGAGTGAAACAGGCTCTCTGTGCTGGCCCCTGTGCTCGGCGCTGCTCCACCCCCAATGTCCAGTGCTGTATGCTCAAATTGGCTCCAGGTTGATGAATACAAATAGCGAGCTGATAAGCCTTGAAATAAACCAGCTCTGTCTGAGTCTGTGCACACAGCCAGCCACGTTCCACAGCATTTTTCATTGCCACCAGACTAAATAATTAACTATGAACAATAACAAAATGGTGGGAATGCTTTTTTCCCTTCCACTGGCGTCAAAAGACTCCTTCTGCTTTTTTAAATGTGAAATCTCACACAGTACACAGTGGAGGTTGTAGAAAAGCTTTAAGCAAACAAGTCAACAACTGTTGGCTTAATATCAAAGCATTGTGAAGTCGCAGTCATAAATTGAGAATGGATACTATTCAAAAATATTTGGGACTATGGTGAGCTTTCTGCAACAAGCTTTAATACTTGGGGTGTAAAAAACATTATAGTAACATTAAAGGGGTCTCAGAAAGTGAGGACCGGCCAAAATGTCCTCACTTTACTCTCTTTGTCCTCACTCTGATGGTCTAAAACTCAAAACAGTCCTCACAAAGATAGTTGTACAAGTACACACACACACACACACACACACTATATATATATAATCAGTGAGTAAGTCTTTGAGTCATTCATTCATAAGATTCGTTCAAATGGCTGATTCATCAGGAATGAAGTAAATGGCTCTCTTTATGAATGGGCCATTGAATCATTGGTTCACCAGATTGATTCGCTCAAAACACAGATTCATTCAGAAACAAACAGTTTTGCTCTGGCTTTATAGGTAATATATTCTTTGGCAAAACTGAGCATAAGGGTCAATGACGTGATGAGTCTTTTTTTTGTCCAAAGGCCTTAATAATAATAATAATAATAATAATAAAAAACAATGATATGACATTGAAAGTATGTAAGGTAGTACAACTAGATCTCTTTTATTGAATCCAAAATGTTTTAATTATATTTTGCTACATATAAAGGTATTTTAAAGGTTTTGAAGTGTCAAAAGGTCACTTGGTTTAACCGTCCAAAGGCCAATACAGCCATTTCATTTGTGATTAAAATATCTTAAAATGTTATAAATTTATATATTTTTTATTCTGGCATGATTTTATAACATCATATATTAACATAGTGAAAAATGGTATTAAAATTATGTGTAGAAGTCGATGGTTTGTTATGAGAAAGAATGTCCGGAAAAATTAATTTCATTAATGTCATTCGGAGTAACCGATATAAAGGGACCATTTTGGATCAAGTCATGCTGTCAATATCATGTGACAGGATGTGGCATCATTCAGACATGGTCATGAAGCAAAGTAACTAACTCTTAACTATCTGAAAATTCATGTTTTCACTTGCTCATACGCATGTCCCGACACATCAGGTCATTCGGTACAACTGCAATAAAACATGGAAAATGTTGTAAGATTTTAAGAACTTGTACTAAATATAAAATATTTGATTGTCCTTTTGCTAGCTAGCTAGCAAGCTAACTAACTAGCTAACTAGATATCAGCCTGTTAGCATTGTTTGAAAATAGTGTCATTCGGTATAACCAAAAGTATGGTTTTTGGTTAAACCAAATGACTTTTTTGGTGACAAATTTTGTCCATCTTGTAAAAAATGACAAAATCAGTGTTAATTGATTATAAAAACCACAATCTCATTGTTAACACTTAATAAAACTTCAAAATGAATTATGTCTGGTTATATATGGTTTTCTGGTTTGAGTTCGTGCTCTGCTCGCATGCTCTGACATACATACACACCCACACACATGGAGCATCGAACATTATTATCAGTTTAAAATTATATTTGTGTATGACTAACCTGTACTATTTCTTTACATCATCTCTAGTCACACACCAATCATCATCAGTTAGCATGTGTCCCACCCCAACACACACACCAGAGAAAAAACTTTGCCGGTCCTATGGCTGAGAGAGAGCCTACTCAGATGAAAACTGCTTTCACGAGCTCAATTATAGTAACACGGCATTTTTTTGTCAGTAATGGTAACGGCATTGTAACGGGGGGAAAAGTAATTCGTTTGATTACTCGTTACTGAAAAAAGTAACACCGTTAGTAACGCCGTTTATTTATAATGCAAGTGTCTCTCAACCACAGACACATTGTAGCAGGTTGCAACATGCTGCATCAGGTGCCTGTTCGGGTACAGGCAGAGCCCAAACTACAAAGAGGTATGAGCACTTTTCCAAACAGAAAAAAAAAATTGCAGTTGCCCTGCTATTTGCAAACTTTCCTCTCTGCTAATTGCTCCGGATTCAATGACCGCTGCTCCATACATTGCAAAAACCCTATACACAAACTTGAGTCATGACTAGATCATCTCACCTGCGTTTAAGTGGCATTCTTTGATCTGGTACTGCAGCTCATTCTCATTTGGAATGTCCTTCCATGTGGCCAAGAACACCTGACGCTCTGTTGAAGAAAAGTTTACAGGTTATCATATGGGACTGGCCAATCAGTGTCCAAAGTGTGTTCAATCCTAGCTACATCTCATCAACCCACTCTTTTATTAAGCCTAAGCTCAATCAAAACCTCACAGTGTGCTGTTTTTAGAGTGAGCATGTGTGCGCAGAGTGCTTGTACCCATTTTGCCGTCCTCCACAAAGAAGATGTTGAGAGGGATCAGCGTGCTGAAGTAGAAGACATCAATATTGTTTTTCACGGCCACCTGCGGTGAGGAAGGTTGAGTGGTCAGAGTTTTAAATACACTCCACTGTATAAGGGGACTAAAACGCCTCTGCAGCCTGACTGCATTTTGATACCATACATATAAACCAGCTTTCAATTGCAAGGAAAAGGAAAGAATAGGAGAAGAGAAACAAGAAAAAGGCACAAGAGCAGAAGAGAGGGGTGGTAGAAGTCAATGGTTGCACCCTGTTGATGAGTTCTTTTATATTTTACAGCATGTAAATATTATTAGACTCTAAACCGAACCATAGAAATCCAATGAATAAATTATGGCATAATAAGGCCTATTTTTAGACACACAGCGTGCCTGTTGATGGAAAGGAAGTTCATTTGTATTCTTGTTTAGTCATAAAAGCACAATTGGCAGACTATTTTCTGGACTAATTTAGGGGAAAATGTGTCTAAATGTGATAAAATACTTTACTATTTTCATGTTTTGGCCAACAACTAACAAATGGCTAATATTAAAATTTGATATTTTGTCCAAATAAATTAAAAATAAGAATAATAGTAAGAAACTAAAATCGATTATTTCAAATGCTACATGTAAATTTAGTCATCACATCACAGTGTACGGTGTTTAAAAAGATTACATTTAACAGTGTTATTAAATTACTATCATTTTTAAAGAATAACTTTAAGTAAGTGTTAGATGATGGCAAATGTTATCTTAACACAAAAAATAGAGGAAATTAGCATGAGCAGTTAAACACTGAATATTGGCTATTGCCGAAAAAATTAAAAAAAAAAAAATTATCGGCCAATAACCGATATGTTACTGATAAATTGGTCATGCATACACAATACTTAATAGTCAAAAATATATACGATGAATTGTACATAATAAATTTATAACATGCATTTACAAAACAGAAGGTGAATTTTCATTTCATGCCCGCTTTAAAGAACACCTATTATGCCTTTTTTCAAAGTGTTGATTTTGTTTTTGGGATCAACTAGAATAGGTTTTCATGCTTAAAATGTTCAACAAACACATTGTTTTTCACATATTTGACATTGTTGAGGCAACCCTTCTTCCCAGTCTGTCAGTAACAGTCTGTTTAGTTCCTGTCTCTATGAAGCCCCTCCTTCTGAAAAGCGCAATGTGCTCTGATTGTGATGTACTGTGATTGGTCAAGCGCTTTGAGGGTACGTTTACATGACAACGATGTACTAAAAACGGAAAAGTTTACTTCTTTGTACAGATGACAACATTATCAAAACTATCCCCGTTCACACGGATCCACGAAAATGACTAAAAACGCTGTATTATGCATGCCAGACAAGTAGTTGGTGATGTCACCTTGTAAAGAAAGACAACGCGCCTACACTTTGATATTTTTCTCGTTATTTCCCTATAGCGGCTAATAAATAGGAAGTCTTGCACATTCACAGAAAACACCTTATTTCTGCATTGAAAAATAAGGTGGATATACTAAACACGTAATACGCACGTGCAAGACATCACCGTTTTCACAGATTCGCGTTTTTGCAGTTTACACAGAAATGACAACTGTATCGTTTTCAAAAATGTGCACTTTGAAACCCGTTTTCAAAAGTTTGCATTTTCAGGCCACCAAAACGTGTAAATGAACGGCCAAAACGCATAAACAGTTTTCCGTTTTTAGTTGAAAACGATGTCATGTAAACGAGTGTGTTTTGGAAATGTCACGGTCCTTGCTATAACTGCGAATTTCAACACTACTAACGCAACTCAACCAGGCCTCGCCCCCATTTTTGCATATTCCTTGGGCAGGAATTATTTAAATGAGGAATATTGTGACATATTCATTCCCAGAAGAAAACTCAAGACTACAATAGAGGTGTTTTTCCTTACTGATATAGAGAATAGCTCCCTTTGGAGTGACTCTGTGCTTTGTAACTTCACAGAAAGTTGAAAATGTAAAAAAGCATAATAGGACCCCTTTAAATTTTATGGAAAAGGGTGGCCGGTACACTCTTCAAAATGTATGTTTTTTGCATTCCACAGAAGAAACAAACACATGGGGGTTTGGGTGAGTAAAAGACAGAATTACATAAAAAACACCTGTTTAATTAACATGGACATAGTCAGGTCATAGCGTCACCCGGCCATTCAGAGGGCATTCAGTTGCTGTTTACCGTAATGACTCTTCAGCTCATGAAGGTTGAACTCATTAACACAAGTCAAACACTCTGCAGGCAGCTCTGTTTAATACTGAATAGCCAGATGCTTGACAAAGGCAACAAGGAGACAAGTCACAGAAAGGGATACGTAAACAGAGGATCACATGAAGCAAAGAGAGCAACCCAGCAGGATGAGAGAAACAGAGAGGTGGACGAGTGTCAAGAAGCTGGAGGAAGGAAATATGGAGGGACATCATGGTGTAAATGCTAAATGAAGGAGCAAACTCAGCTGGACGCCCATCTAAAGATAAACCGACACTCTGTAGTAAAACTAATGAGGCAGAAACATGTCGATATAAATCATATGAAATGATGATGATTCATAATAACATTTGTATCTGATTGATTATCAGCATTAGTAGACTAGATGCCGTGGGCAAGTACTCATTATCTAGAGTGTTTTAAAGGCATAAAATTGAATGTTTTGCAGCTGCTGTTCACCCAAATGATCTCAGTAACTAATGAAGCATATGGGGACAACTGACTCAAATAATCAGAGACAAACGTGCCTGCTGTGCAGTTAAAAGCTTGGAGGTTTGGATACACAGAGATGTAATTTAAACATTAATGGCATATTTGTAATGATTTATTTCCTGTGGGATGATTAATGCAAAGAAGGGACCTCAGGAGGACCCATGGGCGTGTGTGGATGTGTATGGGGGCGTGAAGGTACATGGCAAAGGGCAGTAATTCATCGTACCTGTAGGTTGTTGAGTGGGTCCATTTTCATCACTGGTCCGATGGTGTTGAGAGGGAGGGAGATGTCGATGCTCTGGCTGGGCATCAGTGGAGTGTGAACAGGGAGAGGTGTGGTGGGGATCACTCCAAAACTAAAGACAAGACAACAAAAAAAGACAACAAGTGTTTATTGCGTCTCATAGCTCTACTTAATGTATCAGTTACAGGCAAAACAAATTAACACTTGGCAAGTGAGAGCAAAAGTGGCCTGTAACTCAAGAATCAAAAAAATAATTAATGGTTTAAATAAACAGCCATGTAAAAATTATTATTTAACCCTAATTAGATTTTTAGATTATCTAATTGCTTCACATCTACTTTTACCAGAAAATTACCATCAGACGTTTAGTTAGGAAATTGAAATTTTTTTACAGAGTGTCTATTTGCACTAAGTGTAAATAGCCTGTCTTGTTGGAAAAGGCTATTTACTAGGGCTGGGTAAAAAAAATATTGATTTCTCGATTTTAATTGATTCTCATTTTTATGAACCGATATTGATTCTTAAATCCCAAGAATCGATCAGTCTAGTCTGTTTTCAGCTGATGAATGAACAGAACATGTAGCATGCCTCCCATCCAATAAATCGCAATAATCTTTGTGCTTTGCTACATTTAATATGAAGCAAAGTCTCAGATTTCAAATGACGTCCATCTTATTATGAGATTTTGGTGCTGTTTGTGGCGGCGTGACAGATCGCTGTAGTGTAGCGGCTCAGCTAAATAGAAGCGGCAGCATGGAGCACATGTGAACATCCTCTCCTCCGCTTTAATACCAGTTACAGCGTGAAATAAACATGAATAAACATCTGAAGGTATGTTAAAAGAAACAGTACATCTTACTGAAATCCGTATCATGTCTCGTGTAATCGTTCAATCAGTGTTTCAACCGCGGAAAGACGTCAATAAAACAATGTCATTGTTTTAAACAATGTCATGTAACGTCACATTTACCTCAGAAAAACCATATTCAGTGACCATAAACTCATTAGTCAGCCAGAAAAATGAACTCTAGAGAGCAGCATTGTGATAAATATATGCACCATTACATATTCATTATAATTTTCAATGTTCTTCAATATTTAATGCATGTTTGAATAAATCATTTATGACAGCCACGATTTAAATGTTTATATTTAAAAAAAAAAAAAAATTGGAGTAGAAATATGATTACGTAATTCTAAACTTTATTTATTATAAAAAATATTGAGTGTAATTTAAGTGTTTGTATATATATAAGTTAATTTTAACCTTCAATGTTATAGTAACGTAGTACCAACTGACTCCCATGTGTAGTTTACAGCATTAGTAAACAATTAGTAACAAGAGATTTTTTTCCTCTAGAAAATTTGCCATGTACTGTATCTGATATACTACATACAAAATAATCAATATCGAATCGAATTTAATCAAAATCGGAATCAAATTGCAAGCATGTGAATAGAAATCATGTGAAATCGAATCAAAACGTGAAAGTTGTGTCAATACCCAGCCCTACTATTTACACTAACTCTGCCCACTAATGTCTGGTTGGGCAAAACAAGATTAAAAAAGACGCGATCGGCCCGAGTTTGAATCCGCCTTTTGCCGAACTCGCTCTTCTCACTTTTTCCATCACATATCAGATCGGAAAGGCATTTATCTTCAATAAAAATGAAGAAAATATTTGAAAAGTGGAAATAAAGTGCCTAACGAGTGTTTAATAATGAAGTATTTATCGGGTAGGCTTAGGGAGGGCTTTATTGTCCCAATAAGGTGGCATCCATTTAATAATTTTAATAAATATAATCATTTACACTCTGTTATCACATCCTGTTAATGTACAATAATACTGAGGACTGTGCAAATAGTATCTGCCACTATTTATAAGTAAATAGCATCTAACAACTAATGTAGTGTAAATAGAATATATTGCTATTTTCACTTTGTGTAAATAGCATCTATTGCTAAGAAAATATGCTTTTTTTTACTTAGTGTAAATAGCTGCTGCCTATTTTTTATTGTTGTTATAATGCTATAATATGGCTAAAATGAACAAATGACAATGTATAAAAACTTTAAATACACAAATGATACAAAAATATAAAATATCATTTAAAATACATTTCAGTGTAATTCCTGTGAAAGCTGAATTTTCAGCATCCATTTTTTTACTCCAGTCTTCAGTGTCACATGATCCTTCAGAAATCATTCTAATATGCAGATTTAGTGTTTAAGAAACATTTCTTATTATTATTATCAATGTTGAAAACTGTTGTGCTGCTTAACATTGTTATGGAAAACATGATGCGTGCTTTTCAGTAGTCTTTGAATAGGAACTTTAAAAGTACAGCATATATTTGAAATATATTAATATAAAAATATATTTTGTAACATTATAAATGTCTTTACTGTCACTTCTGTGTATCCTTAACAAATAAAATAATTAATTTCTTACTAAAAAAAAAAAAAACTTACTGACTCAACTTTTGAATGGTAGTGCATTTTAAATATGTTGTTAAATATATATTTGACAATATTAATTTAAAAACCTATTAACAAAAAAATTCTATATACAAAATATATATAATAATTTAGTATGTAAAATACAATATATATTAAATATATTATTAAATAATATTAATATTAAATAAAATTATATTATACAAAAAATACTAGTTTTATTTATTATAATAATAAATATCAATAATTACTCATAAATATAAAACCTTCATTTTGAAACCTGGTTACAGGAAAATGTGCCACAATGATCATCATCAACTATTATCACAAGCACAGACCTGTTCTTGTTGAACTGGATGGCAAAGTCAGTCATGTGCTGCAGGGCTTTATTGGTGAAGCTCATGTCCATGTACATGTGCCCCTGACGCCGAGAGAAGGTTCCAGATATCTCCAGTCCTTTGGCCTTGACTGCTGGCAGCCATACCTTCAAAAATCAAACCAATAAGTGTTCAGTGTACCGCCCACATTTTACAGTTTGTCTATTGATTAAATTAATGCTACGAGGCTAAGAGGATAACTACAGTCATTCTAAACTGAAGGACACTTAATAGAGGAGTCTGACATTCACCTACACTCACTCACCCAGACACTGTTGCTTACAAGAACTGAGCTGGCATTCAAAAAGAAACAAAATCAGATAAAAAGAGACAAATTAACACATATATAAGCAGCATGAGGCACCCAGGTATTGGATAAGGTAGATCATTAAGTATCCTAATAAGGACTAATTGTGCTCTGTCCTACTCTACTGACCTACTCTAGCTCTAATGGAACTCTTATTAATGATGATTCCTGAGACTTCATTCCCCAAGGAGCTGTTCTGCCGCCTGTATTTATGTAGCACATGAAGTTAATGCTCAAGCTGGAGAATGGGAACAGAATGATCTGCCCTTCTTGTACTCGCAGAAAAAAAAAATGTAAATGAAATGGTTGCTGGGAAAATGTGACCCAGTGAATTCTGGGATGTGTCAATGCAATGGCTCTGTTCCAAAACCAGTTGAACTCTGTAGCAGGAAGCTACCAGTGTCCTAAATGAAACTGATCCTCATAAGTGACTAAACTGAAACGAGTTTAAAGGCGCTGTATGTCAGTTTTGCCACTAGAGGTTGCTTATTTAAAACAATAACAAAGGCATAGCTTTATGACGCCGTGAATGAGTGTGGAATCATGGGAATGGGCTATATGCACGGTTACTTCCTGGTTGTCATTAAGGCTGCTCGGGCATTTCCATTGAACTGTTAGCTGTTCATTCTGTACTCGCTGTACATCGACACAAAACCATCAGTGGTTGACTTTTTAATGTTGTATTCATATTTTAATGCAGTTATCACATTTACCTAATTTGCCAATAAACCAGTTTTATTGATTGCAATAAAGACGAAGCAATTGAGACAATTTAAAAAAATGCCGTGTCTGAAATTTGACATGCACACGCATTTTTTCCCCAACACTTCAAATGTTATTTTTAATGTGATGACCACAAACATTATTTATTCATCCTTCTGAGATCGTCCCCATTGTAAAACCGAACGTTTCAAAATGTAGGAAATTCAATATTTGATAGAAAACTTATTTAAAAATAAAAAAGACAATAATTACCACTATAACCAGCAGGTGGTGGCAGAGTAGCATTTATTTGCGCATATATCAGCCATTTCCTCTAATCGTTTTTCAATTAGTTTCATTTTTGACTAAATATTAAACTTTATAAAATAACTAGGTTTACATTTTGTCAATGTGAAGTATGAAGTACTCACAAAATCTTATGAAAAACAATAACTTTCCTGTGAATGAATTACACAGAAAGCGAGCACCTTGCTTTCCCTTTGTAATCACGGCAGCTGTCAGTCAGTGCAGCGCAAGATCATGATTTCGGCACACTTGTAAAAACACACATTTTATTCAATTTATTATAAAGTGCACTGTAAATATTTAATTTTGACACTTTTTTTTTTTCCCCCACACAAAAGTGTGAAAACTGATGGTTGAATTGAATTTAGCCAAGGAGGAACACTGAGGTACTTTTTTATTTATTTATTTTCTATGCTGTCTTCCGTTTGAATAACTTAATTAATGCTATGCCTGACTATTTAAGTGACTATATTCTGATTATAAAATAAGTATTACACTACTGATGCTCAACACACCAGCAAATTACATATCGCTGGAAGTTTTCGAGCCATCTTATATTATTGCGGAAGTTCTAAAGAATGCTCTGTGCATGTAGCCCATTGTCGCTTTGACACAAGTCAAAATATATAACACTGTTCTAGTGGTTTTTGGATATTTTAATCTAAAAATCTTACATATTGTGCCTTTAAGCTTACAGCACTTTACTGTAGTGGTTCTCAACCTTTTTGACTCCAAAACAATATTCAAAAGGTTAATATATTCCCTAAGTATTTCTCATGTAATTATGACAAAGCTGCTTGTTTTTAAACTTATTTTATTAACAGAAACTGGGAGTGTTGATATATGAATTAACCACAATACACTTTGTGACTCCTGAAGTTTCAAGAACTGTGTGTTCTTTAGTAATAACAATAGTTATTGAGAATATAAAAAAAAAGAAATACTTTGAAGTCATCCTAAGGCCCCCTTGGAAGTTTGCCAAGGCCTCTAGTGGGCCCTGGCCTTCAGGTTAAGAACCACCCCTCTGCTGTCCAGCAAGCAATAGCTGTCATTTCACCATCTTGGTTAACTTTAGACCCAATACAGTCAGGCTTTGAGTAACCCACCTCTAGCCAAAATAACCCTGAATTTGGTTACATGTCGTTTTTGCCAAAATAACTTGCGCGAAGTATGATATTCCATCATGTAAGCAAAGTCAACAGTGATTACAAGGTGTTTGGTTTCATTTCAGACTAACTGATGTCTAGTCTATTCTTAAGCTATGGTTAGACATCTATTAAATTTTCACTGACAGCCCAAATTTTGCCTTGTTTTAGCCTAGACGTCAGGGCTGTGTTTGGGCAGCATTGGCAACATAAAGGCAACATTGCTTGCTGGGTGAGTACATAAATTACATAACTCACAAATATTGGGTGAAACAGTCAATTTTAAACTAAATTAGGTCATTTGTTTTTCAACAAAAGGTTAGAAAGCAGCATAATATTGTTGCCTAATATTTGGAATGACATTTGCATTGTAAGTATGTCTGTGATACCTAAAACGCCATCTATGTAAGCAGCTCTCTAGACTCTGGAACAGAGCTAATGTTTGCGTCCTATTGTGTCATAGTTGATTTCTTCAAGTTCTTGTTTTCTGTGGTTCAGAATTGGTGAACCACTAATCAAGCATCATCTCTGGTCTGACCTTGACTAAACACGCTTCTCAGTATGAGGAATTTGGTGAATTTGGAAAGGTTTTGGCTGTTATCATTGATTGGCTGGCTGCTTAAAGATCAGAAACAAGGGCAAGGAGTTATAGTTTAAAGATAAGCGGCAAGTACTACTTACAGTTTTAGGTGTCACATATCCTCCTGTAGCAATGGACATTCCTGAGGACAACTCAAACAGGTCATTGAGCCCGCTGCTGAGAGCAGCAGGTGTAGGAGACGGCGCAAAAGTGTTGGGCACCGATGATGGGATGAAGTTTTGGCCAACCTGTGTGACACACACATAGAGATCATAAGACTTCTGAGTGGCAAAGCTTGTAATCTACTCCTGCAAGCGATCATTTAACCCTTTAAACAACAGCAACAGGCATTCTACATGTAGGTGATACCAGTGGTGCAGAATTTGAGGAAAATGAACTGTGTTTTGATATTAGGGCCAAACTACATAAAAGCAGTACAAGATACAAACAAGAAATGTAGGTACCAAAAACCTCCAGGGTCATTCTGTGTCAACTCAACCAGAGGTACCTGGCTAAAAAAGTTTTTATTTTGATTCTGGTGGAAAATACATAAATGAAAAAGAAAGCCAAAATATAAAATGCCATGGATGAATATTTTTTGAGTAATCCACTACTTTGTAAATGTGGGGGAACAATTTTCCGGGTCATAATTACTTAGAAAAAAAAGATGGGAGCATCATCATTTCATTTTTACACAGAGATTGGTAAGTCTATTTGTAAAATCAGCTGACTTTAGCAATCCTTGTTGTATTATATGCCAATGGCGACAGTCCAAATACGGGAAAAAGCACTTTTCACAGAAGTGTTTTCCAAATGTTTGCATGCCTATAACTCAATAAGAATTAAAAAGACATCTTAATATTCTTTTAGATTCTGATTGCTAAACTTTTCTTTTTGATATCTTCATTCTTAAGGTTCTATACGGTTCAATCCCAGATATATGGGGATCTCAATGTGGCTCCATGAGTAAATTGTTAAATTGTGCACATTTTCAGTGGTCAAAAACCAAATGTGGAGTCATTTTTCCCCTCTTGTAATTTGGCTCCAAACCAATGAAAATTATCATTTTGACCACCCTCTACATAAAAGTGGATTACTCAGTAAACATTCATCAATGGCATTGAATATTTTGGATTTCATCACTATTTATGTTAGTCTTTCTTCATAAGAAAGATTCTTTCTTTAGCTATGAAAAGTTTTCAAAAAATAAATAAGTAAATAAAACAGAATGACCTTTCAGTACTTTAAAGACATCTTTAGAGAAGTTAAACATCTCAAAGCAGAATGGACTTGTGCATGCAACAGAAAGAAACAAAGCAGGACACACAGCTAGGTGTCTATTCAATACAGGCTAATAGTGCAAACATGCTGAGTGCAGACAGACGGATACGAGCGGAGAGAGAGGAGCTCACTTACTGCAGGACTGCCCCCAACACCTCCTCCTAGATCTCCCCCGAGCTACAACAGAGAACAGAAGACCCATTTCCAGGCCCACAAACAACATGAGAGAGAAAGAGAGAGATGTAAAGGATCTATTAATAACAAAGATTTCCTGTTTACAAAGGAAGTGATGTCAAAAACAATGTTTAAGGCCTGAAATTTTGCACTTTTTTTCTTTCCATGGCTAAAATCAACTTCAAAATGTCCTCCATCTCATGGCAGAGGCTTCCCTGCAGGAAGAAAGAGTTGAGTGTCGTTCCCACGTTCTGTCATCATTTACTCACCCTCATGTTGTTTCAAACCTGACTTACTTTCTTCTGTGGAACACAAAAGACAATATTTTGAATGATATTGGTAATCTAACAGTTTTGGTGATAATTGACTAGGGCTGCACGATTTGGGTAAGAAGCAGGAAAAAAAAAAGAAAAAAAATCAAACTGCAATTTTTTTCTGATGCAATTTAAAGTGTTTTAAAGAGCTTCGGATTTGCTGTGCATGTTTTTAGGGCTGCACAATTTGGTCAAAAATTGTGTGATTATATATCAACTAGGGCTGTCAACGTTAAAGCATGTGATTAATTCAAAATCCTTAACGTGTTCAAATAATTTGACGCATTTAACGCGAAAAAATTACGGATGCATGTGAAATTGCGTCATAACATAATTTACGTCACGCAGTTAGATGATCTTAAAAGTCCATGTTGATTATATCAGAGATGGCAGAGAGATTTATTCATTCCAGTGTCAGTTTCGCTTTAAAACACGAACTCTGTCATATTCTGTCATCGTATCTAAAGAGCGCAAGCCCTCCCCCATCGCGCTGTTCCTGTCTGAACGGAACATCGAAACATCCCACCGCTGTATGGCCAGATGATATGAAAACTATGTTTCTCGGCTGGATAAAGCAAACCGGCTTCTTGCTATGAAAGTTGATGGATGAGGATTGCAATCAAAGTAAAGACGATTGCGGTGACGTACAGAAGCACGCGCAAGTCTGTTATATTGATGCACAAACATAATGTATGAGCGCTCTCGACGCATTGATCGCACATTGTATTTATGCACAGACACATTTCAGTACATTCACGTTGTTTTCACACACATTCAGGATAATGTTTGGATTTGTCCTGTGTATGTTGCTGTGTACTTTAGTATATATGCAGGTCAAGGTGGTTGGTTTAGGGTTTTTTGGCATCTCCATGTGGTCCTGTTCAGTATCGCAACTTGACTTGTCTAAAATGTAAACAAGCTCTTTGTTGTTGCGCATATTATAATTCTGAAACTTTTTTTTTTTTATATATAAATGGGTGCTTTGGTGTAGCCTACATAAATGTATGAATTATATGAAATCATATCATTTGGTTATTTGGTGTCCTTTTGGAGTCTGCAAGTGTCCTTTTTTGTGAGAATCACACTTCAATCAGATGGTTTACTTTGCTGGATATAGGCAATGATGAGTTTGATTAATCGTGATTAAAAAAATTAATCTATTGCCAGCCCTTATATCAACTATTACAACAAATAATTATTATAAAAAAATAAAAATATTAAAATAAGAAATATTACTAAAACTAACTATAACAGCAAAAAAATTGTATTAAAAAAAAAAAAAAAACTAAATTTACAATGCTAATATTTGTGCTTTAATTTCTTCATTTTCAAACAAGCTTTTATTTTGGTCGAAAAATGTATGGTAACCTTTGTTGGTAACAAGTTTATAAATGCTTCTCAGTAAAAATATGGTGAAATTTTATGTTGCATTTTCAAATGCACATTATAAGCGACACAAACTCAGTGTTTAGAGATGGATATTGCATAAAGCAATTATGTTTTTATTTTGATTAAGCATTGATTTCCATTGTATAGACAAAAAACACTGAGACATTTCTTAAAATATCTTTTATGTTCCACAGAAGAAATAAAGTCATACAGGTTTGGAATAACATGAGGGTGGATAATGATGACAAAATATTAATGGGTGATCTCCTTTCACTTTCACATTGTGTCTTAACCAAACACAACATGATAAATCAACATCTCTTCCAATTCGATCTTGTGACTGTGACTTATGACTGGGATAAACGACACTACATTTTTATGGTTGCTTAGATTATATTTGTGCACTGAACATCCCCACCCACACTGAAAAGTAATTGAACCAAAGTACGTTAATCAAATATGGATGAGAGAATGATGGACATTTAATAATATTGGATATTTTAAGACAAAACCCTCAAGATCCACAAGGAAAACTACAACAAGGATTGCCCCAGGAGACGCATCATGGAAGTCATGAAAATTCGTGTTTGAATCTGTGCCATGAGTTTCAAGTGCGGGAGAGTGTGCAAACAGACACACTATTCTGAATGGCTATGATTTGTGCCTATGTTGCTTAGCAATAGAATACATGTGTACATGAGCAATCTAACTATTTCTGATTGAAAACATGGTATTCAATGGAGAAAAGCAGGGCAAGGCTATTTTATCTAGTGGTATTAATTGGACAGTGAAAATTCTTTATAAAACAGGTGTTTGAAAAATAAGAAGGTGATATCAGCCAAAAAGCAAACACATTTCAGAGGTGAAGTTACTACATTTCAAAGAAATACAAAAAATTATTTTCGTTTGGAATGAAGTTCATGCATTGTGCACATTAATACTATGAAATATTGATGTAAAGTGTGATTCAACGATGACTAAAGCTCTGTAGATTCTTTCTCTAAGCCTGCATTCCTCTTAGTGACCTTCATCCACAGTCACCTTGACTTTCATAGCGAGAAAATGAGGATGATTAAACAACCTTACAGCTTCATACTCAGCAGGACACAAATTTCATGCCGAGCCATAAATTGCAACAGGCATGGTTTAGGGTTTGGTAGAAACGGAAGGTTTTGCCATATGCAAATATTCTGCACCAAATTGCATGGAGAGAAAAACAAAACAAAAAACAGTTGATGTACTCTGATTCATAAAGTGATTCAAATTAGACACACTCAGTGCCCCAGACATGCTAAATGTCAATGTAAATCTAGCTAAAGGGGCCGTTGAGACTGCGAGTTAAAAAATGCATCCCTTAGGGTGCTGAGTCTGCAGTGTTCATCTCTTTGAAACACTCCCACGACCTTGAGCAGTCAGATGGTTCTGCAGACTGTTAAATGTTTAACGTTCCTCGGCTCTGAACGTTGTCTCCTTGAGAGAGAGATGAGGAACACACTGGTATTTTATAGGAATGACTGATTTAGTTGGCAAGAGCTATTCTTCATTGTATTGAATACAATTTTTGTGTCAGTGTTTAGCTGTGAGTTTGGGCCAGGTGTTGAACAGGGCGAAAAGGAAAAAAATAACTGGCAGTTTGTTTGACAATCCATTCCACTTCCTGTATACTTCAGTACTGGATTTTTGTTCGATTTCATCTCCACTTAGAATTTACTTGGGTCAAAAGGTCATCACACTCATGCATATGACCCGATACACTCATGGCAAAGTTCTTTTTCATACTTCATTTTGGGGTAAAAAAAAAAAAAAAAAATACGTGAGCAGCGGTATACTGTTAGCGAAAATCCAAAGCCGCCCACTCTGCTGAGAGCGATGTTTAGATGAATATGTAAATACATGCTGTTTGCTTTCCTTTCAGTAACTTTATACAACAAATTGCATCTTTACAGTATTAATCATGAAAAAACTGTGTCAGTGTTTTCTACTATAAAAGCAGCTCTCCAGTGTGTTCACGTTTTTACTAGTGGACGTCCAACCTCGATGGACTGAACAGAAGAACTGAAGATGTCTACGTCAAATAAGGCGGAGTCTCAGAGCCACAGCTACCTATTACATAATCACCACTGACCAGTGATGGTTCGAGGGTGTTTACCAGCCAGAGTGAACCTTCCAGATAGTTTGCTTTGGCAAGCTATTTCGAACTCCTAAAACAAACACAAAACGAACTTCGTTTTGGCTTAATTTTGTTCGAAATGACGTCACACCAGCTCGTTCTTCGATTTCACTTGAAGTATATCGGGGCCTTTAGGAATGCTAGGCGAGGACCACTTGTGTCAAAAGTACCAAACAACACATACCAAATATACACTAATAATAAAAATAATAATACACCACCGTTCAAAAGTTTGTGGTCGGTAAGATCTTGTAATGTTTCAGAAAGTCTCTTATGCTCAATAAGGCTGCTTTTATTGGATCAAAAATACAGTAACAGTAATATTACAATTTAAAAAAGTATTTTCTATTTAAATATACTTTAAAATGAAATGTATTCTTGTTATGGCAAATCTGAATTTTCAGCATCATTACTCCAGTCTTCAGTCACATGATCCTTCAGAAATTATTCTAATATAATGATGTGCTGCTCAAGAAACATTTCTTATTATTATCAATGTTGAAAACAGTTTTGCTACTTAATATTTTTGTGGACACCATGATACACTTTTTTCAGGATCCTTTGATGAATAAAAAGTTAACAGAAAGAACAGCATCAATTTGAAATATAAATCTTTTGCAACATTATAAATGTCTTTACTGTCCCTTTTGATCAATTTAATGCATGCTTGCTGAATAAAGGTTAATTTATAAAAAAAAACAAAAAAATAAATAAAATCTACACCTGATATTAAGATGTGTTTTGGTCGATCAAATCACAAGTGGATGACACTAAATACAGGTGTAAACGGGGTCTACAACGCTTTGAGTTTGTCCACTTTCGACCACTTCCAGAGGAAAATTCATTCAACCGGATTGGTTTTGTAGTGTAAATGCTAATGTGGTCGAATGTATTTGAACCATCGAAGGAAAAAAAAGAACAGCCACAAAAGACTGCCATTATGGGAAGCATGCTAGCCAGACGGGATTTAAACTGTCAGCTGAAAACTCAAGTTTGGCTTGAAGATGAAAAACATACCAAGCACAACGTTCTCTCACCTTTCCTGATTTCTAACACGCACTCGCAGTGTTCGGCATGGTCTTGCGACTATCAGACCAGAAACAAAAGGTGATGATCTCCGTATGTTTTTCTGTCATCTCCAGTCACATCTATAAATTGCGTGAGCTTATTTCGTACATTAGATCGAAAGATCTGAAAAAATAGGCCAATACATTTACCCACCCATAGACCCTCCCCTTGAAGAAATCAGGACAGAAGTGGTTGAAAGTGGACAAAAGAGACGGATTAAAATACCAGGTGTAAACAGGGCCTTACTGACCCCAACGTTTGAACAGTAGTGTACATGTGAATAAATCTAGATAAACTAGGTGACTAGTCAGTGACTACTCAACCTCAGGTTTTCCCACCTCCAAATACTGATTTATCTAATTTAACTCAAGTCTCACAATCTGTGTTTTGCCATCAAGTGAAGGAGTCAATGAACAGTGAAACTCAACGATGAGTATATCACTAGCCTAGAGACGGGATCGCAACACCTTTCCTTACACCCTGCTCAACATGGCTTAAGCTACAACAGCACCTTCACACAGCAGGTGGCCTGCGTCTTCATCCTGGTTTGTTCAGGGCAAGGCTCTGACGCAGTGACTCCTCCAATTTGGAGAGAAGATTACACCGAGTAGCAACACCTGCGCTGCCCAGATATAAATGCTTCACATGTGCCATGCTGGAGATGCTTCCCCCTGCAGCAAGATGCCTGCTTGGCAAATCCAATTATTCACGAGGAGGAGGAAACAGGCTTTTTGTGGCTCCAGGACAAAATATATGGGCAAATTGTTTCTGGATGTGATGTTTCTGGCATATACACGCACTATTTCCCACAATATTCATTAAAGGGATGGTTCATCCAAAATGAAGGTTCTGTCATCATATATTCACCCTCATGTCATTCCAGGCAATATGATTTTCTTCACAGGAGTGCAAAAGAAGGTATTTTGTTGAACGAAGGTATGATGCTTCATTCGTGTTCACTTTGTCCTTTTAGTGAGCATGCATCAAGATTTGCACACATCTGACCAAAAATGTAAATCGTCTCTTTACTTCCCTCAGGAACTGTGTATGTGTGCGTTGGTGGAAGTGGAAGATTTTATGTGGGCTGATGACTGCGTATAAGGTGGCAAGACATTCAGCCCCGGGGTTCTGGTGCTGTGGTTGCAGTGGGTTTAGGAGAGCAGAGCATGTGGCTGGTATGATATAACACTTTTGAGATCTGCTACAGAGACAGAACACTCCATATACACAGTCTCCCGACTACACACCGAATTTAAAACCTGTAATAAACATTATGATATAAATGCATGAGAAATGAGATGTAGAAATAAGTAAATTAGTGATATTGATCATTTGTACACATGGCCAGATGTTCTTGCTTCCATTGAGGCTGATTTATACTTCTGAGTCGAGTGTACGCCGTAGCTAAGGCGTAGGCTGTGTGTACCACGCGTAGCCTACGACGTAGCCTGACGTGCACCTCTTCAAAAACGTAACAACGCGTCAATTCTATGCGGACTGCAAGCGCTGTGATTGGTCTGCAAGAACCCCTCCCTCAGTTCAAAAAACTGGCGTGGAGCAATCAGAGAAGAGCGAGCGTTTTCAACTTCCATAGGAATGAAAAAATGCTGTTTCAGGGGACACATGCAGTCATACTGCAACAAAAGTTGTTACCTATTTGCTGCTTCTATTTATAAGCTTCTCTGACAACGTACATGACAAGCTGCTTCTTCTTCAGCTTTTGCCTTGATACTCAACATGACCGCAGACACTGCCTCCTAGTGGTCTGCATGCATGTCGACGCGGACAACGATGCAGAAGTTTAAATGAAAACAGACGCATAGCCTACGGCGCAGAGGCTCCGGCGTAGGTCCGATATTTTGATTAAATCCGAGAGGTTTTTTTTTTTATCATCCATTGAAAGCAACAAAATTACTACATTCAATGTCCAGAAAAGTGGTAAAAACATCGTTAAAATAGTCAGCGTGACTACAGTGGTTCAACCTTAATGTTATGAAGTGATGAGAACACTATTTGTGCATAAAAACAAAACAAAAACAATGACTTTATTAAACAAATTCATCTGTCCCTTGTCATTCTGCTGCGCTATTTTCGTTGCAGCACTTCTAGGTTATACATCCAAACGGCGGTTAAGTATTGGCTGACGCCTGTTCACGTGAGCAGCATGAGGCATGCGTGTGATGCTGATGCAGGAGCCAGCCAATCATGATCCGGCGTTCGGACATAAACACAGAAACGCAGCACTGTGCCAACTGCGTAACAGACTGACAGAAGGAAAAATTCTTGAATAAAGTTATTTTTGTTTTGTTTTTGCACACAAAAAGTATTCTCTTCGCTTCATAACATTAAGGTTGAACCACTGTAGTCACGTGGACTATTTTAACGATGTCTTCACTACTTTTCTGGACATTGAATGTAGTAATTTCGTTGCTTTCAATGAAGGATAAAAAAAAAAAAAAAACTTCTCGGATTTCATCAAAATATCTTAATTTGTGTTCCGAAGATGAACGAAGGTCTTACGGGTGTGGAGCGACATGAGGGTGAGCAATTAATGACAGAAATTTCATTTTTGGGTGAACCAACCTTTTAAAACAAAACGGATGCATTTTAAATAGTGGTCTATAGTAGAACAGGCACTTTTAGACTGTATGTCTACATAGCATATAAACAAAGAAAATCTTGTTTTTCGTGATCAGCCTTCAGTTTTCTGCATTATAATTCATGCTTGCATTTGCAAGCAGTACTCAGCATTGTGTCAATGAATGATGAGCACTTGATTGGAATCTCATTCGCAATCACACTTCCCTTCCAGTTAAGAAGAGCTGACCTCGCTGCTGTTTCACCCAGCGATTCTTCACTTTGCTGTTCACTGTGATCAGGCAGAAGCTTGTGAGATGTGGTGGCCATGGTAACAAGTGTGGTAATAGCTCAAATGTGAAATATACTACTGCAACCATGTAAAACTGAGCAGAGTGCCCTGAAACCCCACAACCCCTGCACAAGTGAACACACTGTCCAGGCTGAACACAAACCACCAGAGAACTAGTAAACTTGAATGAAAACCCTAATCATTCTGACAAGATCAACAGCTGCATGGGCATCTCTGAGTAGATGATTGCAAATTTTAGCTCACTTTTAAAGGAATATAATCACAAAACCTCTTAAGAATTGAATTACTGAAAATAAAATAAATGACTAAAACTTAAAACTAGAGATGCCATAAATCGGAACCGTCCATTTTTTGCTTCAAACACACGTTTTTTTGTTTTATTTTAGCCAATCTCTATTCTGGAATTGTGTACAAACTGAAATGCAATTATTTCCTAAAATGTCATTTGTTTGGAAATAATACGAAGTCTGTAAACAGGATGTTAACACAGGCCAGAGACTGGACATGCTGAAGATGGACGAAAGAAGAGAACACAGACGTGCCAGCAGAGCAAATACTGTACCAGGCACAGCAAGCTCACTGTTCGCAATCCTTGAAATATAGGAAGAAAAAATATAAATAGTGAATTGGGGGTGGGGGTTTATATGAACGTATCTCTCAAGGGAACTGACTTGTCTTCAGAAAAGTTGATGGCATTTTCTTTTCCTCCTTCCTCCATATAAAATAGTGTTTATAAGTTCAGAGATGCTTTGTGTACATCAGTACCCAAAGAAACCACTGCTGTTCCATAAGCATCACCTACTGTCAGAGAGTGAATTTGCATTTTCATTCATTGTGTCTGCTGTTTTTGTCTTGTGCAGGTATCTTATGAAGCATAATTTTACAAATCTAAAGTCAGACTGAAGTCAGTTCTGTTTTAAATCTTTAAATTATACAATCTAATTCAAATAAAAAACAACTGCACATGCTACATGTGTGTATCTTTGTTTGGATCGTGATTAAAATGCAATGGTTGCATAATTTCAAATGGCTACAGATATTTTTTATTTAAGGCCAGTTTGCCTGTTATAGGGCAAATAAACAACAAAGAAATTTGCTTAAAGAAAAATAAACTGCAACCGGTATCAGAATGGGCTAATTTGCTTGTAAAAAAAATTGTAATCGGCCATGAAAAATCATGAGCGGTGCATGACTACTTTAAACATTTCTACTGATTTGTTAAAAAAAAAAAAAAGCTATTCACGATTAAGTAACTATAGTTTTTGCTAAAATACCATAGTTACTACAATACAGGTGTTAGTACTGTGAAATAATAAAAAAAAATTAATATTGGATCTCCTTAAAACAGCATTTCTGTCATTGACTAATTTCTTTTTATAGTGACAGAATTTATATTTTTCTCATTTTCCCAATAAAAAAAAATCTAAACATACTTTAAATTACAAAACTTAGTGAGGTTTATGCTTCAAACACACAAAAAAAACCTGCCTTTGAGGAAAGAAAAATAAACCTAATTAAATATATATTCTCCAAATAAAAGAGTCTTATTATCCTAAAAAATTTGTCTAGTTAAATGTTTCATGATTTGGGGCTTTTTATATATTTACTGAAATAAATACTTAATAATAATAAACTAAATTTTTGCAGTGCACAATTTTACTGTAGTAACAGTAACTAGAGTAATCATGGTACTCTGATGGACAATATGGTCATCGCTGTAAATTGTTGTACAGGTTGGTGGACATTAAGATCATAAAATCAAAACCACCAACAAAACATATAATAATAATAATTCAAGAACACCCACCAAACTATCAAGACCTCCTCCGAGGAGATCCACAGCACCCATCTGCATGGAAGACACCTGGGGCACGTTGACGGGGGGACCGAGGTCCAGATTAAGCAGGTCTCCTAGGAGGTCACCCTGAGATGGAATGACTTGGGGTTGATCGATGGAAGCAGTTGGGCCGGCACTGACTGGACTCTCCCCAGTGTCGATACTGCAAAAGAATGAAAGAATGATGATACACACTGAGATGTGTAACACTAAGTGAACAAAGGATGGGACCGACAAGCCCTTTTTTCATTGTTTGATGGAGAGGACAACGTAGGATCTGTGTGGCAATTTCGAATCCCCCATTGTATTACTTGACTGAGACTGATTCAGTCATCCCTTTTTCGAAAAACAGAGAATCCCACATAGAGATAAAACAAATAACAGGGATGCCAGACCTTTTGGCCAATGACTTATCATGACTTTGTGATTTTGAGTTGCTTGTGATTATTAGATTATGTGCCAGATTTACTAAACAGGGCAAATAAGCGTGAAACCGCAATCCCATAAAAGCGCAGATGGGAGTGGAAAGTTCTGCGGTTGATCTACTGAAAATGCCCTTATTAAAGAACACAGACGCAGCAGCTCATTTCCATTATGACCAACATAATCTACCAAGAGCAATGCAAATTAGAACAGGGTCGCAAACCAGCAGAGCCGATGAGTATCAGGTGCAGGTAATCTACTAAAAACACAGGAGCGGAAAAAATTAAAAATAACATCACTTGGTAAACAATAAGTTTGAATAGCGTCTTCCTCTGGCATTCCAAATAAATGAACATGAGTGGAGAAAATTCTCTCCCTTCTACCACACACTTTTCTGTTCTCTGTGGTTCCTCCTCCTACAGCAACTATTCCAGCCATGTCAAGTGCTAAATGGGTTTAGACATGCTTTTTTTAGGCCTTAAATTGTCTCAGCCTCAGACGTCACACCTACAGAATGTTGGCTCAAAGTCTGATGCATAATGCAAAGAAAATAGGAAACACTTCAGGAGTTTCGAAGTCGTCATCTGAATGGTTGAATTCTACAGGATTTCCGGGAGACGTGTGTCGCGTTCTTTAACGGTCTGCCTGGAAACAAAGCTGGTGTGAAGCCAAACCCCCTCATGGAAAAAGAAATCTTTCATGTTTACAACTGTGACAATGACTACGTTTACATGTGCACCAATAATGTGATTATTTTTCATAATCAGAGTAAGGTCTTAATCGCAGTAAGATGTTTACATGACACGAACTGAACTCTTCACTCCAGATTACATGCAATTTTCATTACTCTGATTATACGTTGGTAAGTATGGTTATACATCACACTCAGATTGGCATACAGTATGCATGTTACCGGCCACTGTTTTAATCTACTTGCATCAAATTCAAAATACATTTTTATGGACGTACTGGATATTATTCGGCGCCGTGATGAACATCGCAAGGCCGGGTTTGCCTACACTGCCGTTGCGTTCTTTGCGCCATCTAGATGAAGATTCGGCGCAGAGACTGTGCAGTGAGTTGTGTTGACAGAGTTTAGTGATTTGGAGAAGAGAAAACTTCAGAATAATGTCACAGAGTTCATTCAAGAAGTTGTGTGAACAATGCACGGCATCCGTGCACGTCCAAGCACATGCGCACTTTGGTCAGAGCAATAATAATGCAATTAAGGTGTATAAATGCCTGTTTATTGTGATTAAAATCGGCGTACACCACCTAGTTTAATGCGATTATGGTTACTACGATTATGAGCTTAATCGCACTCGCTTGATTGCGTTTACATGAGAAAGTTTAATCGCAATATTGCCAAAATCCCATTATAATCGCATTATGAGTGAGCATGTAAACACACTCAATGATGTGACACTGGATTGTGAAGTTTGCAGTGCCACTGTTGCAGTAAACTTTCACAATATTCTTTAATTAATTATTTATTAGATGCACGCTGGTCTGTTATCATAGAGACAATGACTTTACATTTTCATGCCCTTAAACATGACCCAGAACAAAATAACTGTAATTAGTTGATTTACATGTCAGTCAGACGTCCTCTGAAGGTCTGGCTATGCAAGACTAGGCATTAAATAATGGCGCAAATACCAGTAAATTGACTACCTCAAATGATAGTAAATCATGTTGCATGATTTAAATACTCTTCTTCCATAAATTTTGCGTCTGAAATGGAAACTCTGTAGGAGTGCACATATAATAAGGTCCGATGCAAAAATAACAGTGTCCACGGCTTCCATCACTAATTTTTCACTGCGTGTCTTTAGTAAATCCCCAAAAGAGGATTTGTGCTAATGCAACCTGTTAGGAAATCAAAAGAGCAATTTCTAGACAGCCAATGAAATATATAAGAGATTTAGTTAGATCTAGTTTTAGCCGTCTTAGTACCTGCCGTGCTGGATGGGCAGATGTTTGCGGTGAATGCCGTGGCTTCCTTCCACAAAAGCATTGGGGGGTTTGTGGTAGACGGAGGCCAGCGAGCCGATGTGGCAGATGAGCTCGTCCAACAGGGTGGGCTCAATCAGGTCCGTCTCCTCTGAGATCAGAGGCTTCTCAGACAGCACAACCTCTTTAGCCGTCACAGGGTCGGTGGACAGCAGACGCCAGTAGATGTAGCCGCGATCACGCAAGTCAGGGTTATCAGAGTCCTGAGATGGAGAACGAGACCAGGTTGAAAGGAGAGGAAACGTGACGCTGACAGACAGATGCAGAGCTCCTTCTGAGATGCGACACTATAATGTGATATTTGTGATTATGTGAAATGCTAACGTGTACTGATGCTGATACAATGTTGTATGCAATAAACATAAGTTTTCAATTGTCTTTCATTATAAATAGATTTAAAAAAATATATATACCCTACTCTGATATACATTGTACAAACATTTGTATTTTCAAAAGGCCAAACAAACGTATCTGTGATTAGCTATGTCTCCATCACCCTGTTTTTATACGCATTTTGAAGTATTTCAATAAAAAAATCCCTTAATTCGCAAAAAAGGTTTTTATGCTCGCTTGAGGTGGTTTTTGACCAGTGCGAAAAAGAGTTAATGTGAATAATGGGAGATGGAAATTCATTTGCCAAATAAATTCTGACGTAGCGAACATGAAACCCACATGAGTAATCGCCGTTTCCGCTGATGGTGTTTTATTTACTGTTGGTTACTAGGGTTACCAATACCACTGTCATCTGCTCGAACAACTTGATGGAAATGTACCTAATTTCATTTGGTTTGTTTTGTTTTGCGAACTTTGAAAAGATTTGCTTTACGTTTGGATGGAAACCCAGCTATATTCAGCTGATAATAGGGATGATAAGTGCGCCGCATAACTAATTTCCATAACGTTCAAACGGAAACGCTGTAACCAATTAATCGACTAGTCTAAGAAACCCCATAAAGATAAGAAGTCAAAAAACAGTCTGTATAAGTGATCCATTTGAAATAGTCTACTTAATCTGTGAATCAAAGAGCCAAATCCCATACTGAATACTTGCTTTGAATTATGAGTGACATGGAAAAAACGAACGCATGCAAAGTCTGAGGCAAAAATTAAATGATTTTGTCTTCCTCTCCAGATATACACTTTTCAATATAATATATTATTTTCAAAATGTACCCTTAACAACACAGTAATTTGAACATATCCTTGTTATAAAAAATATAAAGCAACATATAAATATGCAGAAAGAAAGCTAAACGGCTATTATTTCTAATGTCAACTATCGGCAGTAGTATCATTTAGTTGACTACTCTCGCACATCCCTAGCCGATAACATCAAGTTGTAGTGTAATACTAATGCTCAAGCTCATCTCACCTGAGTGGCCAGACTGAGCACTTGCTGAACCAGCTCTTGAGTCTCTGAGGGCTTCTTCAGGAACAGCTTCACTATGGCTGTCAGGAGAGTCAACTGGACCTGAAAGCAACAATGCAGTGGATACTGAATCAGAGGAAGTCCCTGCTTTTAAAGAAACTATTTACTATAACTGTAAACAAAATGAAAAACACATAAGACAAAAAACAAAACAAACAAACAAAAAAAAAACATTGAAACAAAACTAAGTAAAACACACATTGTGGGGTATTCCAGAAAGCAAGGTTAACTTAATGTCAAATATACCCTGAACTCTTGGTTGATTAACCCAAACCTTGCTTATTTGAGGTATGTAGAAAACTGTTGTCTTTTACTGTTGTGTGTGTGTGTATATATATATATATATATATATATATATATATATATATATATATATATATATATATATATATATATATATATATATATATATATATATATATACACACACACACACACACACACGTGCTGTTAAAATTAACACGTTAATTCATGCGATTAATTTTTTCAGTTTAACATGTAATATTTAACTCAATTAACAGCATCTATTTTTTAGTGTCATCCTTTAGCTAGCGCTACATTACATGATCACGCTCTTATTCATGCAAATGCTTTTAAACCATTCAAGCGCAACAAGACACAAAAGAGAACGCAGTGCGGTACTGGAACGCTGTCTGTGAATTTCCTGTCTGTGTGACAGACACACGCCGGCCGCATTAATTTCCCTTTCGGTGGTTGAACGGACAAAACACACACAAAATTATGCCAAAATTCCCATATTGTCGAGTGTCCTCATTAGCACAGGCTTACTCTGAGTAAACTGCGTAAACCCGGGTATGTCACATAACCTGCTTTCTGGAATACACTCCTGATTACAATCTAAAACAATAACAATGTCAAACCTGAGTGCTTTCATCATGGAAGCCCTCAAGGAAACTCTCCAGGAGCTCATCAGCATTGTCGATACGCTCGGCATATTCGCCCACAATCCAGATCATGGCTGCTCGAGCGTCAGGCTCATCCAGAGAGTCCAGGTTTTCACACAGAGTGGCAATTATGCTTTCATATCTGTACAGAGAGGTGTTTCAGCAGGCAATTAGTTACATGCGCTTTCATTTTACATGGACCTAGAGGCTATTTTTTAGACAGACAAACTGATATATACTCTGTTCCAAAACCTATTGAGTTGTGTACAAAGCATTTTAAGGATCATAGGAGGGCTTCTTACATAGAGGCTGTTCCAAAAAGGTAGGTTATTTAAAGGATTAGTTTACTTCAGAATTAAAATTTCCTGATAATTTACTCACCCCCTATGTCATGCAAGATTTTTATGTTTTTCTTTCTTCAGTCAAAAAGAAATGGTTTTTGAGGAAAACATTCCTGGATTTTTATCCATATAGTGGGCTTCAGTGGGGTTCAACGGGTTGAAGGTCCAAACTGCAGTTTCAGTGAAGCTTCAAAGAGCTCTACATGATCCCAGATGAGGAATAAGGGTCTAATATAGCGAAACAATCGGTCATTTTCTAAACTTGCACATCTATGCGATGCGCTACGCAATACGTAATCATATTGGAAAGGTCACACTAAGTAGGTGGAAGTACCGAGCAAGTGTCTACAAAGTGAACGTACAAAGACAAGTCAAACGCCCTTTACAAAAAAAAAAAAAGGTAAAACAATGATGTCGGACAATTTTGAAGGTGGAGGAGAAAATGAGAAGGAGTTTTTCACCCTACCGCAGTACTTCTACCAACGTAATTACATAATGCGTGGCGCATCGCAAATTCTATTTTTTTTAGAAAATGACAATCGTTTCGCTAGATAAGACCCTTATTTCTCGGCTGGGATCATGTAGAGCTCTTTGAAGCTGCACTGAAACTGCAATTTAGACCTTCAACCCGTTGAACCCCATCGAAGTCCACCATATGGAGAAAAATCCTGGAGTGTTTTTCTCAAAAACCTTAATTTCTTTTCAACTGAAGAAAGAAAGACAAACATCTTGGAGGACATGGGGGTGAGTAAATTATCAGGAGATTTTAATTCTGAAGTGAACTAATCCTTCAATAATCCTGAAATACTTCATTTTCATCTAATTCTAAAGCATGTATTCTTTACAGAGAAAAAAAATCCCAGAATGCATTGTGACAAGCTCAGTGAAAAAAATTCAAAGTGGTGGAGGAGACAAGAAGAACTGTGATTTCATTCAGTACTAAAAAGTATCAATAAAAATAGTTCAGATGAGAGTTATGGACTGACTTGTTGGGGTATTTGCGGAAGATATCCCTGATGACCACAATGGCCTCTTGCACAACATAATTGACTTTGGTCTGGATGAGGTCCAGCAGGGTGCTAACACAACGCTCAGCTGATTGCTGTACACAAAGATATAAGAGAAAACTCAGTCACAGCTATAAATTACAATCATAAAACTCATTAAGGCACTACAGGAACACAATATGCAATGAAAAAAAAAATCAATAAAGGTTGCTTGTGTTTAAGAATTTTGATGTTAAATGACCAAAACTCAAGCTAAATAGCAGAGGTTTATCAGACATTTCTATAGGGAATAAAGAATAAAGTCATACAAATGTAGGTATTTAGGGATGAATAATGAGGCAAGACTTACCTCCACTTTGATGGCACAACGGCCGATGGCTCGAACAGCTTTCCGAACAAAGTCTACATCCACCTCAGTGGCATACTCCTTCAGTTCAGCTAGTACCTACAGAAATCAACATCATTTTAAAAGGATTTCTATAGAAACAGACAGTGAAAGGCTGAATGACCTCCAAAAGAGAAAGAATAGCGTATTGATAACTCACAAGGATATAAGCTCAGGGGGAAAAGTGTGAGATGAGTCTGATGTTAACGTTTAACAAACAGACATATTTTATGGGGAAAAAAAGGCTAAATTACGTAATATAAGTAAATGAAAAATATAACAAAGATGGAATGTATAATAATGAAATGCAATGAAGCAATTTGCTGTCAGATGCAGAGTAATCACAGCTGTCATTTTATGCCAGGCAGCTCAGAGCTCAATAAGCTTGAGCATGTGTTTTAGTTAAACAATTCGACAAACCGCCACTGAGTGGAAAATATAAGAGACTATGTTCCTTTTAGGCACACTTCTAAGCAATATGTAATTAGAGGGACAAATCGACGATGCAGTTCTACTGAAAGTTAATTTGTTATCTTTGCAACACAAACTGCACAATCAATTAAGAAAGTAAAGCGCAAAAAAATTAAAAGTGTACATAGTTAGGTCTTTTATACTCGTAAATAAAGGACAAAATTCAAATAGCAGCTAATTTGCACATCAATTAGTATTACAGTGTCATGTAACATTCAGCTGAACATGTAATTTTTCATTTGAAGTGAAGTGCTGATACATTTTCCTGTTAATAAAATCTAAATCACAGGGGAATATACTTTTTTTTTGCTAGCATCACAGGAATTTGGACTGTGTGGATCTAGAGAGAGTGTGATCTCTATATTAACATAAATGAAAGTGAAAATAATTGAAAATAATGATGTAATTATTTCAGCTTTAATAAGAGTTGTAGAATAATCTCTATTATTTGAACTTTTAAAGCCCTGGATAAGCTGACTGCCTCTGCCTACTAATGAGAAGCACTGACTACAAGTTGAGTCTCTTATTTCAGACTATAATATTAAGACAACAATGAAGTGCTACACTGTTTTCTTGTTCTTGCAAGTAAAACATACTGACTTAAAAGCTAAGAGTTAAACATCTTTTGAAATACCTGGGCAATGTTGGCATGAGAGGCCAGGCGGATCATGATGTCCAGTTTCTCCAGCTTGACATAGATAGGGTCATTGTACTTGACAAAGAAGACTTTGATCTCTTGCTTCAAGATCTCAGGCCTGCAGGTAGAGAGATCGCTGTCTAAGTGGAAACATTCAGTATTGCAAAGCAAACAGACAAAATGGACAATACTGCCATCTACTGATGGCATTTAGTCATCTATGTCAGAGACTGATTGATTAGAGCTCTGAACTCTTAAACTAGTGCCTCAGAAGACAAACAGGACTGAAAAATAAGGGCAGCAGTCTAACCGTTTCTGCACAATAAGGTTAATGTTCCTGAGGGCCACATATTGGACCTCGGGTTCCCCAGACAACAGCGTGACGAGGGGAGGAGAGAGCTTCTTCAGGAGAGTGTTGTAGTAATCGGAGTCTTTGGGCAGGAGCTCCAGGAACTTCATCAGTACCTTCACCGCTGACAGCACCACAGCCGAGTTAGCATGAGAGAGACGTGGAGTCACACGCTCACAGATACTAAAAGAGACAGGAAGAGGGATTTATGCTTAATAGGGTTCTCATCTGTATTAATCCTGGCACTCTTGAATTGAGGTTTTTCAATTTTGGATTGGTTGATTATAAAATTTGTCATTAAGAGTTTCCTTGTACCCATTTGTGTGTTTTTCTTACTGGGCAATGTTCAGCAAAAAGTAATACAAAGTGTAGAGTCCATCAAAGGTTCTGTCCTGGGTTCTACTTTATATAGTCTTTATTTACTTTCATTTGATATTGTCAGAAATCACATAACATAAAACATTCAACAATCACATTCAGACTTATGCTCCCTCCAGAAGCTTGTGGTCTGCAAGCGAACGGCGCCTTGTGGTGCCATCCCAAAGGGCACAAAATCACTCACGTACCTTCTCCTGGTCTGTTCCCGGCTGGTGGAATGACCTACCAAGCTCTATCCGAGCAGCTGAGTCTTTAGCCATTTTCAAAAAACTGCTAAAGACATATCTTTTTCATCAACACTTGACCCAGTAATATTAGCACTTACTTTTTCTTTTTTTGATTTCTATTCTCTTTCTCCATCTATTTTTATAAAAAAAAAAAAAAAAAAAAAAAAAAAAACCTTGCTACGAGCACTTTGCTGATGAAACTGTGACTTGACACGGCACTTACATACTGTTGTACTCATGTCGATTTGATTGCTTCTACTATTCTCATTTGTAAGTCGCTTCGGAGAAAAGCGTCTGCTAAATGACTAAATGTAAATGTAAAATGTAACATATTTTATTCCTGTACTGGTAATAGAACAATTGCACATTTCACAAAGCTATTTCAGCCATACTGACAATATTAATGTGGCTATCACAAAAAATATAATTTTCTCTGAGGGCAAACATTCAGAAAGAGAAACACTGTTTTGTTGAAATAACTTGGTTTGATTAAGGGTACGTTTACACGACAACAATGTACTAAAAACTGAAAGGTTTTTCTTTTGCATCTTTTGTATACAGACAACAACGCTGTCAAAATGATCCCTGTTCACATGGACCCAAGAAAACAGATGCTCTATTATTCATGCCAGGCCAGTAGTTGGCGATGTCACTTTGTAAAGAAACACTACATGCCTATAGACTGAACACATAATACATATACACGACGTGACTGTTTTCACAAATTTACGTTTTTTGTAGTTTACACAGAGACGATAATGGTATCGTTTTCAAAAACTTTGCACGTTTTCAAAAACCGTTTGCATTTTCAGGCCCCCAAAATGCAGTTGTTGTGTAAATGAACAGCTAAAACTTTCCTGTTTTTAGTTAAAATAAGGTGTTGTGTAAATCAAACCCTGCATTAAAAACCAAATCTGGAAAGACTGTGATTTGAATTTCTCCTGTTTGATCTTCTTATGAAAATCTTGTGAAATCTATGCAGCAATTCACAAGCACTTTTTATATGGCCTGTATTGCACTATTATTCATGCTGCTATACAAATTACATGTGAATTCTATGAATGGAATCCAAGAAGAGTTAGACCTAAATAGAAAATGCAAGCCTCGATTTACTCTCAGAGGTTTATTCCACAACAAATCTGTTTATCTTTTAATAACAGTCTGAAAGAGAAAATAAATACCATGTGAATAAAATGCCATATATCATCTTAGATAGAAAATAGACCTGTGAGGAAAAGAAATTAATATTAACATACAGCTCACTCTAAAGCAGCACTAAATATTTTTATTGCTGTTATATTCTTAAACTAAAAATAAATAATAATGTTATCATATGCCTGGTGTATATAATTAATCTTCTTCATCTGACAATCGAAGTACAACAATCAGTTGTTGACATTTACCAGCTAGATATCCCTGAACTTAACCTGTCAGATCAGACAGCACAGGATTTTACAGCCTCTAATCCACTTAAGTTTTTTTTAAAATCCAAATTCATAATAACAGGAAAGAAAGAAAACTTGACTGTAATAAAATTTACTGTTCCAGATCTTTAAAGGAACCAGATTTCAGAAGATGTCAGATGTTGGCTGCCACATTCACATCTAAAAAAAAAAAAATATATATATATATATATATATATATATATATATATATATATATATATATATATATTTATTTATTTATTTATTTATTTATTTTTTTTTTTTTTGTGAAGTATGTAAGTAGTAGTAATTTCGTATTTTGTTTTTAATTATTTATTTTTTTATATTTAGTAATAATAATAATTATTATTATTATTGTTAAAATTATTATCTTATAGTCATATTGATTGGCTTTATAACCAAATCATTTTGGCCAAATTGTGCAGCCCTACAAACAAGCCAAACAAACAAGAACAGCAAATTTGAATTTTTTTTTTTGGAAACTTCATTCACTCTCCTTAATCTCCACACACCTGTAGAGATACAGAAACCTAAGAGGATCATTATCCCCTCACCTCTGGGCCTCACGCTCGTCTTTGGGGTTGTAGTTGGAGAGGCAGTCCAGGATGAAGATCTGGCCCCACTCTGTGCACTCGTTGAGGGCCGTCAGGAGCTTATTGATGTTCTGGGGATTCAGGTCCAGAAGGTTGCTGTTGGGGTGAGACTCGCTGATCTCAGACAGAGCAGCAACTGCATTAGCCACAACCTACGAGAAATTCAGATATTAGTAAAGTATTGTGAATGTGGAGGTATGCATTCAGTGAAATTAGATCAAAAGTATCTAACCATGGGGTTGGAGTCAGCGATCAGGTCCCTGAGAGAATCCAGGAAGCCCTGGTCCTCCACCATCTGGGCGTTGATGTCATGAAGTTTGGCCACACATACTGCTGCGGTCTTCCTCACATAGGGGTCTTCATCCTTCAGACACTTTCGTAGAGGCTCGCACAAGTACTCAGTGATCTTATCTACACGAATACAGCCCATTGTACGCACAGCCAGAGCTCGGATCAGTGGGTTCGGATCCTCACAGTCCTAAAAAAGGAAAGAACAACTTCAGACAATCTGGTGGAATTTCATAAACATTGATGATCAGATTGGTCCAAACTATAACAGCAAGTCTTACCTTTACAAAGCTGTTAACGGCCATGATGGCCATGTCAGGCTGACTCTTGGCATAGTTCATAAGGTACAGGTAAACCAGTTTCTTCAGCTCCAGGTTATCGGTCTGCATGCAGTTTACCACATCTGGAAACAAGGAACTAAAAAAGCAGTGATAAGGTATTAGAATCATCTTTTACGTAATGTGGGAAGTGAGAGTGCATCTTTGATTGTGTAATGGTGATGAATGAGCGCGAAGCACCTGACATCCTTGCCCACTGTCATGGCTGCAATGACTTTCTTCACTGCCTCTTTCCTCTTCTCCTTCTTCTCATTGTTCAGCTCAGCCTTCAGCTCAAAGATTTCACCTAAAACAGAGAGTATCATGATTAGAGTGGTCATCTGATCTGAGGTTTTCAAAGGCTGATGCAGCTTCTAAAGAACACAACAGAAGCATTAAAGTTCCCCGATTATGCTTTTTTTTTTTTTTTGGATATTACCTTTCATGTAGTGTGTAATATAGCTGTTTGTGAATTTAAAAGGTCTGTAAAGTTTTAAAGATCAAAAGGCACGATAAATGGAGTTATTGTCTCCAAAAAGAACTGATTCTGAACTGCCTGAAATGAGTCGTCAGTAATTCCAGTCTTACTACCTGTCCAAACCTACATAGGTTTGTAACAAATTTGCATAATGCCAGCATATGGTCTTCACTGCCTGCAAACATGACTACTTTGACCCTCAAACACTGTAATTGTTGCTGAGGCCTGGAAGAGTTTGGTTTCTGTTGTCAACATGTCAAAAAGACGCTGTTTTCTGTGCTACGAAACCAAATCCACTTTGAATGCACTTCCAAAGGATGAGGACTCTGACTCGAATTGATAAGGTAAAACAGACACCATTTTTACTGTTGGTATAACTGTGCTGAGAAAGCTCCGGAACTGAAATTCAGTCATGGCAATGGACGTTTTATTTCCGACACACGCTGCAAGCAGTAAACCAATCACAACAGAACACGCCACGCCCCCTGCTGCCCCACCTAGCCCTGGCGCATTGTATCTACACAACAAATACACTTTTGACGCTCTTTAATGTGGCATGACAGATCACTGTACAGGCGCTTCCTCTTCCTCTTTAATAATAGTTACAGAATGAACATGAATGAACATCTGAAGGTATGTTAAAAGATACAATACAACTTACTGAAACGTATAATTTCTCATGTAATCGCTCAATCAGTCTTTGTCAATAAGATGTCAATAAAACAGCTTGTAAACACTGTCACATAGCATTTACTTCAGGCGAGTTCACAGCTTGTTAGTTCGCCAGATAAATGAACTCTTTCGCTAAATATATGTACTATATTAGCCTATATATTCATTATATTTTACTTAACCTGTTAATGATGTCTTGATTATTTAGTGTATGTTTAAATAAATCGGTAATGAAAACTCATGGTCAAGAACTGGAGTAAAAAACATACTTTTATAATTAGATTTAGAAGTTAATGCAAAAACTGCCTAATGTGCAGTTTACAAGTTTCCATACAATCTGTTATTTGAGTGTTAAGTATTATGTCTAAAAATTAATAGCAACCGAATTTAGGCTAATAGTTTGGGCTCCGCTGTTAACTTTCAATATTATAGTAATGTGCAAGTAAGGGCTCCTTATATAGTTTACAGCATTAGCAGAGATATATTTTTTTTATCCTCAAGAAACTTTTAATTATAATTGAATTCATTTAAATACAGAGACACAATTTGTTCAGTAAACTACTGTTTAATTTAAAAAAAATCAATTTTGTTTAGTTTTCTCCCCCTGCTGCACCGAACCGAGCCGTGACTTCATAACCAAGGTATCAGTTTTGTGTATCGTTACACCCCTACAACAAACTGGTCCATCCGACCAATCAGAGCAGAGTAGACTCTCAAAAAGGAGGGTTTAGAGAGACTGAATCCTTAATCGAGCCATTTCAGACACTTTGAGAAAAGAAGTGAGGTTGCAATGTATATTATGAAAAAATGAAAATGTTTTTGGACCTTGGATGCATGTAAACCTATTATAGGAAACCTGCCTGTGTGCACCCAGAAAAATCAAGGAACTGTGCATGTGTTCTCTTCTTATACTGTAAGTCTTTCACAGAAATGAGTGCACATACAGAGAGGCGGCATGCTTATTCAAACAGAGGGAGCACGTGCCTCCTCAGATTTTTGAGCAAAATGGATTTTCAATGCGAAGTTTTATTACACATAATTATTTTGGGTTTTTTCCCACAAAACAACAATTTCAATAATTTAATTTCATCCCATAACCTAAATGAACATATTTAAGCAGATCTTAAATGTACTTGCCTTTTTTGTTGGTGGTAAAATACTTGGAGTCAGTCATTCTGACAGCTTCTCAGATCTGAAGACAAGGAAATAATTGAAAGTAAATATAAAGCACATTTTAACAATGCATAAAATCAACAATAATGTAATCCCAAAATACATTTAATGGCCAACTGGCCATTTTAAGTAACGGTCATGAAATTAGAAAAGCAGATAAAAATTTGAACCATGTTTGTAATTCCCAGTTTACACAGGAAATCATCAGGAACAGTTATGTAGACCATTTGCTACACGAACAGACAACAACACAGTAACATATCCACAGTAACAAGACGTTACATAATAAAACATAGATGTCAAAAATAACATGTGCAGCTGCACCTCACAAATTTAGTGATTGTTAAGTTTATTAATTGGGCGTGACCCAAAATGATTTAGCTATGCTAAGCTAGTGAAAACCTTGGAAGCAGGATTTTATCGACTGAAATACAGGCATCTTTCCTGTCTAAATCATGATACAAACAATTGATGAAAACACAAAAAATAGATACGCACAAGAGGTGTAAGAATCGAAGCGATTAATATTTGGTTATTGGAGCTCTTCCCGGTGGGGAGATGGAAGATGGAAGATGCGGTTTCTGCCACAGCTTGTCGGGCGCTGGAAGATGGAGCGCACCCGGAAAAACAAAATGAAGAGCGGAACCAACAAACGAGAAGAATGTGTGAGATCGGAGCCACACAGATGTTACACCGGATGCAGAGGACGTTGATACTGGTAGTTAATAGGGAATGAGGGTGCATCATGCACCATTCCCAAGAAAGTGGATTTAATGCGAGCTTATTTCATCAGTTCAAAGGATCATATTAAGACACATCCTGCAGAAGATAATATCATATCAAATGTTATTTGTCTCATATTGCGGGGAAACCAACCAACTTTATTCTAAAATATTTTGATCTACATGTCCCCAATGCCTTCTCCTTTTCTTGCCACAGTACAGTTTTTGTCTGGTAACCCTTTCTTGAGTCCTTAAGTTACCAGCTTTCAGAAGAAAAAAAAAAGAAGAGTTAATAGACTTGATTGTGCATTATCATTCATGGTAGAAAAACAGTCTTTTTGAAAACTTTCGCCAGTTCATTTAGCTTTTTCAGGAGTCTTCATACATGCATATACTGTAGAATATTATAAAACTTTATATAGCCTACTGTATATCATTACAAAATATATTATGAGTTTATTTGAAATTAAAAAAATACTATAGTTTTATTAAAATGCAAAAGTCTTTTGTCAGTATGGCCGACCATCAAAGGAATGCCTATATGTATGGAGACAAAGATTGTTTTTGGAGGCTAATTGCTGTCCAAACAGTCGGCCATCAATGCCGTATTTGTGTATGTATGGAGACAAAAGGATGTTTTTGGAGACTGATTGCTGTGACTGGCCATCAACATACTATTTGTGAATGAATGGAGACCAAAAAAGTTTTTGGAGGCTGTAAAAAGTTTTTGTAAATAATTAGGTTTTGTGTGATTTAGTAGCTAATGGTATCACTAAAACTTGTATTCACTGTTTGATGGCATTTATTTAATGTTATTGCATTAAAAAAACATTGGCATTGGGGACATGTAGATCAAAATATTTTAGAATAAAGTTGGTTGGTTTCCCCGCAATATGAGACAAATAACATTTGATATGATATTATCTTCTGCAGGATGTGTCTTAATATGATCCTTTGAACTGATGAGAAACTGGCCTCCAAGACAAGTCATATTTGTTTCAAACAGACTGTTCTTATTTGTGAAATATTTCACAGCTTAGAGGGAGGCAGAAGAGGAAGGTTTCCCTCCTAACATGGATAAGAGTTTGCAGAACACCTCCCCAAGAATCATTTACATGTTAAAGTAAAATATAAATGAATTATAACATATATATAGCCTTTTCTATGTGTGTGTGTGTGTGTGTGTGTGTGTGTATGTGTGTGTATTATCATCAGCTCATTTGTAATTAAATGATTAAGTATTTCTTATAAATATAAAAAAAATATGTTTATAATATTATAGCTTGCTAAATACATTCTTGTACAAATACATGCTTGCATTTTAATCATTATATTATAAAACTTTATATAGCCTACTGTATATCATTACAAAATATATTATGAGTTTATTTGAAATTAAAAAAATACTATAGTTTTATTAAAATGCAAAAGTCTTTTGTCAGTATGGCCGACCATCAAAGGAATGCCTATATGTATGGAGACAAAGATTGTTTTTGGAGGCTAATTGCTGTCCAAACAGTCGGCCATCAATGCCGTATTTGTGTATGTATGGAGACAAAAGGATGTTTTTGGAGACTGATTGCTGTGACTGGCCATCAACATACTATTTGTGAATGAATGGAGACCAAAAAAGTTTTTGGAGGAGACCAAAAAAGTTTTTGGAGGCTGTAAAAAGTTTTTGTAAATAATTAGGTTTTGTGTGATTTAGTAGCTAATGGTATCACTAAAACTTGTATTCACTGTTTGATGCCATTTATTTAATGTTATTGCATTAAAAAAACATTTTAACACCATGAAATAGTGTGTAGTTATTATAAAATTGACAAAAGAATGGTTAAGTATATGAGGTACATGTAAAAGTAACTATAATAGCTTTATAGCTTTTGGATCATTATGCTACAAAATTGGGGTTTGGAACTCCATTGCAGTTTCTGGAGATATCTCTAGTCCAAGATAAAAACTTGCAGGAACCTCAGTTTTTGTTATATCATCCTCAAATGTGAAACAGAATCTCTTTTGACTTGTGGCTTTGGTTCCACTGTATTTCTGTGCGTCTCAGGCACATTTATTATTAATTTGAATTATAAATTATTTTCAGCAAAAAAAATAAAAAATAAATAAAAATCCATTCCAATATTTATTAGCTTCTGTCATTCATTGCTTACATAAATTCTGAAACTTGAAAAGCTCCAAGTGTTTTCTTTGAAAAGATTCCACAACTGTGCAAATACACCAAACGGTTCATGAAAGTTCAGGAATGGCATTTAGTTCGGGTTCAAAGGGGGGTGTAATTCTTGGGCCCGCCAAGAAGCCTCAAAGGGACTGGTCAGACACATCCTCACTAGGATACATACAGCCTTCCGTTTGGGAAGTACTCTACGAATTTCACCGACGCATTCATTCTCTCAACCGCGGACACGCGCAACGACTGCAGTTAATTTGCTTGAATCGTCGGCGAAATAGAGAAAAAAAGTACAATATCGTGTCAAAGTAAGTCAATTAATACGTATTATTTTTTACTGAACTGTTGTGTAATTATAATCATTGTCACATTTGCAATCGTGCTGATCACGAAAAACACTTTTGCTCCTGTGAAAGTATTCTTGCTCGCGTCATATAGCTTAACTTGTTATTAAACTCAGCAGCATACTCATTAAGAATTCATACAGGGACATTTTTTGTCGTATCTTGAATTTTTGGTGCCATTTTTTTTTTTTTTTTTTTTTGTTGTCATAAACTACCATTAATTTCCGACCTGTTTATCGTTATGTTGTGAAAATCGTGGTTGAAATAGTGAGGAACCGAACCACTCCTACTTGGATAAATCAGTCGCTGTCTGTATTACTTCAGAAATCCGCATGTGGCGCAATTGAGCATATTTTAGTTTACATCCAGAGGGATTACGTACAAAAACTGGGGAGAATAAGTAATGTGTTGTGTCAGCGCAATAAAAAAAAAATTCTAATTTTATGTTTCTAGTTTCAATGAAACACTATGGTGGACCACTCTGGTTGATGTTGGGCCTTGTGGGGGTTTAAATGAAGACGAGAAAAATGCTTGGATCACGGACAATAATCATGTTTAATCGCGCTCGAATGATGTGGCTTTGCGTTTGTTGAGGAAAATGTTTGTATCAGATGTGATACAAGCAGGACAGCTGCTTGTCAATTCTTTTTAAGCTTATCTTACAAAAAGGAAGATTATTTCCATTTGGACAACGGATTTTCTCAACAGGTGGGCTAATTAAATCGCTGCAGCCATTAACACCTCACCGCCAAAAGACATTTGAATCTATAAAACAGTTAAATCAAAATTCAGTTTCTGATATCACAAATCAATCATGTTTCTATTACATTAAGTATGCTTTTCAACAGCTTAGATGTCTTAACAGCTTTTCGATTGTTCTGTATTGAAGTTAGAGAGTCATAAAAAAATCTTCAAATCAGTGGAAAATAGTGTACCATTTGGTACAGTCGATATTCATTTTGCTTTATGTATATGATAATAGAATAAGAAGTTTAATTGTATTATCCATTTCCAATAAACCAGTATCACAATCCATAAACAAGACCATTACATCGGTTATAGTGACAAACCTGTAAAACAAGTTAAAAAGAAACATACAAACTTGCGACCAAAATAATTTGGTATAATTACAACTGAAAAATAAGTGTATAATTGTTTCTGTTTTTTCTTTTCAAAAACTGCCAATCATTCCAAAAAATGGTTTTGTTTTTGAATAATATATATTGATTATTCCAAATTACACAGGAATGGGGAGAGAAATTGTGTTTGTAGACTAATTTCCACGCATTCAAAACTTTTTTGTGAAAATTAGACAACTTATTTGGGAGTTTAGTGCATTTAAAATCACAAGCAAGTAGAAAATTATTCTTTGAAGATTAGATTGGGAATAAAGAACCATGGAAAGTTATTTTCACAAAGACAGTGTGGAGCACGTATAGTCGGTAAAGACTAGAAGGGATACAGCTACGGCCACTGGAAATGTGCACACCAATATTGCGTCATTTAATCTTTATTTATTTTATTTAATAACTGCATTTGCAGTATTGTAAGGGTAGGTGTAGATGTTAATAAAACACAGTTTGATAAGTGGCAAATTTAATTTACTGTTATTTTATATATTATTTTTAATAAATTTTATAAAGTAATTTATTCCTGTGACCAAAGCTGAATTTTCAGCATCATTACTCCAGTCTTCAGTGTCACATGATCCTTCAGAAAACATATACGCTGATCTGCTTGCACAGTACTGTATATCGTCTAAAAAGCACACAAAGAGTCGTCACTCATCTTGGTTGGTTCGCATTCTCACGAAGTTTATATGTGTTTGTGTGTGTTTATATATATATATATATATATATATATATATTTCTTTTTAATGTTATTAAATTATTTACTTGTTGGCAATTAAACTCTCTTTGTTTCTGGCAGAAATACCCCACAGTGATCTTAATTCACACTTGGAAGGAGAAAAGTGAGAACATGAATGATCCAAAACCCTGCACAGTAAAACTTTATGATATTGAAGAACAAAGAGGTTGGTGTCTTCCTGATTCCTCATTAGTGATACTGAAGACCATTATGATGTCAGCTCCAGGAGTCAGAAAATCAATAGCACGAGGGGCATGTTTAACTACTTAAAAAACTTGAAAGAATGAAACGCCTATGAATAATTTCATGTTAAATCACTTCTCGTAGTCTACCAGCGCTTTTAAAGATCTATTGTTTAGAAAGAGAAGCTTATAGCACATTGCAGTTTCACTACATGGTAATACCTGTAAACCGTTTTGGTATATATAGTTGTTTGATACAACCTGCCGTAAAGTTAGTGACTTCTCTGATAAAACAGCAATTTTGTTCATTGTAAACTCCAACTATAGCTCACTCTAAAGTAATCATTTGATAGCAAATATATTGAAGATTAGAGAATAGGATGTCAGTTTATTAAACAATAAGATGTTTTTTCATAAAAGCAGGCTATTCAACATACTGAAGCCACTCTTATCTTCCATTCATTCCTCTTGTCTCCTTGCGAGTGCACCATCACATTACTCCTTTTATTTTATATTTTTGTTAACCTTGGAGACTTGGAACTTCTCACTTATTTTTGTTTGTTTTTGTTTTTTTGTTGTTGTTGTTGTTGTTTGTGAAAGAGCCTTTATAAGTTTGTTCAATTACACATTTTACTACCCCTATACTAAAAGTAATATAAAAGGGAATTAGAGACAGCCTGCTGCTGTTTTTTTTATAATGCAAATCATGCTCATGACATAAAAATATGCTCATAATATTGACTAGCACATCAGTGTTTGCATAACAAACCATCCAGATTTGATAATATTAACATGACAATAAACTTTTAAATGGTTAGTTCACCCGAAAATGAAAATTCTGTCATCATGTCGTTCTAAACCCATAAGTATTTCGTTCATCTTTGGAACACAAATGAAGATATTTTAAATAAAATCTGAGAGCTTTCTGTCCCTCATGTTCAGCTACACAACTGACACTATGATGCTTCAAAAAGTTCATAAAGAGATCGTAGAACTAATCCATATGAATTGAGTGGTTTAGTCCAAATTTTCTGAAGAGACACGATTGCTTTATATTCAATTTCAATTCAAGTCACGTTCATTGGGATAGCACTTTTCACTGCACATATCGTTTCAAAGCAGCTTTACAGAAAGTGCATGTGTTTTTTTAAGTGATCTGTTATCAGAGGTGACTGTGTCAAAGTAATGGATTTCAGAAATATACATATACAAATCACGCAGTTAGCTAACCATGTATTAATTTAAACAATGTATTAATTTAAGGCAGAAACAATGAGCTCATTACAATATATAGAAAATTTAGCATAGGTGCATGTTGATTCAGCGTTTCATCTGAAGTCCTCAAAGGAGTCATCTCTTCACAGGGTTATATGATCTGTTATATGTTGAACAGATTTAATTTAAGCTTTTATTCACATATAAACATTCATCAACTCGCACATCAGTTGTGGTAAACGGAAGCTCAAGCATGTTTGCTTGATGTGTGAGAACCAATGAGGTTGATTCTCTTGTTACGCAGCACATTTGAGCTTCTGCAAGAACCGATGTGGCTTGTTCTCGTGCGTCAAGCAGGTTCAGCTGAGCTTGTATTTATGTTTGCTGATCAATATTTAAATGTGAATAAAAGCCTGAATTCAATCACTTCATCATATAAAAGTGATTGTATCTCTTCAGAAAATTTGAACTAAACCACCCGATTCATATGGATTACTTTTACGATCTCTTTATGAACTTTTTGAAGCTTCAAAGTGTCAGTTACAGGTTTGGAGTAAATAATGAGAGAGTAAAGAATGACATAATTTTCATTTTGGGTGAACTAACCCTTTAAAACAAAGATCTTAAAGGGATAGTTCACCCAAAAATGAAAATTGTCCCATTATTTACTCACCCTCAAGCCATCCTAGGAGTATATGGCTATCTTCTTTCAGACAAACACAATTGGAGATATATTTAAAAATATCCTTAGTCCTCCAAGGTTTATAATGGTTGTGAAGGGGGGGGGGGGGCATGCTTTAAAACCAAAAAAATGCATCCATCCATCCATAATCAGAGTAATCTATACGGCTCCAGTGGGTTAATAAAGACCTTTTAAAGCGAAGCGATGCATTTTTGTAAGAAAAATATCCATATTTAAAACTTCATAAATTCAAACAACTAGCTTCCGGCGGACAGCCGTACATATACTGCGCAAGTTGATTTGCGCCAAATGAGTAACCCTCATTGACGCGATGTATGACGTAGGATGTAGGAGTAGCGTAAGCTTAGATGCCTCTCACAGTTCAAACAGGGGCCCGTTCTTCGTACGTCGCTAACTCGGTTATCTGGATTTGATTGATGATGATTTGGCATGATTGTTCGGTTCTTCAACGCTCATCCTGGACTTGCTGCCATAGCAACAGGTCCGTAAGCTTAAACCTGCTCTTGAGCAGGCTTATTTCATGTAAACAGGAATAGATTGCATCTTTTTAAGTACTTAAAAATTGTCCCAGCCACTGCTAATTTATTTCAAGAGTACTCGGGGACAATAATTTAAAATGAAAATAATTTACAAATTAATTTGAAAATAATATTATAAATGTTGTGTAGTCTATAATAATATAGGCACAGCCAGTTTTACTCATTGAAAGATTTATTCGTGATGGAATAATTGCTTTATAATTGTATTGGAGTCTTACATGCTTGTACAGTTATTCTGAGCCGTGCATTAATTTAAACGGTGACGCTATTATGGGAGTGGCTTGATGCAGCGCAGGAGATGCAGATTATTTTTAATTAAAACTTTATTTAATGCTGTCACATAACAAATCTGCTTCAAAGACAAAATTAAATGAATTGCGAATTACAACATTGAAATAAAAATGTAATGACTGTACAAATGCTTGTGAATCTAAATAATTTTGACTCCAGCCAATCGCTGCTTTGCTGATCGTGGTTTCAAGTATCGATACATCTGCCCTTTTCAAGGAACACGAGAACGCACAGTAATCTCAAACAATATAATCCTGATATTTTAATCCATTCCACAAATTCGTTTGAAGAACCAAATTAGCCAGAGTTATCACGATTAGAAGATCTAGCATCTGTCAAATCATCTCAGATGTATTTAGTGAGGTACGAAGAATGGACCCCTGATAGGGCTGGGCAACAAACTCAAGCTCCTCTTCTCTTATATCGAAATCCTCCAACATTTCTCTTTAGAATTTGTAGTTTTAGACTTCTAATTCGTTACTGGTGTTTTGTTTTGCTCTCTCCTCTGCGCTTCCGCGTTCGTCATCGCACCATTCCGTCAGGTCAAAGGTTGCTCTTCCGCCAAAATCAACTTGCACAGTATGTGTACTGTCGTCCGCTGGAAGCTAGTTATTTGAATTTATAAAGTTTTAAATATGGATATTTTTCTTGGAAAAATGCATCCCTTTGCTTCAAAAGGCCTTTATTAACCTCTGGAGCTGTATGGATTACGTTGATTATGGATGGATGCATTATTTTATTTTATTTTTACGCAGCCCCCCCATTCACAATCATTATAAACCTTGGAGGACTAAGGATATTTTTAAATATATCTCTGATTGTGTTCATCTGAAAGAATATAGTCATAAGATGGATTGAGGGTGAGTAAATCATGGGAAAATTTTCATTTTTGGGTGAACTATTCCTTTAACTTTGGGATTCAATTTTAATTTGTTTCTCTTTTGATTTTTTTTTTTTTATGGTGTAATGTTTGTTTTAGACCTGATGGAAGCGAACAAGAAAGGAAAGACAGAAGCCAAAAAATCTGTCAACTGCTCTCATTGCAAAAAAAGTTTCACACGTAAAACACAACTGAAGATTCACATGAGAGTTCATAATGGAGAGAAGCTGAAACAAAAAAAAGCCATTAGGAGGAACATAAAGATCCACACTGGAGAGAAGATTTCTGACTGTGATCATTGTGGGAAGAGTTTTGCCTGCAAGAGAAACCTTAAGGTACACATGAGAATCCACACTGGAGAGAAGCCACACACATGTGACCAATGTGGGAAGAGTTTCACACTCAAAGGAGACATTAAGAAACACATGCAAATTCACACTGGAGAGAAGCCACACACATGTGATCAGTGTGGGAAGAGTTTTACTACCAAAATTTGCCTAAAGGAACACATGAAAATCCATACTGGAGAGAAGCCACACACATGTGATCAGTGTGGGAAGAGTTTTACTACAAAAATTTGCCTAAAGGAACACATGAAAATCCATACTGGAGAGAAGCCACACACATGTGATCAGTGTGGGAAGAGTTTCACACAAAAAGTACACCTTAAGACACACATGAAAATCCACACCGGAGAGAAGCCGTACACATGTGATCAGTGTGGGAAGAGTTTCGCACGAAAAGACGGGCTTCAGATACACATGGTAATCCACACCGGACAGAAGCCGCATGCATGTGATCAGTGTTTTAAGACTTTCGCATTAAAAGGAAACCTTATGATACACATGAGAATCCACAATAGAGAGAAGACACACACATGTGATCAATGTGGGACAAGTTTCGCACGCAAAAGAGAACTTGAGGAACATGTGAAAATCCACACTGGATATAAGCCACACACATGTGATCAATGTGGAAAGAGTTACACACGAAAAGACCACCTTCAGAGACACATGAAAATCCACACTGGAGAGAAGCCACACACATGTGATCAGTGTGGGAAGAGTTTTGCACGCAAAGAAGAACTTAAGGGACATGTGAAGATCCACACTGGAGAGAAGCCACACACATGTGACCAATGTGGGAAGAGTTTCACACACAAAGGAGAAGTTAAGAAACACATGCAAATTCACACTGGAGAGAAACCGCACACATGTGATCAGTGTGGGAAGAGTTATATTACCAAAGATTACCTAAAGCAACACATGAAAATCCATACTGGAGAGAAGCTGCACACATGTGATCAGTGCGGGAAGAGTTTCACACAAAAAAGTAACCTTAAGACACACATGAAAATCCACACTGGAGAGAAGCCACACACATGTGATCAGTGTGGGAAGAGTTTCATGCATGGAAGCACTCTAAAATTACATCTCCATACTCATTCTGTAGAAGGGCCGTTTTACTGTGATCATTGCGGTAAAAGTTTTGGTTTGGAATCAGTCCTGAGGAACCACCTGAAAATTCACGCTAAGGAGAAACTTCATTCGTGTTTTTCATGTGGAAAGAGTTTTCGGTACTTGGCGGTTTTAAAAATACATCTGAAAAGACACAGCTCTGTAAAGCCTTATGTGTGTTTTGAGTGTGGGAAGATGTTTTTTACAAGCTCCGAACTTAAACAGCACCAGATAATTCACACTGGAGAGAAACCTTACAAATGTTCACACTGTGACAAGAGATTCTCTCTGTTAGGAAACATGAAAACACATGAGAGGATCCATACTGGAGAGAAACCAGATGACTGTCCTCCAAGTGAGAAGAGTTTTAGTAAATTAGCTTCTCTACGCAGTCACACAAAAAGTAAGAAACAGTAAACCTTTCCATATAAATCTGTCCTAATGAGCCAAAACAAATGAGAGGACAAAGAAATATCAAAGTTTTCATGCCCAGCAGTTTCGAATGTGAGCTTCTTATACCCTCAACGATGGAGTTCCTTCCAAAAGAACAATATCTAAGAAGTTTTATTCTTAAATATAATTTTGCTTTGCTATACATTTTATCATTATGCTATGTTTAATTTTCTCAAGCATCTCAATTTACTCTCTTTTATGAAAGGTGTTTACCAAATGTTCTTGTGCTTGCATGTGTAGTTCAGGAAGCTGAAGAAAAGGCTGTAACACTTTTAGAAACATGAATCTGATACTTATTTTTAACTTGTTTGTCATTGTTGCGCTTGGAACATCTAGCTATTCCACCACGTATAATGTTTACCAAGTAAATTTGCAACCAGTAACTGCTTGTTTGTTTTGGTCATTTTGTAAGTCAACATGAGATCTTTCTCATGTGTTTTGTATTTGTTTTACCATGTCATCATTGATTAAACTTTTTTTATCTACATTTTGTCCATTTTTATCACTTTAGTCGGGCAGTACTAGGATTTTCATCCAATTTGCAGCAGATGCCCTCCGACTTATATTTCTGAAGAGCCTGATAAGCCTCATTTCCACCAATTTGGAACAATTTGTCTCAGGAACTTTTTTCCCCCCAGACCTGTTGCTGTTTGCGTTTCCATCGTGGTCTAAAGCAGTGGTTTCCAACCACATTTCTGGAGGCCCCCCAACACTGCACATTTTTACATCTCTCCTTTGTCTGACACACCCATTTCAGGTCTTGGAGTCTCTACTAATGAGCTGATGATCTGAATCCGGTGTGTTTAATTAAGGAGACATGGAAAACATGCAGTGCTGGGGGGCCTCCAGGACTGTGGTTGGGAACCCCTGGTCTAAAGTACTGTGAAGAAGAGTCCAGTGACATAGGACTGCATGCAACTTTGCAGTTTCTGCTCGATTTCATCCTCTGCATATAAGCTTAACAAAGCCTGAACCTCGTCGTTGGTTTAAACTCTATTGTTGATTCGAATAGCAAACAACTCTTACTGCACGCACCACAACAGACTTTTAAAAAATGGTGGTTGAAATGAAATGCTGCATGGAATCAACCAATCAAAAATGCTGCGTGAACTCAACCAATCAGCATGTTTAGCACCAAAGTCCCACCCCCAAAAGTTTGAAAAAGTACTACCTCGTGAGCAGGGAGAGTTTTTACCCGGAACTTTATTTAGACCCTGGTTCCTGTGGTCGAAACACACCGAGTACTACTCCAAAGTCCCTTAGTCCTGGGGAAAGTTCCTGCTGTGGAAACGGGGCTATATACTTAAAGTGAAATTGTAAAAGGAATGTGTGTGACATAATTTCAAACAAAATCTGGTTGTAGAGTTAGTTTCGGTGGTTCGAAGCAGCTTGCCAGCACAAACTTTGCGTCAGCTGTTAAAAATCTTAGAACAGGGATCAGCAACTTTGGTACTGGATTAGCTAACGCTATGGGGAACAGTGTTCAGTCATGCTGTATTACAAGCAGTACCAATAGGGGTTTTTGCATTCAAAGACAAGGAACCACCCGGATGGTGGAGATATAACAAGTGTGTATAACACAATAATACACATATACTGTCAACATGGCCAGGGAATAAGTTACACAAGAGCTTCACCACATTGATTGGGAAGATAATAAGGCTTCTGTGGGCTTTAGAGAGACGGACTCAGCTCTCCTTAACAGTGAAAATCTGTGATGCGAGAGTTGAAACGTCCATATTATAAAAACTGGCAAAGATATACAGTGAAGACCAGCCTGCCACCAGACAAATGTCTTGAAGGCACACACCACTTGACCATGCCCAGAAAGAGGCCATTCCTTTTGTGGAATGGGCTTTCACTTCAATGGGGCATTCTATGCCACTTGCGTCATACCAAGGAAATCATGTCTACGATAAAATGAGACAATCTCTGTTTTGAGACAGGTATTCCTATAGCTTCCCTGAAAGTCTGAATTGGCGTATGATATAGAGCTGCACAATCAATCGATAAAGATTACAATTTTAATTCAAACACTCACACAATCTTATTTCTAACTGATAATGATTCGGCTATGCCTATTGAAACCATTGAGAACATTCAGATCTGTGTTGAGAGAGAGAGCAGTTGTCATGTATAGGTATGAAACAGCTTTACAAACAGTCTTTTTAACCACACAGTATCATTATTTCTGCGTGATAATAATTCAAATGATCACAGAAGTGTGATAAAAGTTTACAGATTGGATATAAACTCTATTGTGATCGAAATAGAGTAAATCACCTTTTGAAAGTAACCTGATGCTATAAATATTGTATCAGTTAATCGTTACACCAATAGGTGGGGACAAGTGACTGTTAAAAAATGTATTTGTCATTGAATCATTCATTCAAGAGATTTGTTCTAATATAGGGGACAATGAGAGGTCTTTGTGAAGGCACACAAATCTAACACTCCCAAAGACATCCCAAATCCTCAGAACTCTCTGGGAATGTAGTTTCCATTCCCTTGGGGCCACTCCCTGATGTTACCATAGATCTACTCCACAGTTAAAGTGGCCATGCACTATGTGCAACGAGAGGAAATGTTGCCCGCTCCATAAGAGGAGCCTTTGTACCAAAGCCATCATCGGCTGTGACCTGACATTCCTCTGATAATTTATGTAGGCCACTTCCGCATGTCTCCATGAATTAGGGTTCAGTAATTCTGCAAGGAAAGCTCGCAGTGCCATATACACTGCCAGAAATTCTAAGCGATTGATGTTCCATGTCTACCTTGCACCTGTCCAAGTGCCAAACGCAGGGTGGCCATCACAAAGAGCACCCCAGCCTGTGTGGGATGCATCTGCGGTAGCCACTTTCCTTCTGGAAACTTGTCCCTGCGAAGTGCGGTTCAGATAAAAGGTTGGAGCTGTCCAATGCGCCAGGGAAACAAGGCGCATGCACATCTCCTTTCTGGGGATTCATATGGACTCAGGGACAATGAAGGCTCATCTCATCTTAATGTCCAGGTTGGGGAATTCTCTCCTTCTGAAGACATTTGGTTTGACAGGCTTTTGGGCCATGGGCATTACGCCTTTACTGTTGGCTCAGCCGACTTCTGTGGAGCAGGTGCATTGTTGGTACTTGGCCAGCCGCCGTGTAAGCATTGCACACCAGGTTTGAGATTAACCAACAAGGCTTAGGCAGAGCAGAATTTCTAGCCGAGGGAAGCCGCGGGGTAGAGGTGCATGGCGACAGCTTCCTCAACAGGAGCCAGCTTTTCTTATCCCCTTATCCCTGCACCTTCCAACATTGAAAACGCTGCAGCTCCTGATGCGTTGGCTTCAGCAGAGTAGGGCATGTGTGGAAACCTAAAGTATACTTTGGCCATCTGTGTGCTGCGACAGGCCGCACACTGTCCGCGTAATATAATTTTAATCATCGGGAGGGTCTGCAGACAGTACTCGGAAAAACAGCACATGCCCAAGGTAAATGTTGAGACAGAAGAGTCCACTAGGTGGGAGTACACACAATTTACTGTTCAGTAGTCGAAGAAGAGTGCGGAAAGAGCGATAAAAAACAAAAAAACTAAGCAGCATATCCTTCTCCATCGTTTTTGTTCTGGTTCTTGTTCTAAACTTTGCATGCAATGGCAGATCCGCTACTTTTCATCTTCTATCCTTCCGAGCGAATGTCCAGTAAATGTCTAGCTTTAAAAAGCTGTGCGGACATGACGGAAAATGAAGTATACCCATGCCTTAAGTGTGAGTGAGCCTGCTTGAACTGAGGCTGCTTCTGCACAAGCCCATTCCAAGCCAAGCTCCTGAACTGTCCTTATAAGAATGCGAATGAGCTCAGATAAGCAACCTCCCACAGTGGATGCTGTCTCCTCGTGGAGGGGACAGCAGAATCTTCCACTGAATGGGACGGCAGTGGGGTTTGGGAGGCTGAATCGGCCATCTTAGAATAAAGACTATTCTAGAGTGCAGCGTCCCAAGTGTCAAGTTATGATATTAGGCTTCAGGGATTGTTCAGAGAAAGGGATTTCCTCATAGTGCCAGCTGCTGACGCAATGTATGGAATCGGAAGGGAACTTCCATGCATATATTTATACATTTCTAAAAGATTATATGCATTCAAGAGGATTCTGTTCACTATTTCAAATGTTGCAGAGTATCTAATATTGCTTTTCATTTCAAGTGTTTTGTTTTGTACATTTTGAGAGGAAATAAGTTACATATAGGCTTCTACTGTATGGGTACATATGTAGGTATGCGCTGTTAAAACAAGATATAAAAAGAACAGTTTGAATGCATAAATCAAATATTTTTCTGGTACCTTTTGCTGAATAAATCAATCAAAACCTTTTTAACTGTATTTATTATTTAATACCATAAGGATATAAAAAAGAGGTAGTACATACTCGCATTAATGTATTAACAGGAATAAATACATTTTCATAAACTGCAGATATGTTTTATCATATGGCTTTGTTTTTGAGTTCATGGGCCGAAAGCAAAATAAATATGAATAAAAGTCATATATAAATGATGGTTTACAAAGAGCCCATATTTTCTTGTGCATAAAATATTAACTGTAAGATACAATGGCACTTTTATCTTTAAGAATAAAAATGCATCAAATATTTATCAAATCCTAAATATAAGCTAAAAATCTTTCCAATATATGTTTGACTTTGACTAGATTGTTTTTGAAGTTGACATTACAATCTGACGTTGTTCCGTTTTAATTTTTATTTTGAAAAGTAGTTTTCTTGATAGTTTTAGAGTCCATTCATTGCATACAGTGGTCAATAGAACAGTGTTTTACTGAATACCACATTTTTATCTTATCCTTTTCACACCCCAGCACAGTAGGTGGCAGTATGAACCTATTTTGTTGGCCGCCAGTGAGCAGACAGAAGAACAGTACGACAGTAACAGGAAAAAGGATTGACAGTTGAATCGAGTATTGTTTTTCTGCACTGTAATTTTCTGCCTAAATAGTCTTGTTTGATAAAATGACACAATTAATATTATTAAAAGACTCTTAGGACTAATAACACACTTTTCAGAACGCTTTATTGTTGTCTTAACTGTCAAAGTTCGCAGTACTTTTTCACATTCAAGCGTGATGGCAGAGCGAGGAGCACATTTAACAACAGCGGCTCCAGCTGATGAAGACAGACCGTCTATATTTGAGGTTTTAGCGCAGGACTCATTGATGGGTGCTGTCAAACCTGCATTACTGCATGCTGTGAAGGTATGCTTACGAATTTAAAAGATCTTGTACTGCATTTACCACCATTTTACAAACGTTGGTACCTGACATGGTGATTGTGCAAAGCATAAGGTCAATCAAACTTGCTTCTAAACATCTTACATCACCTCGTGCTCTAAAACACACAACAGATTTTCAAGTGGTTTCGATTAAGAACTTGGGCTGTGTGCTAAATTGAATACTAGCAGTATTTACTATGTATACTGTGTACTGTAAGCAGGTGTTCTGGGATTTAATTCAGCCCATTGGCATGGAATATCAAGACCCACTGTATTTTTCATAATTAGCAGCATACAACCTAAAGAAGGTTGTGTGTGCTTGGAACATGTATCCCACAATGCAGTGCGTTCAACTTGACCTTTCATTTCCAGTGTGAAGAATGAACCAGATGTATTATAAACTGCGTATTATCTAAATTGGACTGCTTGAAGCTTTTTACACAAAACTGAATTTTAAAACACAAAATAACCATTTTAATTTGTGAGATCGGCCCAGGACAGGAGTTTACAATCTTTCAGATGCCACAGACCCCCAAATACGATCACCTTCATGCTATGGACCCCCATGATAAAATTGAAAAGGCATAGTTTCTTGTATAAAGAAACAACTTATACTGTGATAAAAAAAAAATAATATAAAATATGTCTAAAAATAAAAATTTACTGTCTATCAATACATTACTACACATTTTCCACTCATAGTACTGTACTATTAGATTTATTTAACACATTGTTTATTTGAATCTAATATTTATTTTAAATTATTTTACAGTGTTTCTCTAAACTTTTCAGTGGATCCCGGTTTAAAAACCTGTGGCATAAGCTAGTACTTTTTGATTCATTGAGTGTTGCAAATATACTTTTATTATTTTACATATTTTTTAACAAAGTATAAAAATGAACGTTACAGTATTTACTGTGCTGGCTGATGTAAAACCCCTGCCATTGTCCACAGATCCTTGCTACATCTAACCCTGCTCGCTATGGATTTCTTTGGAGGAGGTTTGATGAGATTTATGCTATCCTGGATATGTTATTGCAGCATCATTTCCTTTCCCGCACCAGCGCCTCATTCTCGGAGAACTTCTATGGCCTGAAGCGTGTCAGTAGCGGAGCAGATGGCACACATGCTGCCCACCTGGGACTCCGGCGGAGACAGCACTGGCGCTCCTTGCTCCTATTGGCCCTCCTTCCTTACTTGCACACCAAACTGGAAAAAGTCCTGGCTCGACAGAGAGAGGAAGACGATTTCTCGATCCGCTTGCCACAATCCTTTATGCAGAAGTTGTACAGGGCTTTTTTGGCTGCATACCCCTTTGTGTGCATGGCCTGGGATGGCTGGGTCTTTTGCCAACAGCTTTTATATGTTTTCGGCAAAACGCGGACACATTCTCCGCTTCTGTGGCTGGCAGGGGTTAAACTCTCGTATCTCACGGCCAATGACATCCGCAGCCTGGATCTCAAGCCATCAGGCCTGGCACTGAGTCCCAGTCAAAGGTGAATTTATCATATCTGTTTATTTTGAGTCTGTCATGCATTTCGGGTCATATTTCACCCAAAAATTAATAGAAAAAAATAGGGCTGGGTAATATCGACACAAATTTCATGAACCGATTCGAATTACAAGCTTGTGATTCGATACGATATAGATTAATTTGGATATATATAAGGTACAGTACATGGCAAATTTTCTCAAAAAAAAAAAAAATCAACTAATGCTGTAAACTATACATGAAGGAGTCAGATGGTACATTACTATAATATTAAAGGTTGAAATTAACTGTTTTGTATATGAAGACTTATATTTTTATAATAATAAAGTTATAGTTTTTGAAATATAAGCATTTAAAGGGTTAGTTCACCCAAAAATGAAAATAATGTCATTTATTACTCACCCTCATGCCGTTCCACACCCGTAAGACCTTTGTTCATCTTCGGAACACAAATTAAGATTTTTTTGTTGAAATCCGATGGCTCCGTGAGACCTGCATAGCCAGCAATGACATTTCCTCTCTCATGATCCATAAATGTACTAAAAACATATTTAAATCAGTTCATGTGAGTACAGTGGTTCAATATTAATAGTATAAAGCGCCAAAAATATTTTTTGTGCACCAAAAAAAAAAAAACCACTTATATAGTGATGGCCGATTTCAAAACACTGCTTCATTAAGCTTCGGAGCGTTATGTATTTTTTTGTCGAATCAGCACCAAATTCACGTGATTTCAGCAGTTTGACATGCGATCCAAATCAAGATTCGACACAAAAGATTCATAACGCTCCGAAGTTGTTAATTTGTTTTTTTGGCGCACCAAAAATATTCTCGTCCAAGTTCATAAAAGATTGAAATAAGTTCATAAAACTGAGAATCATTTCAAATCGATTTTTTTTTTTTTTACCCAGCCCTAGAAAAAAAAACCTGTCATTGTGACATTTTTTTCTCAAGGTTTACCAAAATATAAAGATGCTTAATCATAACAAATATATCTTTATTTTCAGCTTTGTTGAGAAGTTTCAGCGTCTGGTCTCTACAGCAGTTGGTGGTGTGGCTGTATCTCTTTCAACCAGCCTTTCGATGGGAGTGTTTTTCCTGCAGTTCCTGGAGTGGTGGTATTCATCCGAGAACCAGAGCACCGTTAAGTCCTTGACCTCCCTTCCGACCCCTCCGCCGCCTCTCCACCTTCACAACCAGGAGACGTCACCCACACACATCAAAGTCTGCCCGCTCTGCAGGAAAGTGCGCACCAATGACACTGCCCTTGCCACTTCAGGCTATGTGTTTTGTTACAAGTGTATATATGTGTATGTCAAAGCCAACCACAGGTGTCCCCTCACTGGCTACCCTTCAGGACTGCAGCACCTCATTAAAATATACTCACCCGATGGATAGACTGGTCAAATACGTTTCATTTTTTTCAAGATGCAAATCTGTCAGATTTTACATAATTATTACAGTGTTCAGGTGAACCTGTTTGAAATTGCTATCCCAGTGAAGACTAAAATTAATTTTTATGATGATGGTCGACTAATTTTTGAAATGTGTAAATATTAAACTTGTACAGATATAATCCCTGCTGCATTATCATTGCTGACTCTTATTTATTGTGTGGAGTACATACAATAGTTGTATCAGAAAAGAACAGATAATGTAGGGTGGAGATTTGGTTATGCATTGGTTGGTTTTTGAGATGTGGACATTGTACTCAAAAGTAGAAGCAGATAAACGTGAGCTTGCAGGGGCAGGATTTAAGTAGACTTTGGGGCTGTTTTCAACTAGAAATTAATATTTTTTGTGTCTGTTTTGACTATTCATTTACATGACAACAGCGTTTTGGGGACCTGAAAATGCAAACTTTTGAAAACTGGTTTCAAAGTGCAAGATTTTGAAAACGATACCATTATCGTCTCCGCGTAAACTAAAAAACACGAAATTGTGAAAACAGTGACATCATGTGTGTATTGTGTGTTCAGTCTATAGGCGCTTAGTGTTTCCTTACAAAGTGACGTCACTAACTACTGGTCTGGCATGAATAATACAACGGTTTGAGTCATTTTCGTGGATCCGTGTAAACTGAGATCGTTTTGACAGTGTTGATGTCTGATGTTTTTAGTGCATCGTCATGTAAACTGACCCTAAATGATTGGAGAAGACCTGCATACTTCACCAGAGAGAATTTGTTTTTACTAGAAGTATTAGTTATAATATTTTGATTAAACATAATGAGGTCAAGAACATTTTTTAAAAATGACATGCACAGATGAACTGTTCCAACTAAGTCAATAACTTGCATAACATTAATTTCATTACATCTTTTATTCAAGTGTATTTTGTGCATTTTTCCTTGGTCTTTTTATATGATAGTAATTCAAACCATTTGTTTATTGAACCCAAACAGTTTTAGAAGAGCACAGCACAGTCTCTGATATTGATGACAGCTGATCCAACTAGGCTAATTCAGTTCATTCCATTCAAATTGAACTGTTTCAATAATTTAAGGAGAGCATTTCAAATATAGCAACAAGTTAGAGCTTATGCTGAAATTAACATTGTCTGCCATCTGTTGCAGCTTAGTGACAGCAAATGTGTAATGCCTTCAGTCACACTAATTTACAGCTGACTAAAACACAGATTAACCAGCATGCCAAGGGGCTGCTGACCATTTCAAACTGAACAAGTTATTTATATGAAGTCTGAACTGGCTGATTAATAGAGAAAGAAACCATTTGGAAAAATCAATCAAATGACTAAAAAAAAAAAGAAAATATGCCTTGTAGTTGTAGCCTTATTATGGGCCAATCACACACACAATGTTGATTTGAATTCCACTGTGCTATTATTCCATTGGTTTTCTATGTAAACAAAGTTGCCATCATCTTATCTAGCTTGGTTAATTCTTTTATGCTATCTTTTCCCTCAAACAGATCCTTGTTTCTTAAAGGGTTAGTTCACCCAAAAATTGTCATTAATTACTCACCCTCATGTCGTTCCAAACCCGCAAGACTTTCGTTCATCTTCAAAACACAAATGAAGATCCTTTTAATGAAATCTGAGTTTTCTGACCCTCCATTGACAGCTACGCGACTACTTTCAAGGCCCAGAAAGGTAGAAAGTAAACATCATTAAAGTAATCCATGTGACTCCAGCGGTATAGCCTCAGTTTTATCACTTTATTTACAAAATATTAATCTCAAATGTGCATTTACGAAAGCACCATGATGTATGCGTGTTGTGTGGACACGAAAGAGGATGTTACATGAATGCGCTTTGGAGATTCATATTTTGTATATAAAGTGAGATGGTGAGACTAACCCTTTGAGAGAATTTAGTCATAAATCAAATACCTGATTGGCTACTTTTCCTTTATTTTTCTATGCAAGTGTGCTAGACGGACATCTTTGACCATTAAGCATTCTAAAATCATGGCACTTGAGTTAAAAGTTTAACTTTCAATAAATGTTTCTAGATTTTGCATTTTTTCTTAACTTCTACTGCCCTGTATCACATTTATGCATTGAAATGCAGAAACAAGAAAAACAAGTCTCAAGACCATTTATTAATGTATTTTAACATTCACTGTATTTTTAAAACACTGTAAAAAAAAAAAAAAATAACACCAAGATGCGAGCATGAATGTTACATTGAAAATCAATTGGAAAAGCAGTTCAGTGGGATATATATATATATATATATATATATATATATATATATATTTATTTATTTATTTTCAGTGGAGCACCACAACCAACCAGCTCAAAACATAAAAATCATTACACATTTTGATGTAAAAGTATTTGAAAACCAGAAAAAGTCCAAGCCTGTGTAACTTCAGAACATTGTGGGTCTGTTTTGCTTTATGGAGGTAAACAGGTTTAAACTTCTAGCACACAACTGTTGGGCTCTTGTAAACATACTTCACTAGAGAGAGGGGAGAGAGAAAAAAAAAAAAAAAAAAAAAACCCAAAATACCCATTGAAGTATTACACAATCATTTAAGACACTTCTCCTTATAAAAAGTTCTTTAAAATTCAGTTAAGAACCCTATGGTTCTTTATAGAACCCAACTGAACAATTTTTCTAAGAGTCCTGGACATTTAGCACTCTGTGCAAACCATCAGAATGTCTAAACAAGAGCATTCAAAGAACTGGTAGATTGATATTCCAGGTCTAAAAATAGGGCCAAGGAATTTTCCCCAGACCCATGAGACCCTGCGTTTACCCCTCCCTGAAAACTTCCTGAAAGACCCCTGCATTATCCTCATTTATTACAGAACTTGTGATGCTAGTTAAGAGAAGACAAGAAAAAGTTCTTGTATGTTCATAGTAGAAAAAGACACTTCTCCTTATAAAAAGTTCTTTAAAATTCAGTTAAGAACCCTATGGTTCTTTATAGAACCCAACTGAACAATTTTTCTAAGAGTCCTGGACATTTAGCACTCTGTGCAAACCATCAGAATGTCTAAACAAGAGCATTCAAAGAATTTTTCTAAGAGTCCTGGACATTTAGCACTCTGTGCAAACCATCAGAATGTCTAAACAAGAGCATTCAAAGAACTGGTAGATTGATATTCCAGGTCTAAAAATAGGGCCAAGGAATTTTCCCCAGACCCATGAGACCCTGCGTTTACCCCTCCCTGAAAACTTCCTGAAAGACCCCTGCATTATCCTCATTTATTACAGAACTTGTGATGCTAGTTAAGAGAAGACAAGAAAAAGTTCTTGTATGTTCATAGTAGAAAACGTCTTTGGTTCCTACCTTTGTAGTATCAGTAATGCAAACAGGGTCTCTGCTCAAACTTCCCCAAGAATGACCTACAAACATGAGATTGTTCACAGCTCAGAGAGAAGATTAAACTCAGTCAGATCTTGGTCAGTGGTGCCAAAGGGCAGCAATACCAAGTCAGATATGTTCTTTCACTCATCATCGCTGCTGGGATCTTTGCTAAGCCTACATGATAATTTTTCAACAAGTCAACAGAGTCACTTGCCATTAAACTACCAAAATTTGAAACCAACTTAAAAAAAAAAAAAAAAAAAAAAACACTTTAGCCAAAACTTTAATAGAGGTAGGATCTAAGCTGGCGTCAAACTTCCCAAACCAATATCTATATTAGCTACATCCAGTTGACAAAGATGCCAGCATATCGTCAGTTTTCAAAGGCTGAAGTTGCTCTCGCTTGTTTAATTGATAAGTTATACGAGACATTCGCACAAATCGCGTTTTTCCTATTCCACTGCGCTATTTTTTTCTTGTTTGTCGATGTAAACACGTTTAACGGAGCTCGCGCCTTGAGTCTTTGCCGTGTCGATTAAAAAAACGCGTTATTACACCTTACGTTGTTTGTCGTTCCACTGATCTGCGTCTCGCGTTTAACAACAAACGCGTTCTCTTCTACCTTAAATATAGGGTTGTTTCTTGATATAAATTAGACTTAAGTGAAATAAGCTACTTGTTTGGTTGGCACTGCACATTTGAATTTGTTCTAAAGCTTTAAAGAACCTAGAAGTCTGTCTGAACGTGGTTTCCTACAGGCAGCGTCAAACTGCTGTTTGTCAAGTCATTGACTGATTAGGCAACGAGGTAACAGCTTTTGCCTTTCAACCTTTATAGTTTGTCTAGTAGCTATAGGGCCTTTACTGCACCTGTTCTCACTTCATCATCATTAGCCTGTGGCACAAGGCAGCTTTACTTGAATTTCTAATCAAGCTCAAGGGATCACTATTAATTTAGAGAACTAATTAATGTCACTGAGTTCAGAAGAGGTTGTTCTCAGCCAAGTGTTTGAGAACAACCTGTGTCAACCTCTTCTAATTCACTGTTTCTCAACAGTTCAGCCCTTATTAAATGAATCAAATATCAATTTTTGTAGCCTTTTGTAGACTCAGGAGGGTTTCCATAGATTGGCTATGTGTGCAATGCAAAACTAGCATATACTCACTGCATAATAAAAGGCTCTTTATTGGTTTTATGAAGAACCTTTAACATTCACACAATTTTACTATAGCACAAAAGGTTCGTTATACTGGAAAAGGTTCTTTAGATCATTAAATGTCCTTTACACTAAGAACAAAATGGTTCTTTTGAGAACTTTTGACTGTTGTTTGAGGAGCCAAAAATGGTTCTATGGCATCACTACAAAATCCACTTCTGGAAACCTTTTTTAAGCGTGTACAGTGCAGCTTACATGAATTCTTTTGTGCCTAGTCATAGTATATAATTTTTTTTCTCTTGGCAGTCCATTTACGAGTCAAAAAAAGATTCTGTGGTAGATATTACAGTGAATTTGTCATGCCAAGAAGCTGAGAACATTGCATTGTAGGAAACATTTTGCATAAAGTATGTTATCTGTGAGCTCTCTGCATGTAGAAAATTGCTAAAACAAATTTACAGTATACATACTTTGTAATGCAGAAGTATCCTATTCCAAATACAGATATTAAATCTGTTGCTATTGGTAATAAAATAATCATTAATTATTTTAATAATATTAATATCCTTATTTTGGATATTAATATGAATTTTTTTGTTGTTTAAATGACAGAATTACACCGTTCACTGTTGCTGATGTATGTTCTTTTAAATGTTTGTGCAGAGGCTATATTAGACTTTTTTTATGCATAATAACTAGACACATGCTTTAATCTCATTTGAAATGCCTTTCTCAGCCAGTGTGTCTGTCGGCTGCAGCCTTGGTTCATATGCGCCTGCCAGTCACAGCCGTGAAACCTGAACATTCACTCCCTCGCTCCTAGTGAACGACAGATACTGACGACGACCAGGATCAGTCTAATGCAGTACTACATGAATCTCACACAAAAATGTCCATATTTCAGCCCAAAATCAAAATAACAAAAAGGTTTTGTATTTTGCATGAAGAGAAAATTAATCACATTTCTGTGCCTTTTTTTTAAGCCAATTAAGCACATTTTCCAACTTTTTAACTAAAGGCAGAACAAAAAAATACTACAATGATGCAATTTTAATAAGATATTAATTGAGTCCCAAATGACGCATTATGTGCACAACCGTGCAGTGTATGAATCTTTTAAGGTTCCTTGGTCATTCAACATCAGAGTCTGAAAACCTCTGCTAAGTAACTAAAGCTGCGACAGCTGAGTGCATGAAGTGTCCAATATTCCGCACATAGGCTGAATCCGAAATCGCATACTTCCTTACTATATAGTATGTGAAAAACTGTATGTGACAAAAGAAGTATGTCCGAATTCACAGTACTCATAAAAGAGTAGGCAAAAAGTACTTGGATGACCTACTTCTTCCAGTGAGACTCTGAAGTGTGCATATGATGGACACTTTACTATCCCATGAGGCTACAGGAGAGAACTTGTGAATGGCAGTGAAATGACGCAACTGACGCTGATCGGCAGTGTTGGGGATGGTTACTTTTAAAAGTAATTTAAAATTAAAATTTTTAATTTTAATTTTAAAAGTAATGCATTACAATATTGCATTACTTCCTAAAAAAAGTAACTAATTACATTACTTTTTATGGAAAGTAATGCTTTACATTACTTTTGCGTTACTTTTTCCTCACCTGGGCTGGGCTTGCTTGTTTGTTTTTTAACAACAACAACAAAAAAATACTATTTTTTGGCAAATGTTAAAGGATTAGTTCACTTTCATGTAAAATTTTCCTGATAATTTACTCACCCCCATGTCATCTAAGATGTCCATGTTTTTCTTTCTTCAGTCGAAAAGAAAAGAAGGTTTTTGATGAAAACATTCCAGGATTATTCTCCTTATAATGGACTTCAATGGTCTCCAAACGGTTGAGGGTCAAAATTATAGTTTCAGTGCAGCTTCAAAGGGCTTTAAACGATGCAAGACGAGGAATAAGGGTCTTATCTAGCGAAACGATTGGTCATTTTCGGAAAAAAATGTAAATGTATATGCTTTATATAAACAAATGATCGCCTTCCAAGTGCTTCCACCAAAACCGTACTTTTGTATTCTTCAAAAAGCTTACGCTGTATGTCCTACGCCTTCCCTATTCAACTTACGGAACGAACGCAGTGCCAGTTACATTTTTTCCGTAAGTAGAATAGGGAAGGCGTAGGACATACAGCGTAAGCTTTTTGAAGAATACAAAAGTAGAGGAGAGCTGTCAGTCAATAATGTGAAAAAGTAACTTGTGTTACTTATCTGAAAAAGTACATTTTGTTGTAAATTGAAAAAGTAATGCATTACTTCACTAGTTACTAGAAAAAGTAATCGGATTACACAACTCAAGTTACTTGTAATGCGTTACCCCCCAACACTGCTGGTAGGTCACATTATAATGACAGTATGACAAATGTAGTATGTCTAGATTACATTACTCATACTATGTAGAACATACTTTTTTTTTTAGTGGTCGTAAAGTAATTACTTATTCAAAATAAGTACCTACTCAAGAGAGTAAGCAATTTCGGACACTGTCTTAGTTTTTTCAGTTCATTGAGTGCATCATCCAGGTATTTAAAGTGCACTTTTTCCTCACACTGTTTATACTACAAAACGACATAGAGGAGTGCAGAATTACACGCATTGGGACGCACCTATTGTTTTTTTTATTCTACTACTGAAAATGAGATTTTAGTGACATGACCCAAACATTTTTACATTCACCCTTTGTCTGCTGATTCAGTCATTCCTTGTAACAAAATGATTTTAAAAATGTCAAGGAAACAGCAGTTTTTTCTTGAATAGATCTCCGAAGTCAAATTTCCATTGGACACAGAAATGACAAAGTTTTGAAGTAAACAAAATAGGCTGTGATTATTCGACATAAATTAACATACAAGTACAGACAGAGTGTGGAAGGACATGCTCAACATAACATTTCGATATAGTCATCTACACTAGATATTCATTTGAGTCTCTCTACTGATAGTGTGGCACAATGCAACAAAAGTATCAAAAATGATACTAAAAATATTTTACCACACACACCAAAGCAAAGTGCTTTTTAAGACCCCCTTCAAGCAGAGTGCACATAATTTTGGTCAAGTTCTCTTGTTTGAGCGTTCACACTGCAGGTGCAACTGTAGCGCTTCACTATGCCTTATACAGAGTCGACTCAAGAACATACTATTAAATTAATGCTTCAGGCATGAAATGAAGCAGCAAACTATAACTCTGCATTTTGAAAGAACTACAGCAGTTGAAATCAGTCTGCAAAACAAACAAGACTTATCATTTCCATGGACTACATTACAAGTGCACTTTTGTCAGTTTAGTTATTTAAGGCAGGTAGAAATTGGTCCAACATCTTTTCACCCTGGAATGTTGTCCTCAAATTGACTCATTACATAAATATCAGACATTATTTTGAGCCTGACGACAGGACTGCCCACTTGGTTCACATTAAACAGTTTCAGCTCGGCCTCTGATGCAAGCCCCTTTGTCTTTCTCAAGTATTTTATAACTAACTGTCCCCATTAAAAGTAATTTCTTGGAGCAAATCATCTTTGAATACGATTATCGTCATCGACAGTGTAAACTTCTAGTAACCCAAAGGAATAACATTCAATTGGCCTTATGTGAAATATGGATAAAAACTCCACCTTTGTGCTTGACAAGTCACAGTGCATTACATTGCACATGCAAAAGCTTCAATGACATACAAGCACGCACTGTGCATGACTAAAGCGTCTAGATTTCACACCCAAGCTAAAAATACTGCATTACATATAAGTCTAGTATGAGCGATACTTGTGTAACAGCTTTAAAATTAACCATTTTTTTTGCATGAGAATTCTGCTGGCTGAAAAATTACAGTATTACACATCCACTATTAAACACAGGCAAACTATGTGGTGCATCACTTTTCTTTAAGGCATGAACATTCAGTCATCATTTATTCGTTCCAAACCTGTATGACTTTCTGTTGCTGAACAGTGTCTTATTGTTATTTTGTCCATACAGTGAAAGTGAGCGGGATCCAATGTTGTCCGATGTTGACTTTCAATGTACTGACAAAAACATTAAAACACTCTTCAAAATATTGTCTTTTGTGTTCTAAGGAAATAAGTAAAGTCAAACAGGTTTAGAACAACATGAGTAAATGATGTCTGAATGTTCATTTCTGGCTGGACAATCACTTTAAACTGAAGCTCAAACAAGCATGTACATTGGAAACTCTGGATATCTTAGTCAAAGATACTCTAGCAGTGACTCTGGCAGCTCTGATCCATAATGGATCCAAGACCAACTCATTTGGTCTCATTATCTGTGGCACGCTATCGATCCAGGATGGCACGGCAAAAGGAAGAGAAATGCAAATTATATTAAAGGGTTAGTTCACCCAAAGATGTAAATTCTGTCATTTATTACTCACCCTCATGTTGTTCCAAACCTGTAAGACCTTCGTTCACCTTCTGAACACAAATTAAGATATTTTTATGAAATCCGAGAAGTTGCTGATCCCCAAGAGAAAGCAACGTAATTACCATCTTCAAGGTCCAGAAAAGTAGTAAAGACATTGTTAAAATAGTCAACGTGACTACAGTGGTTCAACCTTAATGTTATGAAGCAAAGAGAATACTTTTGTGTGCAAAAACAAAACAAAATTATTGACTTTATTCAACAATTTCTTCTCTTCCCTGTCAGTCTCCTATGCTGTTTACATTCTAGATACAGTGCAGCACTTCCTAATTCTACGTCAGAACGCCGGCTCAGTATTGGCCGACTCTAATCACGTGAGCAGCACGACACATTCGTGTGATGCTGACGCAGGACCTAGCCAATACTGAGTCAGCGTTGTGATGTAGAATATGGAAGTGCTGGAAGTAAACAGCATAAGAGAATGACACAGAAGAAGATATTGTTGAATAAAGTCGTTATTTTTGTTCTGTTTTTGCACACAAAAAGTATTCTCTTCACTTCATAACATTAAGGTTGAACCACTGTAGTCACGTGGACTATTTTAACAATGTCTTTACTACTTTTCAAGACCTTGAAGATGGTAATTACATTGCTTTCTCTTGGGCATCAGAAACCTCTCGGAGTTCATCAAAAATATCTTAATTTGTGTTCAGAAGATGAACGAAGGTCTTACGGGTTTGGAATGACATGAGGTTGTTTTTGGGTGAACTAACCCTTTAAAGAAAGCCACTCTGTGATATTAATTTTGTGTATTTAGAGGCATAGAAACTGAAAATGGCACTAATAGACACAACTGACCTAAAGCCTAAAATAAATAGCCCTTGCGGTTGAAATCTTGTAAACATGCGCCTTTTTGCTGCAAATCTTCTACTTGAGTAATTCTTTCACCAGGCAAAAAGGCATTTCCTCTAAGAAGAAAATAGAAAAAAAAAGCCTGAAACACTCAAGGAGGAGTTTTGATGTGCTTGAAAGCTTAAAGAGTCTAGCAATGGAAGATTGCGCCAAACCAAAAGCATCCGTGGATCTCACACCGATTGCAGGCCTCGCTCATGGCCGTCCAGCTGCACCTTGATTTTGTGCAGTTCCTCGATCTCCTGATGGTGCCGCTCTGTTTTGTGTCGCACCAGCGAACGGTAGAAGTCAATTGTGAACACCACAAAGATCAATCCAACCGGCACCATGATGATGGTGGAGGCCAAGGCCGCAGGCCGGCCGCTGTTGCCGGGCTGAGCCGTGGGGAATATATGTTCCGAAGAGTTAACCGGCAAGAACTTTATCCAGCAGAGGAGCACCACCTCTGCCAGGAACAAAAGGATCCCTAGAACGGTAGAAAAGCCCCAGGCCAGCTCAATATAGTGGTGCATCCTCTCGTGGGGAGACTCGGAGACGGAGTTGAGATTGTGGATGTTGCTAACGGCTTCCACATTGGGCAGGATGCAGGTGCTGATGAGGAGGGCGAACAGGTGGACGGCCACCAGCACTGTGGTACATACGCTGAAGGCAATGAGCAGGGGAGGTGGGTAGCTGTACTGCATCTCCAGCTGCACCTCCACCATGGCCACCTGGTCATGACCACATTATGGATGAAAGTGTTTGGCATTAACGATAATTAAAATAAAAGCAGGTTTAATTTGATATAAACCTCTAGACATTAACAGTAAAAATCTCAAAAATATTAGAATGCATATTAGAATGATTTCCGAAGGATCATGTGACACTGAAGACTGGAGTAATGGAGTACATCTTAAAATATATTAAAATAAAAAGTTCATTTAAATTGTAATAATATTTAGCAATATTACTGTTTTTTTTATCTAATAAATGCAGCTTTGGTGAGCAGAAGAGACTGTAAGTCAGTGTCATTTTAAATTCATATAAAAAAAAAGTGTTTATTTGCTAACTTCCCAACAGAAAAACTACACTACCCATAATCCTAAAGAAAAATCCACCAATAGAGTGCAACAGTGCCCACCCATTATTTTTTTCAATCATTTCTCCCATTAGGATTCCAAAAAAGTCTTCGCTACAGCGTTTTAAGCCATGAACCAAGCCAACCAGCTACGAGGTGAATCATAACATTACAAACTTTGATTTGAAGCAAAAAAGTATTTGAAAATCTGACAAAAATATAAAAAGGTACAAGACTGTACCTAATACAATGTACCTAAAACCGTGTGCAATACCTGTTCCTGTACTTAGCGGCTTTAGGTAATAGAAAGAACTATGTGCCATTAAGCATTGCAACCAGCATAATCGAATTCAAAACAATGGAGAAATATAAAATTATTCATTTAAAAATGTTGATTATGTAAAAACTAAATATTTTAAGTTTATTGCAAAATATGCAAATATATTTAAATATTTATGTATTTTGCGAGCATAGGGACATAGGTCTCGATTACGTTATGGGAGTGGGTGGAGCTAAAAAGAAGTTTCGGTGTGTTTTGCATGTTTTGACTCTGAATGGTAGAATTCTGTACAGCATCATGGGTAATGTAGTTTTTCACCATGAATTCACCTATTAAACATGATTATTGTAAAACTAAGTTGAAATAATGTGGGCTGATGTCTTCAACAGAAGCAAATATCATCGATTAACAACCTTGTAGCTCACAGTAAGGTTGTCTTTAATGGTTTATAAGTTATTGTTAAAAAATAATATTCCTATGGAGAAAATGGATGGAGCTTTTACTTCCAGAACCTGACTGTTGAGCTCTATTAGAGTTGTTACTATGGTAGCTCAGAAAATACTGCCCACTCCCATGAATCATTGCAAACAATGCAGTCAAGTCAGTCTGAATACACTTTACATTGTATTATATCTGAGTCAACAACAATAAATCACTTATAATGATCCTGTTTTAAGATAAAAATAATTAAAATAGAATAACAATAATTGAACTAGCTACAGTCTTGTCTTTTCATACACTTTTGCTTGCTTCAAATCAAAGTTTGTAATGATGCGATTCAGTTAGTTGCTTTTGTAACTCTTTGTCTGAAATCCCTATGGAGAAAATTAATGTGGAAAATACTTCCGGTCACTTGGGAAGTCACTGTTACAACTCTGTTTTGGTTAGTGGTTCAAAGTTCCACAGGACAATGTTTAAGACAATCTTATCTCCAAATCATCTAATGCTTCTAAGAAATTCGACAACACACAAGCTTTACAATCCACAGTCAGTAGTGTACACAAGACTCATTGGCTGCATCCGAAAGCTGAAAAATGCTGCCTTCGGGTCCGAAAACCAATGTTAGCTTCACTTCCTGTCTCCTGAGATACCTTCATCTGATCGATTTTTGAAGGCAGCATTGATGTATCCATCACTGCCTATGATATCCCACAATCCTGTGCGTTCCATTCTGTGACAGCTAAGCTAAAAAATAAATATGGTGTCTAAAAGTTGTGCTTGGTGGTCAGTTTGTGTGTAAATGTCCATTTTTGACCAACTTTTTCCACTTTTGATGTCATTTCTAGCGAGAAATTACTATTATAGTTATTACATATTCACTTTTTTATCACCAAAGTGCACTCTATTTTGTTGTAGATCATTAAAGAAGTCTCTCTGAAATCAGTTTCATGAGGTACCTTCGCTGCCTGTGAAGCAGGCCTGCTGCGATAGTCAGTGTTACACGTGTTACTATGTAACACCGGTGTTACACCATGTTACACAGTGTTCAGCCTCAACACCGGTTACATCACTTGCCCACCGAGGCAACCCCCCACCGTCGATTTGATTTTTTTAATAGTAATAAAAATAATTTAGTTCAGTTAGAGAACAGACACTACAATTAACCCTTACGAAAATTAACCATGGTTTTACTACAAATAAAACAAAAAAAACATGGTTATTGTAGTAAAACCATGGTAACGACAAATTAAACTGTGGTTTTGCTACCAAAAAAAAACATAGTTTAACCATGTTTTTTTGTAGTAAAACTGTGGTTATACAAATTGAAATCAATACGCCAAAAAAACATGGTTTTACTACAATAAAATCATGGTTAATATTCGTAACTGAACATGTCTGCTCAATGCAGCGTGAGCTGAACGAGAGTCGCAGCACAGATCAACAGATTTAATTTATCACGAGAGTGAGGAGCTGACTGACAAGATGGCTGAAAATTTGCTATTGAAAGCGAAATGTAAAAGTGCCTATTTGGGAATATTTTGGATTTAAACCCAATGGAAACCTGCAAAGGATTAGTTGTGTTTTTCTAGTTGTCGTATTTTTCAAGCAATTGCCGCCCCCAAATTGGCACTAATTTGAAAGCAAAAGTAAAATGTGCATGACCGCACGGGCATTCCACGGGCGTATCCACTTACATTGAGCGAGCGGAGTGTATCATTATACATGAAGCTCCTATAGGAATTAACTGAAAACGTTCGCTCTGTTCCGCACCATTATGAATGTCTGTGCGGCCGTGCGCATTTTACTTTCATTTTCAAATTTAAAAGTGAGGTGCAAAATAGGGAAAAACTCCCACCCTCCGATGATACCAGTATTGTCACACGTTGATTAACCGGTGAGAAAATTTCCTCACCGTCACATTCCTACTGTGAAGTCATTGCCTGATCGGGCAGTGAGGTCAGCTGACTAAGCTTTCGAACGCAGCCATTCTGTACCAACAGCCGCACACATTTGATAGTTCACACATTTGATGATGGATCACAGAGTGTAATATACTGACCATGGCAAAGCCAGACAGCAGGGCTGAGGTTCGGCTGGAGGCCTTGAGCTTCGCCTTGCTGAGGTAAAATTTTCTCCATGAGAGAGCCTGGATCGAGTGGTGGTTGGAGGTGACCAGCTGCAGATCGCTGCGGCGAACCCAGTCCCTGTAATCCATCCCGCCACCATCCTGCGGCCGGTCTGAGCACCCGGGAGCGGGGGAGCCCATTGGCACATTGAGCTCACTGCTCATAGTAGCTGTGAAAAATAGTTTTTAAATCACAATGCCATACATTATATACACCTTATTTTTAATGTAAGAGCACGTGCAACGTGAATGTGTGAGGCTTCAGGCGTCAACTTCTTCCAGTTATTTTAGCTGTACAAAAACAGTCTGTTATGCTGCTTGATATTGCAGACTGCCATTTGTTATCATATTAAATTTATTTGCATAAACTGGTTTGTAGTGCAAATAGTTTTACCATTAACTGCAATTTGTTTTTCTTCTAGTTATTTACTTACAACTGCTAAAGAATCAAGTCTCACACATTCACAGAAAATAGCTTCTGCATTGAAAAATATGATGGATAAATTACAAGATTTAATCTAACACTCACAATAAGTACCAAAAAGATACCAGATATGTGTTTTTGGACAAAATACAATAGTAATGTCATGTTTTTTCTTTATTTTTGGGATATGACCTTGTAAATACCACAGTATATATGGATATGGTAATCATTCAATGGCAAAGTATACCACTATCTGAAGATCGCTATGCGATATAATGTTTAGATGGCAAAAATTATGTTATAAATCTGAAACATACCTGATTGGCCTTGTCCTGCTTTAGGACTGGTTTTCATCGCACATCTCTGGTTAAAAAGAAGATGAATATGTTACAGAATAAGACAATAAGAATTAGTGTTGTCAAAAGTACCGACTTCAAGACCAAGTCGGTACTGAAACTTTAACAAATGTGACGCTTTGAGTGCTGTTGTGGATTCATAAACACCTCTGATTGGCCATTGTGTTCACACGCTCAACATATATGTCTCTGACTGGCTGCAATGATCAACGCACGGGAGCGTTTGAAAGCACACGGAAGTGTTTGAATTTGAAAGCGGGAGCATTTGAAAGCAGGCGTCTAACAGCGGACCGGTCCGCTGATTATGGTGTTAAAATTCATGTGTTTTTGAGCTTCCTGGCTTTCCATAGCTAAAAGACACCTGCTTTTAAATGCTCCCATGTGTATCTGTGTAAGCGCTCAGTTGATCATTGTAGCCAATCAGAGACATATCTGATGAGCACGTGAACACAATGGCCAATCACAAGTGTTTACGAATCCGCTCAACAACACTGAAAGCGTAACATTTTTAAAATTTAAGTACTGACTTGGTACCAAATTCATTACTTTAGACAACACTAAAGAATTAGTAAATGTTAAGAATTAAAGGGTTAGTTCACCCAAAAAGTTTACCTAAAAAAAAACATAATTTACCACTTTATTTACAAACACGTGTTCATGAGAGCACCATGACGTATGCGTGTTGTGGCGAGAGCAGACGCTGCTTGAATGTGCGCTGGAGATTAATATTTTGAAAATAAAGTGGTAAATTATGTTATTTTTTGTGCAAACAAAGCATTTGCGTTGCTTCATTAAATTGATGTTAAACCACTGAGTCACATGGATTATATATTTATATAATATAATATAATTATATATTTTATAATGTCTTTACTGCCTTTCTGGGGCTTGAAAGTGGTAGTTGCGTAGGCTGTCAATATCTTTGACTTCATTAAAAATGATCTTCATTTGTGTCCCGAAGATGAACGGAAGTCTTACAGGTTTGGAATGACATAAGGGTGAGTAATTAATGACAGAATCTTCACTTGTAGAAAATTACATTGTAAACCAATAAAAATAATACCTTTTATTTAACATTACACAGACATTAACATTAAATTACAGCATCTAAAAAAACCCTACAACAAATCAACATGTATGTCTCCCAAAAGATCACCCTTCACCTCTGCTCTTTATTATTTAGTATTTTAATTGAAAACTGCACTACTAGAGCTCCTACGTTGCATGTAGATCTGATAACTCCAGTAGGCCTACTATCTTCTTTTCCCCATAATCCTCACTGACATCCGCACCAGACGAACTCACTCATAATTGCACTGTAACTTTAAGCAGTTTTCTACTACAGCTTTGTAAAATAAAAATATCCTTCCTGATTCACTCCATGCAAGTCTAGGGCTGTAGCTAAGGGGTGGAAACTATTCTAGCGGACCACAACATGTTATAAATGTTATTTTAAAAATGGTAAGGGTCCCAAAGTATTATTAAAGTCATTCCTAGCTATGGCCCTGAGTCTAGACAGAAAATACATCGTCTGCTGTAGACGAGAGATTGTCACTACTAAGATCACTACTAAGCTTTCTACCTACCTAGAGACACACTGAATGATTTGAATGATTTAAATCATCAAATATAACAAGATTAAGATATGCCAACTAATTTAACAAAGGAAACACACACACACACACACATTATATATACACACATACATACCTATGGTATTTCCATAATATTTGGTAAGGATCTGTTGCTCATATCATATCAGACAGTGAAGTCACAAAACATTTCATATGCTTTCCAATGCCGAATATAGCTGCGTTGTGTTGGTTATTTAAATGAACGCCACGTCAGACGCAAACCACCTCATCCGCTTGTGATCAAAATAAAACTGCATGAAAAATGATTGTTAACGTCTACCCGAGGCGTGTGTCTACGCAGTCGGTTTATTAACTTGCAAACTGGAGCAATAGACAATAAACGCCAGGCCACAGATGTGTTTCTCACCACACACAACTTCTCTTCCTGACCACAAACAGAGTACCCTAGCAACTGTTTAACATGACCTATATCTCTGCATTAGAACATCGTACAGACATAGGAGTTAGCTCTTTTGACTCATGCTAGGAAACTTTTCAGTGGATCCCGGTTTAAAAACCTGTGGCATAGGCTAGTACTTGTGATTCACTGAGTGTTGCAAGACATTTCCTCTCTCATGATCCATAAACGTACTAAAGACATATTTAAATCAGTTCATGTGAGTACAGTGGTTCAATATTAATATTATAAAGCGCCAAGAATATTTTTGTGCACCAAAAAAAAAAAAAAAAAAACGACTTATATAGTGATGGCCGATTTCAAAACACTGCTTCATTAAGCTTCGGAGCGTTATGAATCTTTTGTGTCGAATCAGCAGTTCGGAACGCCAAAGTCACGTGATTTCAGCAGTTTGGCGGTTTGACACGCAATCCAAATCATGATTCGACACAAAAGATTCATAAGGCTCCGAAGTCGTTATTTTGTTTTTTTGGCGCACCAAAAATATTCTCTTCGCTTTATAATATTAATATTGAACCACTGTACTCACATGAACTGATTTAAATATGTCTTTAGTACATTGAGAGAGGAAATGTCATTGCTGGCTATGGAGGCCTCACTGAGCCATCGGATTTCAACATAAATATCTTAATTTGTGTTCCGAAGATGAACGAAGGTCTTACGGGTGTGGAACGGCATAAGGGTGAGTAATAAAGGACAGAATTTTCATTTTTGGGTGAACTAACCCTTTAAATGGTGGCTGTCATAAAAACTTGACGGATTTATTCAGACATACATTACATATTGAAGAACAGTAAAAAATATAATGTATAATGTAATATGGTGCAAATATTTAGCAAAATGCTCCTCTAGTTCATTTTTCTAACTGACTAATGAGTTTGTGGACACTGAGGAGCTATTTATATGACACTTTTCAGCTAAAAACAAACATTTTTATGCACTTTGGTCGTTCATTTACACGACAACGGCATTTTGGGGGTCTGAAAACGCAAAATTTTAAAAACGTGATTCAAAATTCAAGTTTTTGCAAATGATACCGTTATTGGGTAGACAGGATTCATTTTCATACCTTCTGATGTTCATTCATGTTTATTTCGTATAACTAGTAGTAACGCAGAAGAGATGATGAACTGAGGCACTACAGCGATATGTTACAACATTTAAGAGCGCCAAAATTATATTTATTTTTTGAATCTCATAATAAAATGGACAAAATTTGAAATGTGAGACTTTGTTTCATATCAAAAGTAACAAAGCACAAAGCTTATTGCAATTTATTGGATTGGAGATGCGATACAATGTTATGTTCATTCATTAACTGAAAACAGCATACACTAAAAAGATCGAAATAAGTTCATAAAACTGAGAATCGTTTAAAATCAATATTTTGTTTACCCAGCCCTAGAAAAAAAAAAACTGTCATTGTGACATTATTTTCTCAAGGTTTACCAAAATATAAAGATGCTTAATCATAACAAATATATCTTTATTTTCAGCTTTGTTGAGAAGTTTCAGCGTCTGGTCTCTACAGCAGTTGGTGGTGTGGCTGTATCTCTTTCAACCAGCCTTTCGATGGGAGTGTTTTTCCTGCAGTTCCTGGAGTGGTGGTATTCATCCGAGAACCAGAGCACCGTTAAGTCCTTGACCTCCCTTCCGACCCCTCCGCCGCCTCTCCACCTTCACAACCAGGAGACGTCACCCACACACATCAAAGTCTGCCCGCTCTGCAGGAAAGTGCGCACCAATGACACTGCCCTTGCCACTTCAGGCTATGTGTTTTGTTACAAGTGTATATATGTGTATGTCAAAGCCAACCACAGGTGTCCCCTCACTGGCTACCCTTCAGGACTGCAGCACCTCATTAAAATATACTCACCCGATGGATAGACTGGTCAAATACGCTTCATTTTTTTCAAGATGCAAATCTGTCAGATTTTACATAATTATTACACAGTGTTCAGGTGAACCTGTTTGAAATTGCTATCCCAGTGAAGACTAAAATTAATTTTTATGATGATGGTCGACTAATTTTTGAAATGTGTAAATATTAAACTTGTACAGATATAATCCCTGCTGCATTATCATTGCTGACTCTTATTTATTGTGTGGAGTACATACAATGGTTGTATCAGAAAAGAACAGATAATGTAGGGTGGAGATTTGGTTATGCATTGGTTGGTTTTTGAGATGTGGGCATTGTACTCAAAAGTAGAAGCAGATAAATGTGAGCTTGTGAACGATGTTTTCTCAACACTGTTTTCAACTAGAAATTAATATTGTTTTGTGTGTGTTTTGACTATTCATTTACATGACAACAGCGTTTTGGGGACCTGAAAATGCAAACTTTTGAAAACTGGTTTCAAAGTGCAAGTTTTTGAAAACGATACCGTTATCGTCTCCGTGTAAACAAACAAACAACAAAAAAAAAAAAAAACACAAAATTGTGAAAACAGTGACATCATGTGCATGCGTATTGTGTGTTCAGTCTATAGGCGCTTAGTGTTTCCTTACAAAGTGACGTCGCCAACTACTGGTCTGGCATGAATAATACAACGGTTTGAGTCATTTTCGTGGATCCGTGTGAACTGGGATCGTTTTGACAATGTTGATTTCTGATGTTTTTAGTGCAACATTGTCATGTAAACTGACCCTAAATGATTGGAGAAGACCTGCATACTTCACCAGAGAGAATTTGTTTTTACTAGAAGTATTAGTTATAATGAGTTCAAGAACATTTCCAAATAAGTCAATAACATGCATAACATTAATTTCATTACATCTTTTATTCAAGTGTATTTTGTGCATTTTTCCTTGGTCTTTTTATATGATATTCTTTGAGTTTTAGAATAGTAATTCAAACCATTTGTTTATTGAACCCAAACAGTTTTTTATTGAACCCAACTGTACTGCCTTTCTGGAGCTTAAAAGTGGTAGTTGCGTAGGATGTCAATGGAGGGACAGAAAACTCAGATTTCATTAAAAAGATCTTCATTTGTGTTCCGAAGATGAGCGAAAGTCTTACGGGTTTGGAACGACATGAGGGTGAGTAATTAATGACAGAATGAACTACAATAACCATCATGTTCACACAGCGCACACAACACCTCTGCACTTTATTTCTCTCAACATGGGGACAGGAGAGCTGTCGGTCAATAATGTGAAAAAGTAACTTTTTCAGATAAGTAACGCAAATTTTGTTGTAAATTGAAAAAGTAATGCATTACTTCACTAGTTACTAGAAAAAGTAATCGGATTACACAACTCAAGTTACTTGTAATGCGTTACCCCCAACAATAGGTCACATTATAATGACAGTATGATGAATGTAGTATGTCTAGATTACATTACTCATACTATATAGAACATACTTTTTTTAGTGGTCGTAAAGTAATTACTTATTTTAAATAAGTACCTACTCAAGAGAGTAAGCAATTTCGGACACTGTCTTAGTTTTTTCAGTTCATTGAGTGCATCATCCAGGTATTTAAAGTGCACTTTTTCCCTCACACTATTTATACTACAAAACGACATAGAGGAGTGCAGAATTACACGCATTGGGACGCACCTATTGTTTTTTTATTCTAGTACTGAAAATGAGATTTTAGTGACATGACCCAAACATTTTTACATTCACCCTTTGTCTGCTGATTCAGTCATTCCTTGTAACAAAATGATTTTAAAAATGTCAAGGAAAACAGCAGTTTTTTCTTGAATGGATCTCCGAAGTCAAATTTCCATTGGACACAGAAATGACAAAGTTTTGAAGTAAACAAAATAGGCTGTGTTTATTCGACATAAATTAACATACAAGTACAGACAGAGTGTGGAAGGACATGCTCAACATAACATTTCGATATAGTCATCTACACTAGATATTCATTTGAGTCTCTCTACTGATAGTGTGGCACAATGCAACAAAAGTATCAAAAATGATACTAAAAATATTTTACCACACACACCAAAGCAAAGTGCTTTTTAAGACCCCCTTCAAGCAGAGTGCACATAATTTTGGTCAAGTTCTCTTGTTTGAGCGTTCACACTGCAGGTGCAACTGTAGCGCTTCACTATGCCTTATACAGAGTCGACTCAAGAACATACTATTAAATTAATGCTTCAGGCATGAAATGAAGCAGCAAACTAGAACTCTGCATTTTGAAAGAACTACAGCAGTTGAAATCAGTCTGCAAAACAAACAGGACTTATCATTTCCATGGACTACATTACAAGTGCACTTTTGTCAGTTTAGTTATTTAAGGCAGGTAGAAATTGGTCCAACATCTTTTCACCCTGGAATGTTGTCCTCAAATTGACTCATTACATAAATATCAGACATTATTTTGAGCCTGACGACAGGACTGCCCACTTGGTTCACATTAAACAGTTTCAGCTCGGCCTCTGATGCAAGCCCCTTTGTCTTTCTCAAGTATTTTATAACTAACTGTCCCCATTAAAAGTAATTTCTTGGAGCAAATCATCTTTGAGTGCGATTATCGTCATCGACAGTGTAAACTTCTAGTAACCCAAAGGAATAACATTCAATTGGCCTTATGTGAAATATGGATAAAAACTCCACCTTTGTGCTTGACAAGTCACAGTGCATTACATTGCACATGCAAAAGCTTCAATGACATACAAGCACGCACTGTGCATGACTAAAGCGTCTAGATTTCACACCCAAGCTAAAAATACTGCATTACATATAAGTCTAGTATGAGCGATACTTGTGTAACAGCTTTAAAATTAACCATTTTTTTTGGCATGACAATTCTGCTGGCTGAAAAATTACAGTATTACACATCCACTATTAAACACAGGCAAACTATGTGGTGCATCACTTTTCTTTAAGGCATGAACATTCAGTCATCATTTATTCGTTCCAAACCTGTATGACTTTCTGTTGCTGAACAGTGTCTTATTGTTATTTTGTCCATACAGTGAAAGTGAGCGGGATCCAATGTTGTCCGATGTTGACTTTCAATGTACTGACAAAAACATTAAAACACTCTTCAAAATATTGTCTTTTGTGTTCTAAGGAAATAAGTAAAGTCAAACAGGTTTGGAACAACATGAGTAAATGATGTCTGAATGTTCATTTCTGGCTGGACAATCACTTTAAACTGAAGCTCAAACAAGCATGTACATTGGAAACTCTGGATATGTTAGTCAAAGATACTCTGGCAGTGACTCTGGCAGCTCTGATCCATAATGGATCCAAGACCAACTCATTTGGTCTCATTATCTGTGGCACGCTATCGATCCAGGATGGCACGGCAAAAGGAAGAGAAATGCAAATTATATTAAAGGGTTAGTTCACCCAAAGATGTAAATTCTGTCATTTATTACTCACCCTCATGTTGTTCCAAACCTGTAAGACCTTCGTTCACCTTCTGAACACAAATTAAGATATTTTTATGAAATCCGAGAAGTTGCTGATCCCCAAGAGAAAGCAACGTAATTACCATCTTCAAGGTCCAGAAAAGTAGTAAAGACATTGTTAAAATAATCAACGTGACTACAGTGGTTCAACCTTAATGTTATGAAGCAAAGAGAATACTTTTTGCGTGCAAAAACAAAACAAAATGACTTTATTCAACAATTTCTTCTCTTCCCTGTCAGTCTCCTATGCTGTTTACGTTGTAGATACACTGCAGCACTTTCTGGTTCTATGTCAGAACGCCGGCACAGTATTGGCCGACTCTAATCACGTGAGCAGCACGACACATTCGTGTGATGCTGACGCAGGACCTAGCCAATACTGAGTCAGCGTTGTGATGTAGAACCTGGAAGTGCTGGAAGTAAACAGCATAAGAGAATGACACAGAAGAGAAGATATTGTTGAATAAAGTCGTTATTTTTGTTCTGTTTTTGCACACAAAAAGTATTCTCTTCACTTCATAACATTAAGGTTGAACCACTGTAGTCACGTGGACTATTTTAACAATGTCTTTACTACTTTTCAGGACCTTGAAGGTGGTAATTATTTCGCTTTCTCTTGGGGATCAGAAACCTCTCAGATTTCATCAAAAATATCTTAATTTGTGTTCAGAAGATGAACGAAGGTCTTACGGGTTTGGAATGACATGAGGTTGTTTTTGGGTGAACTAACCCTTTAAAGAAAGCCACTCTGTGATATTAATTTTGTGTATTTAGAGGCATAGAAACTGAAAATGGCACTAATAGACACAACTGACCTAAAGCCTAAAATAAATAGCCCTTGCGGTTGAAATCTTGTAAACATGCGCCTTTTTGCTGCAAATCTTCTACTTGAGTAATTCTTTCACCAGGCAAAAAGGCATTTCCTCTAAGAAGAAAATAGAAAAAAAAAGCCTGAAACACTCAAGGAGGAGTTTTGATGTGCTTGAAAGCTTAAAGAGTCTAGCAATGGAAGATTGCGCCAAACCAAAAGCATCCGTAGATCTCACACCGATTGCAGGCCTCGCTCATGGCCGTCCAGCTGCACCTTGATTTTGTGCAGTTCCTCAATCTCCTGATGGTGCCGCTCTGTTTTGTGTCGCACCAGCGAACGGTAGAAGTGAATTGTGAATACCACAAAGATCAATCCAACCGGCACCATGATGATGGTGGAGGCCAAGGCCGCATGCCAGCCGCTGTTGCCGGGCTGAGCCGTGGTGGGGATACGGTTCTGCTTAAGTTCCAAAGAGTCAACTGGCAAGAACTTTATCCAGCAGAGGAGCACCACCTCTGCCAGGAACAAAAGGATCCCTAGAGCGGTAGAAAAGCCCCAGGCCAGCTCAATATAGTGGTGCATCCTCTCGTGGGGAGACTCGGAGACGGAGTTGAGATTGTGGATGTTGCTAACGGCTTCCACATTGGGCAGGATGCAGGTGCTGATGAGGAGGGCGAACAGGTGGACGGCCACCAGCACTGTGGTACATACGCTGAAGGCAATGAGCAGGGGAGGTGGGTAGCTGTACTGCATCTCCAGCTGCACTTCCACCATGGCCACCTGGTCATGACCACATTATGGATGAAAGTGGTTGGCATTAACGATAATTAAAATAAAAGCAGGTTTAATTTGATATAAACCTCTAGACATTAACAGTAAAAATCTCAAAAATATTAGAATGCATATTAGAATGATTTCTGAAGGATCATGTGACACTGAAGACTGGAGTAATGATGCTGAAAATTCAGCTTTGATCACAGGAATAAATTACTTTATAAAATATATTAAAATAGAAAGTTCATTTAAATTGTAATAATATTTAGCAATATTACTGTTTTTTTATCTAATAAATGCAGCTTTGGTGAGCAGAAGAGACTGTAAGTCAGTGTCATTTTAAATTCATGTTAAAAAAAGTGTTTATTTGCTAACTTCCCAACAGAAAAACTACACTACCCATAATCCTAAAGAAAAATCCACCAATAGAGTGCAACAGTGCCCACCCATTGTTTTTTTCAATCATTTCTCCCATTAGGATTCCAAAAAAGTCTTCGCTACAGCGTTTTAAGCCATGAACCAAGCCAACCAGCTACGAGGTGAATCATAACATTACAAACTTTGATTTGAAGCAAAAAAGTATTTGAAAATCTGACAAAAATATAAAAAGGTACAAGACTGTACCTAATACAATGTACCTAAAACCGTGTGCAATACCTGTTCCTGTACTTAGCGGCTTTAGGTGATAGAAAGAACTATGTGCCATTAAGCATTGCAACCAGCATAATCAAATTCAAAACAATGGAGAAATATAAAATTATTCATTTAAAAATGTTGATTATATAAAAACTAAATATTTTAAGTTTATGCAAAATATGCAAATATATTTATATATTTATGTATTTTGCGAGCATAGGGACATAGGTCTCGATTACGTTATGGGAGTGGGTGGAGCTAAAAAGAGCTTTCGGTGTGTTTTGCATGTTTTGACTCTGATTGGTAGAATTCTGTACAGCATCATGGGTAATGTAGTTTTTCACCATGAATTCACCTATTAAACATGATTATTGTAAAACTAAGTTGAAATAATGTGGGCTGATGTCTTCAACAGAAGCAAATATCATCGATTAACAACCTCGTAGCTCACAGTAAGGTTGTCTTTAATGGTTTATAAGTTATTGTTAAAAAAATAATATTCCTATGGAGAAAATGGATGGAGCTTTTACTTCCAGAACCTGACTGTTGAGCTCTATTAGAGTTGTTACTATGGTAGCTCAGAAAATACTGCCCACTCCCATGAATCATTGCAAACAATGCAGTCAAGTCAGTCTGAATACACTCTACATTGTTTTATATCTTTTCAACAACAATAAATCACTTATAATGATCCTGTTTTAAGATAAAAATAATTAAAATAGAATAACAATAATTGAACTAGCTACAGTCTTGTCTTTTCATACACTCTTGCTTGCTTCAAATCAAAGTTTGTAATGATGCGATTCAGTTAGTTGCTTTTGTAACTCTTTGTCTGAAATCCCTATGGAGAAAATTAATGTGGAAAATACTTCCGGTCACTTGGGAAGTCACTGTTACAACTCTGTTTTGGTTAGTGGTTCAAAGTTCCACAGGACAATGTTTCAGACAATCTTATCTCCAAATCATCTAATGCTTCTAAGAAATTCGACAACACACAAGCTTTACAATCCACAGTCAGTAGTGTACACAAGATTCATTGGCTGCATCCGAAAGCTGAAAAATGCTGCCTTCGGGTCCGAAAACCAATGTTAGCTTCACTTCCTGTCTCCTGAGATACCTTCATCTGATCGATTTTTGAAGGCAGCATTGATGTATTCATCACTGCCTATGATATCCCACAATCCTGTCCTTTCCATTCTGTGACAGCTAAGCTAAAAAATAAATATGGTGTCTAAAAGTTGTGCTTGGTGGTCAGTTTGTGTGTAAATGTCCATTTTTGACCAACTTTTTCCACTTTTGATGTCATTTCTAGCGAGAAATTACTATTATAGAAATTACATATTCACTTTTTTTAATCACCAAAGTGCACTCTATTTTGTTTCATGAGGTACCTTCGCTGCCTGTGAAGCAGGCCTGCTGCGATAGTCAGTGTTACACAGTGTTCAGCCTCAACACCGGTTACATCACTTGCCCACCTTCGATTTGATTTTTCAATAGTAATAAAAAATAATTTAGTTCAGTTACAGAACAGACACTACAATTAACCCTTACGAAAATTAACCATGGTTTTACTACAAATAAAAAAAAAAAAAACAACAACATGGTTTTTGTAGTAAAACCATGGTAACTACAAATTAAACCATGGTTTAAAATAGTAAAACTGTGGTTATACAAATTGAAATCAATACGCCAAAAAACCATGGTTTTACTACAACAAAATCATGGTTAATTTTCGTAACTGAACATGTCTGCTCAATGCAGTGTGAGCTGAACGAGAGTCGCAGCACAGATCAACAGATTTAATTTATCACGAGAGTGAGGAGCTGACTGACAAGATGATGGCTGAAGATTTGCTATTGAAAGCGAAATGTAAAAGTGTCTATTTGGGAAAATTTTGGATTTAAACCCAATGCTAAGAGGGAACCTGCAAAGGTCTAGTTCGTGTTTTTCTAGTTGTTGTATTTTTCATTAAGAACAATAATATACCCACCATTCAAGCAATTGCCGCCCCCAAATTGGCGCTAATTTGAAAGCGAAAGTAAAATGCGCACGGCATTCATTGTGCCAGTGGACACGCACCACTGGCACAGAGCGAGCGGAGCGTATCATTATACATGAAGCTCCCATAGGAATTAACTGAAAACGTTCGCTCTGTTCCGCACCATTATGAATGTCCGTGCGGCCGTGCGCATTTTACTTTCACTTTCAAATTTAAAAGTGCGGTGCAAAATAGGGAAAAACTCCCACCCTCCGATGATACCAGTATTGTCACACGTTGATTAACCGGTGGGAAAATTTCCACACCGTCACATTCCTACTGTGAACTCACTGCCTGATCGGGCAGCGAGGCAGTGTTAATTTTGGCAGCCATTTTTGATTCAATCTTAGTTTTTATCTTAAGACGAAAATGCTCCTTAGTCTTAGTCACATTTTAGTCATTTTTGTCTTTTTTTTTGTCCGGCGCCAACTTCTTCCAGTTATTTTAGCTGTACAAAAACAGTCTAGTTTTAGTCAACGAAAAGTCATTGTATTTTTGTCAAACTTAGTCATTACTTTTAGTCAAGCTACAGTTACCAACATTAATTTTGATAGCCATTTTATCTTTAGGCAAAATAGTCATAATTTTCTCTTTAGACTAATTCATTTAAGCTTATGAAAAAACTGAATTAAGGTTGTATTGACGTTGCACTCTTAGCAGTAGCACTTGTGCAATTCTACATATCCCCAGTTCTGCTGTGGCTTTCGTTGCAAAATAGAACAAAAATACTGACAATACTGTTTAAAATGTACATCACTTAATATTACCCTTATGTTTGTTGAAGTGTTGTATAAAACCAATGTCATATTCGAAATCGTGTGGATATTCGGGAAACATTGCATTCTTGCTCGTATAGAATGATCAACATTAAAAACAATAACTCGCCAAAGGGAATGATTTTGTATCGAAGAGTTTTAATCTTAAATCTATATATGCAGTCTGTGTCTAGCCTATATTTGTTCTTCATGCTAGTAAATGCTATATATTATACAATATACAAAGGTATATTGTCGAGAACAGCACTTAATGTAGCGCGATTTGCTGGCGTGGATGCAGTCAGTTTTGACCGCGAAAGATGAGGTAATTTGACTGAATGTCATGTATTTACGGAATGAAACCTGTTAGAAATACATGTTCAGTTTTTATGTTATTTTAACTCAGCATTTTGTTTGCGTACGTCAGTTTGAGAACCACTGCTGGATATCAGCCTAACGTTACACTTTGGTCGCAGATTTAGTCAGCAAATGAGCAGCGCAATATAGACAGAATGAATGACACTTTAATGTAAGTAGAAAATCTCAAATGAAGATATCTGAACTCCAGCTTACTTGTCTGTTTTTTTAAGATCATCCGCATTTCTTCTGTGGAGAGAGCTCTTGTGAGTGGTTGCCAGATTGCAAAGATTAAGTAAAACGTGTTCTTTTAACCGAAAAGCTCTGATAGGGGGTTTAAATTCTGGAAATCTGGCAACCGTAAGCATGAACGCTCTTTAAAACAGTCTGTTATGTTTTGTCTCCTTTATTCGACAAAAACAAAAAGTGATATCAAAAGAGTGATTTTGGAAAAGTTTTTAGTCTTTTAGCCACATTTCAGTCTCGTCTTTTTTCGTCAACGATATGGCATGTGTTGTTTTAGTCACGTTATCGTTAAATGACACGTGGCCTAATGGATAGAGAGTCGGACTCGTAACCCAAAGGTCATGGGTTTGAGTCTCAGGTCCGGCAGGGATTGTCGGTGAGGGGAGTGAATGTCCAGCGCTCTCTCCACCCTCAATACCACGACTGAGGTGAGACCCCTGAGCAAGGCACCGTACCCCCAACTGCTCCCTGGGCGCCGCAGCAATGGCTGCCCACTGCTCCGGGTGTGTGTTCACGGTGTGTGTACACTTGGATGGGTTAAATGCAGACCACAAATTCCTAGTATGGGTCACCATACTTGGCCACATGTCACTTCACTTTATAAATGACATTGGTGTCGTCTCTCATCGTCTCGTCTTAGTCATGGAAAAAAAGGTCGTCAACAAACATTTTTCGTCATAGTTTTCATTAACGAAATTAACACTGCAGCGAGGCAACAAGTCAGCTGACTAAGCTTTCGAATGCAGCCATTGTGTACCAACAGCCGCACACATTTGATAGTTCACACATTTGATGGATCACAGAGTGTAATATACTGACCATGGCAAAGCCAGACAGCAGGGCTGAGGTTCGGCTGGAGGCCTTGAGCTTTGCCCTGCTGAGGTAGAGTTTTCTCCATGAGAGAGCCTGGACCGAGTGGTGGTTGGAGGTGACCAGCTCCAGATAGCTGCGGCGAACCCAGTCCCTGTAATCCATCCCGCCACCATCCTGCGGCCGGTCTGAGCACCCGGGAGCGGGGGAGCCCATTGGCACATTGAGCTCACTGCTCATAGTAGCTGTGAAAAATAGTTTTTAAATCACAATGCCATACATTATATACACCTTATTTTTAATGTAAGAGCATGTGCAACGTGAATGTGTGAGGCTTCCGGCGCCAACTTCTTCCAGTTATTTTAGCTGTACAAAAACAGTCTGTTATGCTGCTTGATATTGCAGACTGCCATTTGTTATCATATTAAATTTATTTGCATAAACTGGTTTGTAGTGCAAATAGTTTTACCATTAACTGCAATTTGTTTTTCTTCTAGTTATTTACTTACAACTGCTAAAGAATCAAGTCTCACACATTCACAGAAAATAGCTTCTGCATTGAAAAATATGATGGATAAATTACAAGATTTAATCTAACACTCACAATAAGTACCAAAAAGATACCAGATATGTGTTTTTGGACATAATGCAATAGTAATGTCATGTTTTTTTGTTTTTTTTTTGGGATATGTATTATGATAGTTTGATGCTATTTTTTGAAGAACCTTGTAAATACCATAGTATATATGAATATGGAAATCATTCAGTGGCAAGGTATACCACTATCTGAAGATCGCTATGCGATGTAATGCTTAGATGGCAAAAATTATGTTATAAATCTGAAACATACCTGATTGGCCTTGTCCTGCTTTAGGACTGGTTTTCATCGCACATCTCTGGTTAAAAAGAAGATGAATATGTTACAAAATAAGACAATAAGAATTAGTGTTGTCAAAAGTACCGACTTTGATACCAAGTCGGTACTGAAACTTTAAAAATGTGACGCTTTGAGTGCTGTTGTGGATTCATAAACACCTCCGATTGGCCATTGTGTTCACACGCTCAACATATATGTCTGTGACTGGCTGCAATGATCAACGCACGGGAGCGTTTGAAAGCACACGGAAGTGTTTGAATTTGAAAGCGGGAGCATTTGAAAGCAGGCGTCTAACAGCGGACCGGTCCGCTGATTATGGTGTTAAAATTCATGTGTTATTGAGCTTCCTGGCTTTCCATAGCTAAAAGACGCCTGCTTTTAAATGCTCCCATGTGTATCTGTGCAAGCGCTCAGTTGATCATTGTAGCCAATCAGAGACATATCTGATGAGCACGTGAACACAATGGCCAATCACAAGTGTTTACGAATCCGCTCAACAACACTGAAAGCGTAACGTTTTTTTAAATTTAAGTACCGACTTGGTACCAAAGTCAGTACTTTAGACAACACTAAAGAATTAGTAAATGTTAAGAATTAAAGGGTTAGTTCACCCAAAAAATGAACATTTACCTAAAAAAAAACATAATTTACCACTTTATTTACAAACACGTGTTCACGAGAGCACCATGACGTATGCGTGTTGTGGCGAGAGCAGACGCTGCTTGAATGTGCGCTGGAGATTAATATTTTGAAAATAAAGTGGTAAATTATGTTATTTTTTGTGCAAACAAAGCATTTGCATTGCTTCATTAAATTGATGTTAAACCACTGAGTCACATGGATTATATATTTATATAATATAATATAATTATATATTTTATAATGTCTTTACTGCCTTTCTGGGGCTTGAAAGTGGTAGTTGCGTAGGCTGTCAATATCTTTGACTTCATTAAAAATTATCTTCATTTGTGTCCCGAAGATGAACGGAAGTCTTACAGGTTTGGAATGACATAAGGGTGAGTAATTAATGACAGAATCTTCACTTGTAAGTTACAAGAAAATGACATTGTAAACCAATAAAAATAATACCCTTTATTTAACATTACACAGACATTAACATTAAATTACAGCATCTAAAAAAAACCCTACAACAAATCGGTTATGTATGTCTCCCAAAAGATCACCCTTCACCTCTGCTCTTAATTATTTAGTATTTTAATTGAAAACTGCACTACTAGAGCTCCTACGTTGCATGTAGATCTGATAACTCCAGTAGGCCTACTATCTTCTTTTCCCCATAATCCTCACTGACATCCGCACCAGACGAACTCACTTATAATTGCACTGTAACTTTAAGCAGTTTTCTACTACAGCTTTGTAAAATAAAAATATCCTTCCTGATTCACTCCATGCAAGTCTAGGGCTGTAGCTAATGGGGTGGAAACTATTCTAGCGGACCACAACATGTTATAAATGTTATTTTAAAAATGGTAAGGGACCCAAAGTATTATTAAAGTCATTCCTAGCTATGGCCCTGAGTCTAGACAGAAAATACATCCTCTGCTGTAGACGAGAGATTGTCACTACTAAGATCACTACTAAGCTTTCTACCTACCTAGAGACACACTGAATGATTTGAATGATTTAAATCAAGATTAACAAGATTAAGATATGCCAACTAATTTAACAAAGGAAACACACACACATTATATATATGCACACATACACATACCAATGGTATTTCCATAATATTTGGTAAGGATCTGTTGCTCATATCAGATCAGACAGTGAAGCCAGAAAACATTTCATATGCTTTCCACATACCTCGATATTCTAAAACAGCATGTGGTTATTTTAAAAGACGAATATAGCTGCGTTGTGTTGGTTATTTAAATGAACGCCACGTCAGACGCAAACCACCTCATCCGCTTGTGATCAAAATAAAACTGCATGAAAAATGATTGTTAGCGTCTACCCGAGGCGTGTGTCTACGCAGTCGGTTTATTAACTTGTAAATTGGAGCAATAGACAATAAACGCCAGGCCACAGATGTGTTTCTCACCACATACAACTTCCCTTCCTGACCACTGAAGCAGCACAATGAGAAAGCATCACAGATCATACATGCACAGCTGTACTGAAGTCATCACTACGCTCACATCCAACTCACCTTTGTTGCCAGACACTTTTTGCGTTCACATTCACATGAGGGCGAATAGAAAGTGGACGCTGGAATATGGATATGGAAGAGGACTCTCTTTTCCGCTCAAGCGATGTCCGATAACTGAACGAATCGTTCTTTTGAGTCGGATCTTCGGTTGAACAAAACGGGTTAACGAAACGACCTGAATGATTCGTTCACGAATCAGAGTGAATCAGTCTGAGCAGTTCTCGAGTCAGCGATTCATTGAACTGAAAATCTCCTATGACTCACAATGAGCACAATCAGAAAAGTTACAATTAAAATCTACTTTATGACTTTTTCTACTGTTTCTTTTATCTACTGTTAATGACTTTACTGTACGAGTTTTATCAACACACACATAGAAAATAGTTCGTTTTAATAAATGCCATTTTTTAAACGAGTAAAAACGTCTTCAGTCAAGAGATGTTAAATAGTTTTACTATTGTTTAATGTACAAATAGGCCTATATATTAGGTTCTTTAACCTGAAGCTTAAACTGAAGAGGGCACATGAATTACCATTATTTAAAAAAACAAACAAACATATAAACCCAGTAAATGTTTACATTTGACTTAAAGCTGCAGTCCGTAACTTTTTTTTTTTGGTTAAAAATGATCCAAAATCAATTTGAGCAAGTACACAACCAGCCAGTGTGCAAAACTATCTCCTTATCTTAGCTCGATTTACAATGGTAAACTTGTAATAATGTTTTATAATAAGAGCGACCTGGTGGATTTCTGCAGGAATCATGCTAATCATGTGAGGATGCTGCTTGTATGGATCATTTATAGCCTGTTCTCACAGCAGCTGAAATAATTAAACGTATCATTTTGATGGTGGATTGTAATCCAGAAAGATCCAAATGACAATCATCAGTAACAACTGGAGATTTACCCGTAGTCAAAAGCAAAAGACTTTGGACTGTGGAATGGATACAGAAATTGAAATCTACAAGTAACGCTAATACACATAGTCACGCAAATGCTGATGTTGTTAACATTAACAATTTGAGAAAAGTATAACAGTAATAATAATTTGCACGGTTTGGCGTGCTCCGAGCTAAGCGATCATTAGATTTATTCATCATTGGCAGCGCGATTTATTGTAGGCCTAATGCTTTTTTCCTCAGTTGGTCAGAACAAAAGTGGCAGAAATGTTACTTACTTTTTCAGATGACATTTTCCGGTGAAAATTCTTATTTTGGTCATACTTCCAAGACGTAGAATCTGATTGTGAAGTACAGTAGTGATTGACAGCAAACATTAGATTCATCCGCTGAGGAGTCGTGCCGATGCACAACGCACGTAACGATAACAATTCCGCATTTGACTGCAATTGCAGGTTTCAAACAGAGATGGCAACAAAGAGGAAAAATGCTGGACTGCAGCTTTAATTGTTTGGAAACGTTATGGCACGCAGGGGTTGCCATGTCAGTACTGAATCAGTTGCTTGAACCGGTTCTTTGAAACGAAATATTCGAAAGAACCGGTTCACTGAGACGATTCAGACTTCCTATGTCACGTGATCTCTACTAAGCGCTCTGTGTATGTCACGTGATGAGGGTGCGCCTTTTCTATCCCAGCTGGAAGTTTTGGTTTTACGTCGTAAATAATCCTTTTTTAATTAACGTTTTTGATTAATTAAATGCATTTTGCTCACTTCTGTCATTTTCAAACCTTCTCTCCTAAGCCGTGGTTTGATCTGCAACGGCGAGATTTTTTTCTGAAGACATGTCAACCACCCCATGTGTCCCGAACGCGCAAAATGAGTGACAGGCAAAAAGCGTTCTCTGATTGGCCAGTTTAGTACATGGGCCAGCCCCTTATTACTCCTTTTGCTGAGCCTTGCGCTGAGGTAGGTGTGTTTTCTGAGGATACCCGTCTAAAAATAGAGCTTTTTTCTAGCTTACAACACAGTTACATTTTAAATAGTGCACTTTGTAATTATTAAAAGTAATTAGAAAGAAAAAAAAAAACGTATGTGGATGCTGAAGCCATCATTATACATGAATGTCATTGTCTACTAAGTGATTTTTTTTGGTGAATGAAGTCAGTTTCCGTCAAGTTCACACTTGTAGTTGTAACTTTAAGCTTGTTCCTCTAACGTTTGAAAAATGTCACAATACTTTTTGAACAGTATATCAATTACAAACCAACAAGGAACTGAGAAAAGAGGGAAAAAAAAAGACACAAATGTTCTCATCCATAATTTTATAATGCCCAAAAAACTATGCGTATTTGGCATCTATCTAACGCAAACTCAACATCAAAACGAGGAAAAAAAGACAATAAAATGATCCCATCCTTGATTTCATTCTGGGTGCATCATGCCACAATTTGGCCTTTTATATAAACAAAGGAATATGTTAATATGTGCATGTTAGTTTAATTCAAATCATCCAAAACCTACTGTACATCATTCATTACGCTAAATTATCATCAGCATGTCCATGTTTTTAAAGTCAAAGTTAATACTCAAACGCCACCGGTAGGGGGCAAACTTGGGCAACAAATCTGCAGCACTTGAGAACATAAACACACAAAGGCTCCTTTTCTTGAAAGTCATTTCAAATGGAGAGAAAAGAAACCACAGGCACAACATTACAAGACAACACAGGTGAACTGTGAACTTCTCTAGCTTTTAGATTCATATTTCAATTTGGGGACAATTTCAAATTTATTCTGGTAAACAAATCTCAAACTTGTTGGCATCCTTTTAGAACATGAATTTAACAAAACCCATCAAGAGACCCACATGTGCAACTAGGTAGAGTGTAAAAACATCTATTCAAATATGAACATCTCTATAAAACACTGTTTGCTGGAGAGAATGATGAGAAAAAAAAAAATTGGGCTGCACTAACCCCAAGAGCCTTTTTAGCAAACCTTTTCAAGCATGAAATCTACAACAAACTCCTAAGCTCATAAGGTTAATATGAAATGTCAAAACTGAACATCAGACCGGTGTGAAGCAAGACTGACAACATTGAGTCTTTTTCCATAAGGCAGTCGACCTCTAGTCAAGAGTTCATAGAAGATTGCTAAAAGCCTTTCTGCGCTTCTGCATTCACCACTGGGGTGAACGCTGCAACTTTAATGAGTTCAAACAATTCGCTCATATTTCTGAAGGAAACCAGGATATGGCTGTCGGGAGAACATCTTCTGTAAGAGTCTGAAGTGTAAGGATTCATCCCACTGGTCACGTCGGAAAGTAACATGCTGGATTTTAATCATGAAATCGCTTAGCAATCTTAAGGCTGAAAGTTTTTTTATATATATAAATCACAGTGAACTACACAAACACAATGCAGTGTGAATAATCCCATAAAATGCAGAAAACGTGATCCAAAATGTGATGCAATGTATGAGGACAGGTAATATGAGCGAAAGGTTAGCTGCTGAACGTCCTGATTTTGGTTCAACTTCGAACCTTAATATCTTCGACATGGTGACTGACCACAAACTCTATGAATAGACCATGACATCAAACTCTGAAGCTTTCTCCTTTGCCATCAATGTGCCGAAGACGCAGGTAGACGTCTGTGCCGATGCCCTGCATCGACTGGATGGCCAAGGAACCTCCTAAGTATTCGGCGTACGCTCGGGATGTGGGCAGGCCAAAGCCAAACCTGAAAGAGAAAACAAGTGGCATTATTGAGATGTTCTTCAGTCACATTACACATCACAACACATAATAGTTTATCAAATACCTCAAAAAAACCTTAAACTTTGCTTAATTACTGAATGAACAACTCTAAACAGGAAAAAAAAAAGTGGATATATATTGTGGCGTCGAAATAAAATGTCTATCGTTAGAGATTTTGCTACATAATTTATATGTAATGTATGTAAATATATCCGTGTAGCAGGTAAAAAGCAGGACGTGCATGAGCCGCAACAAGTCGAGCTGACTGACACACCTGAAGGGCAAGCCATCTCTCTCAAGCTACATTTCCATTACCCTTAAAATTGTGCGAATTGAAAACGCCCAATTGAAACAATTTCGCAAAAACTCCCATATATCACAAAAAAGTTTACACGCTCGCATGAGGTGGTTTTTCATGCAATTCAAAATTCAATTTGCAAAACTACAATGGAAAGTTTTTTCGCATTTACAGGTCACCTGGCGTACGTAAAAGTCGATCATTCTTTAAAGATGGCGCGGTATGTTTGGACAGAAGACGGGACAGTTCTTTATTAAACTCATAAAAGACAAAAGAATTACGTGATTACTTGATTCTAAACAACAAAGTAATGCCACAATTTATCAAGACCTCGAAGCAGATAGGAGGGGAAACACCCAGAAACACCTTATATGTGGCCCCTCCCATAATGATTCAATGACTTATGGAGAGCGGGGAAAAAAAAATGTTTTAGTCACGTAACATCCGTTAATGTAAATGCAGTCATTTCGCAATAGTCTTTTAATCGACATTTAGAAAATAATCGCAAAAGTTTTGCACAAATCTGTAATGGAAGTCCAGCTTCAGACAGCATGCAATCACGAATTCAGTTCTCTTTCACGTTTTATTGTGCTTAAATGCTTAAATACACACAATTATGTCAAAATGCCCACTGTGTGGAGTATAAACAGTCAGTTATGACTTAGGCCAGTTTCACACCGCAAGCGTCAGCGTCGCGTTAGCAGCGCGTGAGCGTGAACTGCAGCTGCAGAGACGCGCGAGTATTTACACTGGAAGCGTTTGTACAGCGTCACAGCAGCGGCTCCAAGCTGCATATAGAGTGAGCATTTCTTTACAAAGACAACTATAAATTTGCTTTTATAAACTTGATAGTCTTGAAAGTTTGTTAACATGGGGAGGTGTACAACACTTGCAAATAAACGTAAAATAAATAAAATTAAATTAATAAAAGCCTTGTGTTATCCATTGCTGCAGACGAATGAGGTAAGCTTTGTGTTTGACATCATCTGCCGGGTGCACGTTTACAAGACAGCAAACTTGGCGAAAAAAAGTCAGCAAACTTGGGTATGCTAGATCCTATAGCTGTCTGTGTAATAACTAAAATGTTTACGTATCATATTTTCTCACCAGTTTACTTTAGTTTTTTTATAATACATGATACTTTAACCCAAACTGAATAATTAAAAACAAGTTTAAATGAGTAAATCTTCTATAAATATTTTTTAATATTAATTTTCTTTCCTGTCATACTCCAATTCTTGTTAAAACACACTAAATATGCTTATTCTGTGCATTTTGAGCACTTTTTGTGTGAAATCATATTTATTTTATCCATCAAAAGTGTACTTTCACTTTAATTAAGCGTTAGCAGCGCAGCAAAAATAGACCCAGTGGCGAAACGATCGCGGCACTGCTGTTTCTGCTCTGCTCCTGCTACGCGCTGCCGCACAGCCTCTGTGTGCGGTGTGAATGCTCTCATCTGTTAACATGGTCGCCGAAAAAAATATGCGCTGCTTACGCTCTGCTGATGTGTGCGGTGTGAAACCGGCCTTGAGTGAATGTAAATAGTTGGGCGAAGACCAGATGTTCAGATGTTAGTAGGCCTATAGGTGGTTCACACCATGTTGGAATTACTGTAATGACGAGATTCCGTTCACGTCCTTGTAGAACTCGTAATTACAACTTGTAAACTCAAAATTATCTAAGAGCTCCCACATGTATCACATGTCTGCTTTACTACCTGAACGCTGCAGATTCATTTGGAGGTTCATTTTTGAATGTCATGTGTTGTCATCTTGTAATTACGGAAATTACAACATGCCATAACCCAGGGGTTCCCAAACTTTTCAGCCCACGACCCCCAAAATAACGATGCCAGTGACTCGCAACCCCCACTATCCTCGGAGGTGGTTAAAGTATACAAACGTTGTGAGCAATGGTGCACACGCACTAAAGCCTGTTTCACACATACTCTGTTTGCAGTGCACATTTTTTTTCTGTGCCCATATTAACGGATTAGAGCGTTCACACTGCACACGGATATATAAATATAAAGTAATGAAATGAATAAAACGTTTAAATGTAGTGCATTTAAATGTGACATCTATGAAATATAGTGTATACAAAGAGAATTGCAATGCTGACACGCCATGTTCAGTAACAACTTTTGGATTTGAAATAAAAATAAGTAAATGTTGTGTTTGTGATATACAGCCATGGAACAGCTGCGCACTGCAAACGCAGCAGATGCGAAAGCACAATAGCGCGTGCTGCATATTATGTACTGCAAAGGCATGACGTGGTGCTTCTCCGCTCTCCTCCGCTGGCCTCACTGCGTTGTCTTTTTTGACGATATTAACCAACGTTTCATTTCGACAAAAATAATATGCAAAGCTTAAAGCCTAAAGAATTACCTACGTGCACATGTCTGAATGTTTAACATGGTGCTGTAAATTGACCTGCTGCAATTGATGCTGTTACTAATATGTGGTTAATCTGATGTAATCACCTCAGGAGTCACGGTCGAGGGAAAGGAAAATCGAAAGTTTGATGGCTTTTTTTATTTGCATGGTTTTTGATTTTAATTTAACTACTATTTTTGGTATTTTGTTACAATTATTGATAAAATATGCTATTTCTAATCGTTTAAAAAATTATTTTTTTTATTTTTTGATCTCGCAACCCCTCCCTCGCTGTCTCACGACCCCCAGGGGGGTACTCAGGGTATGCTCGACTGAATAACTTCTGTACATTTAATAAGAATCAATTTATATTTAATTTATACCGAGAAGACTATGCAGTGTTTTATTGTTACATTGATTATTCACTTTCTGTAGTATTTCTTATATGTTAAAGAAACCTACTGTACCTGAAAGTTTATTTAGGGTACATTTACACGACAATGATTCCAGATCAAAGTTCCACAGATGCTGTATTATGTTGCCAGGCCAGTAGTTGGCGATGTCACTTTGTAAAGAAACACATTTTTCACATATTCACGTTTTTGTAGTTTTGTAGTAACGCTATTGTTTTAAAAAACCTGCACTTTGAAACACGTTTTCAAAAGTTTGCATTTTCAGGCCGTTGATGTGTAAATGACTGGCCAAAACACATAAAAAGTTTTACGTTTTTAGTTGAAAACGGTGTTGTATAAATGGCCCCTTAATTTGTATATTTGTTCTATTGTATTCATCCTATTGTTTGTATTATTTGCTGCTTTGTTCTTGTTTTTTATAAAATAATATAAAATAAAATAGAAATAAAATAACTATATCATGATCTATATCGTTATCGTGAAATAAAATTTCTCATAACATGAAATTAGATTTTGGTCATACTGCCCACCCATACCAGTTGGCATCTGTTCTTCTGTAATTGTGATTTGAGACCGGTCACAGTGAGGAGGGCAGTGTGATACTACACTCCAAAGACTTACAGATCCAGATCGAACTGGCTGAACCTGGATCATGTTGAGCTGACCACTTTAGCTACTACACTGATCTTGCAAGAATGCAAAGAATCTTGCAAAGTCAGCTGCTGCATGTGAACTAGATGTAAACATTTACATGCGAAGAGGTGAAAAGCATGTTGTAAATGCAAAAAAGAATCATGACACCAAACAACACATCAATAATTTATGTAAAGCGCCAACATTTTAAATCAGCTTTTAATTTGAGCTTGTTTTCATACAGATTTAGATCCATCTCCTCTTACCCATGCATGGGTCCGGACTGGGGGCCGCTGTTAGTGATGTTGTCGAAAAGGTTGTTAATGCGGGGATCCTGTGTGCTCTGTTCAGCTGTGCTGAAGTGGTAATCCATCACCTTATCCAGAATGCTGTGAGGAATGCCACCACCACGGTCTGAGATCCTGCAAAATGAGTTGAACATTACTAGTGTTTTCAAAATGACCGACTTTGGTAGTCGGTACTGAAATTTTAAAAATGTGACAATACCAGCATTTCCCCCTAGCATTTTGAGTGCTGTTGAGCAGATTCTTAAATGCCTCTGATTGGCCATTGGGTTCACACATACAACAGATGTCTTTGTAGCCAATCACACATGTATCTGTTGAGCGTGTGAACACAACGGCCAATCAGAGGCAGAGGCTCTCTTTTTTTTGGGTTTCATTTACATTTGCTTATGTAATATACATCATTTGCAAAATTGCTCCACCTTTTTGTTTTGCCTCCTCAATTTGTATGAAAAATAGTTATCCGATTTATAACCAGTATGCAAATCAGCCATCATGAGTCAAACTAGTGGAGGTGAATAGACTAATTATAGAGTTAACAACTCATCCACTTGAACATCACCACTCTCAGTCTCAAAATGAGCTTGAAATGATCTGTGAGTGAACTGTTTTAGTGGTTTCCATTCAGTGTGGTTAAATTTAGTGAAAATTCATGCCTGCCACCATCATTATACTTGTTTGGTGCTAACCAAGGATTTGTGGACTAATGATCCAAAATGAAAGTGATTTATTAATAATAATAATAACTAATTAACATTTAGTAGTAATAAATAAGCTGCACAAAATAGGTTTTTACTGTAATTATATATTTTTTTCTTTATTTTTTGGCATTTTAGCCTTTATTGAGACAAGAAGCTACGTGAGAGTGAGAGGGGTACAGGATCGGAAAAGGTAACAGAGTCTGAGTTTTATTTTTGATAATGCAATAAAGCACGCCAAATTGTGCGGACACAATTTTTGGCCAGGCTATCATACAAAGAAATTATGAAGACATGAAAAAACAAGAGAGATCCAATGAGATATTAACTGATTATGCTGGAGTCAATATATGCTTTTTACTGTGAGTTTTTTTGTTTTTCTATCCATTTTTTTTTTGCATAGTAAAATAAAACCTGTAGCTGTAGTTAGCGTTTTTTGCCAAATAATTTTGGCAGATAAATACCTTAACCAAGTTTAGTGTTTTTTTCTTCTCTCATTTAAAAAATATAATTATTTTCCTCATATTTTGATGGGTTGATCAAAATTGTAGGGTCATTAAAAACAAATATCCCTCCGGACATCACTTTTGGCCACTACTGTGTGTGTCTGTGTGTGCGCGCGTGCTTTCTTGTTGATAGTGTAAGGTAAATGATAAATGGTAAATGATCATGTTTCATAAGCCTTTAACTTTCTAAAAACTGTGTAAACATCAAATGGAGCATGGATTTACATTGGACCAAAAACCCAGAAACAGAGAGGACTTTGCTTCCACATTTCAGACGTCCACCAAATGCCAATGAAAAACAGTCGGTGCGGAACACTGAGGTTCATGCTTTCAATAAGCCATTGTCCATGAGTAAATTTGCTCAGAGTCGACAGAGGTTTTAACCGCACTGCTGAGTGTGCACAGCGGGATAATGGACCTGGTTATAAAGGCAGCACTCTGCATGATGATATCTCTGTGCAAATATCTGATAACTAAATGCATATAGATGCTAATGCTTCAACAAATTCAACAATTCCAGGAAAAAGCATTAATTCCATTCTTCTGAGTTTAAAGCAGACCAACCACAAATAAAATCCTAAGTGTTCATGGATTAGGCTTCGTTCAGACAGCCAACAATAGTTTCAGCACATCTGACTCACAAAAATTCCTTTTAAAGCCTTTTTTTTTTTTAAGAAAGATTTATATTCTTTTGAAATCAGATTCAAATTTAATTTCTGAATGTATGTTTTAGTTTGAAGGGTCAGTTCATGTTTTTGTTATTCAGAACTTGTATATATAATTAATGTATTATTGTGCAGGTTGCAAGACGTGGTTCAACAGCATTATGGCATTAGAATCGGTTTACAGACTCACCTTATGACAAAGTCAGTGTCATTGTTGGCGATTGTGACCACCACATCAGGCACATTGTAAGGGGTGTCCAAGTGACTCTCCATGGTGGCCCTGAGGAACAAAAATAAACCTTTCATGAGTAATCTCATTTAAAGATCTGATTATAACATGAGCATATAATAAGAAAGATCAGTAGTGGTCTGAAGTAACTATGAAAGCTCTCTTTTAACCCCACAACAGTTGACTCTGTGTGAAATTGTGAAACTGCTGCTTTTCTGTAATCTACTGACATATAGATAGACAGACAGACATTGGTCAACAAGAATGATTGCACCCTCAAAATCACTGTGTAATGACAGTTTAGATTAATAGCCACTCAGTGTGCTATTGAAATTGTTGTTTACTTATTCATAATCATCTATAGTAATACTCTACTACAGGCCAGATCAGTACAGTCATGAAACTCTAGAGGGTGCAAGCTGACAGGTACTTTACATGCAATCTGCAAGGAATCACATCATTACCGCATGGAGCAAGCTGATAGGCCAGTTGATCCTGCAGCCAATGAGATTGCTTGCTCAACATTAAAGTAGTCTGGTTCATTGTTTGCTGTAGGTTAGTCCTGAAACCCTCCACCTCCCCCATCTCCACCTGCTTTGATCTGCTACAGGATTCATGTATGTCTATTCTGTTGGCCGTAGCAATTCCATACTTGTTATGCTGCAGCAGTAATAATGAGTAGCAACAACAGCAGCAGCGTAGATTTAGTCCACCAAGACCAAATACATTAAAGGATTAGTTCATTTCAGAATTAAAATTTCCTGATCATTTACTCACCCCCATGTCATCCAAGATGTTTATGTCTTTCTTCAGTCGAAAAGAAATTAAGGTTTTTGAGGAAAACATTCCAGGATTTCTCTCCATATAATGGACTTCAACAGTTACCAACGGGTTGAAGGTCCAAATTGCAGTTTCAGTGCAGCTTCAAAGCGCTCTACACGATCCCAGACGGTTCTAGTGAAACAATCGGTCATTTTCAAAAAAAAAAAGTATATACTTTTGAATCACAAATGCTCATCTTGCACTAGCTCTGCGATGCGCCACGCATTACGTAATCACGTCGGAAAGGTCAAGCGTGATGTAGGTGGAAGTATCGATCCAGTGTCTACAAAGCAATCAGGCAAAGACTTCATACGGCCTTTACAAAAAAAGGTAAAACAACGATGTCGCATGAATTTGAAGTTTGAGAAGAAAACAAGATGAAGTTTGTCGCCCTACCACGGTACTTCCACCTACGTCACGCCTCACGTGTGACCTTTCCAACGTGATTACGTAATGCATGGCGCATCGCAGAGCAGTGCAAGATTAGCATTTGTGGTTAAAAAGTACATACATTTTTTTTTTTTTTTTTTTAGAAAACGACAGATCGTTTTGCTAGATAAGACCCTTATTCCTCGTCTGCGATCGTGTAAAGCTCTTTGAAGCTGCACTGAAACTGCAGTTTGGACCTTCAACCCGTTGGTAGCAGTCGAAGTCCACTATATGGGGAAAAATCCTGGAATGTTTTCCTCAAAAACCTTAATTTTTTTTCGAATAAGAAAGACAGACATAAACATCTTGGATGACATGGGGGTGAGTAAATTATCAGGAAATTTTAATTCTGAAGTGAACTAATCCTTTAACATTTGCATATTCAATAACATGATAAAACAAATATAAAAGTTGTCATGACTGAATTGAATATAACCCAATTAATATTCAAAGCAAAACTTTTGCAATGTTTTAATGTCACAAATTTTCACCAATCAAAAGTTCAGGTGCACTGTCCCTACCCATTTTAATATAAAGTGATGCCCAGAAATCAAATGAATGAGGAATGTGACGAGTATGTGATGAGTATCACAGTCGGTGTCTTGGATCACACTCAGTAGTGGGAACTGTACTGTTTGTAAACAAACTGAGACTTGCCCTTCTGCCAAGAACATGCCGTTCTCTAATGACTGTCTGAAGATGAGTCTGTTACAAGACTAAAAGAACCATGAGAACAAGATCAGCAACATGTCTCTCTTTTAAAAAGAAGCACAAATCAAATTTATAGTACTGCACTTACAATGGAGGTCATTGGGCTAAGGCGTAAAAGCAGAGTTACTCATTTTTATTGTTAAAGAATAATATTAATTCTTCCTTACAAAAAAAAAGGAAAATATGGTAAAATGTCCATTTTTGTGGTGGTCTTACTGAACTAGGCAATGAATTTCTCATTACTCCATTTAAACAGTATGCTCTACTCTTGATTGTGTGAAAGAGTGTAGCAAGTTATAGCCAGTATTTCAACTATCAAGACTAAGATAAGATTAATTTTTTTTTGTCACATTAGTCTCATGTTACTACATATAATGTTTAAAACTTGAGGCAATATTTAAAAAAAACAGTATGCATTTTAATGTGCATCCCAATGCAATGTTTTTCCCTGTTCTAGACTTCTTTTGCAAGAGAGTTAAATGCAAACTTTTTTTCCAGTTTAAAAGCGGAGGAACGAGTCGCCGCAAGCGACGACAACAAGATAGAGCTGAACTTGTATTGAATCCAGAACATTCCTTTAAAAACAACAACGCGAGGCTGTTTCTGATTAAAAAAAAACAAAAAAAAAACCTTGTTTGTAAAATTATAAAAAATTAATAACTATAGACCTCCAGACTTCCCCACATTGATTATCATGCAGGTATGGAGATATATATGGTATAATATAATGGTTATTTTCAGCAGACTGCACTATTTTGAGGGGCTTCTCTGTAGATTGTTTTGGATAGCTTGCCACCATCACCATTGAACTTGGCAGGCAGCGAGTGTCAGTAACACCAGTAACAACAGACGCGTGACCTCATACGAATGTTTCTATCAACGTGTCCTAACCAGACGCGACGCCGCAACAAGCGATAAAAGGTATCTTTTCCATGTTAATCAGAGTTTTTGTCCTAACCAGCTGCGACGGCAACACACGAATATTCTATTTTAGAAACGGTTTCCATTTCTCCGCGACGTCGCGGCTGGAAAAGCAACACAAAGTATGGCAATGATAATATCAGGTACTGTTTATGTGCTTTATTTAATGATAAAAGCGTCTAACGTGAGTTTGAATATCATTCGGTGTTCCCAGCTTTTTAGCTGTAATGAAAACAACACTGGCTAATTCACCTCAGATCTTGAAAATAAATAAATGCACAAGAATGTTCAAACTGTCAACTCAATGCGAACAAACAAGTGTATTCTATGACAAAAATTGGTTCAGTCACTCCGTATGTACTTTAAATAATGTATAATGTAATAATATAATAACGAGAGAGCCCGCCCACACTCTCTTCTGATTGGCTGTGGTTTTTGATTGATTTTATCGCTTCTCATTTTCGCGTCACATCTAGTGTGGACAGTCAAATTGCTCGTCGCTGGAATCTTATCGCATCGCGTCTGGTTAGGACACGGTGTGGTAGGTCCCATAGGTAGGTCCCATAACCAGAATTTCAGCTTTCTTAGATATAAGCTCTTCAAGTCGTCATAGGTGTGTCCTCATCATAGTAGCATTCAACTAGTTCTTAAGTGTTGTTTGCACATGCAGACCTAAATGCCACAAATTGGGTTTCAATGAACCACGCTTGCCATAACTGCGCCAGACTAAATGGCAAACGTCCAACAATCCAGTACAACCAGAAAGTTTCATATTCTAGGCTCCCTGCATAACATGGCTGAAATGTAAATGACTTGTTTTTCCTGGCGTTTCACCAAAGGCTACTGTGTTAACACAAGGTCACAATACATTAACTCTTTCATGCACTGACGGACAGGCAAAATTGCTCACACATATTTGGGTCATAGTTCATGCATCAACAGAGCACTGCATTATAGTGGTAATGATTCAATGTAGTCTATACGAGTGGATGCTAAGACAACACTCGCTACAGTCCAAATAATGCAAATGCATCATCAGCAAATCTGATTTACTACTATCTACAATGCTATTTTAACTAACTGTCACACCAGGATTAGATAGTTAAGATAGCATAGTAGAACAGTAGGTGTGTCGTGTGACCTATATGTGACAGGAATCTCATTGACCTATATGTGACAGGAATGTTACCTCATGGCGTTCTTCAGCAGCTCAGGCAGGATGTAGTCCAGAGGCAGTGGAATGAAGGGAAAGCGGGCCGCCACATGGCCGTTGATGCGAACCCGTGGAGAATTCCCATACTGATGCTCACAGAGCCGTCTGCAGGGAACAGAGGTATCAAGACATTTACACTACCAGTCAAGTTTGGACAGATCAGTATGCTTTCTGCTCTTGGCTTTCTCAGTCAACCTCTTAGGCTGATAGAAGACTGTTGTTAGAGGGGACCTATTATGCTCTTTTTCAAAGTCTTTATTTTTGCCTGAATATTCAAAAAACAACATTATTTTTCACATATATTTTGTCTTGTTGCAGTACCTCTTCTCATTCTGTCAGTAACACTGTTTAGTTCCTGTCACTATGAAACCCTTCTTTACAAAAAATACAATGTGCTCTGATTAGTCGGATGGACCAGTGTGTTGTGATTGGTCAACTGCTTTAAACATGTTTGGGAAATGTCACGCCCCTTGCCATAACCACAAGTTTCAATGCACTAATGCAACTCAACTAGACCACGACCACCTTCTTTTGCATATGCCTTGGGCAGGAATTATTTAAATGAGGAATATTGTGACGTGTACATTCCTGAAGAAAACTAAGAACCGGTTTGCCTTTTTTTTTTTTTTAACAGGCTAGAGAACCACCACAGAGCAGGGTCTTATGTCACTGTATACGTCTCATCTTTCCCAGTAACACCAGTGTGGCAGCGCCAAACACACCATAAAAAAAATGGCGGACGCTGCATTACTACTGATGCTCATGGCTTTGTGAACCTACACTACAGTTCAAAAGTTTGGGATCGGTAAGATTTTTAATGTTTTTAACAAAGAAGTTTCGTCTGCTCACCAAGGCTGCATTTATTTAATTAAAAATACAGTAAAACAGTAATATTGTGAAATATTATTGCAATTTAAAATAACTGTTTTCTGTTTGAATATGTTTTATAAAGTAATTTATTCCTGTGATGGCAAAGCTGAATTTTCAGCACCATTACTCCAGTCTTCAGTGTCACATGATCCTTCAGAAATCATTCTAATATGCTGATTTGCTGCTCAAGAAACATTTCTTATTATTATCATTATTATTATTTTTTTTTTTTTTTTTTCAGGATTCCTTGATAAAAATCTGACACAAAGCTTTTGTAACATTATACACTACCATTCAAAAGTTTGGGGTCGGTAAGAATTTTTATTTTTATTTTTTTTTAAAGAAATTAAAGAAATTAATACTTTTATTCAGCAAGGATGCATTAAATCGACCAAAAGTGACAGTAAAAACATTTATAATGTTACAAAAGCTTATATTTCAAATAAACGCTGTTCTTTTGAACTTTCTATTCATCAAAGGATATGTTGTACACAAATATTTTGTACAATTGTACACATTAAATGTTTCTTGGGCAGTAAATCAGCATATTAGAATGATTTCTGAAGGATCATGTGACACAGAAGACTGGTGTAATGCTGCTAAAAATTCAGCTTTGCCAACACAAGAATAAATTACATTTTAAAATATTTTCAAATAGTAATAATATTTCACAATATTACTGTTTTTACTGTATTTTTTATTAAATAAACGCAGCCTTGGTGAGCAGACGAAACTTCTTTTAAAAACATTAAAAATCTTACCGATCCCAAACTTTTGACTGGTAGTGTACATCGGCATCCAAACACAGCGAATCCAACATGTTCGTGCAGCTCACCGTAATTTGTATCGACGGAGATTACAATCGAGCTGCTATTAGCTCGATTACCTGAATACCAAACAAAACATTGATTTAGGGAGCCAGACAAGACTTTCTGTTGACAGGTTTTAGATACCAGATAAAATGAATATCTTCTGACAGGATCCGGCATTAGATCTAATACTTCTGACGTGGAGACTTGATCTAACACTTATTAATTCTTTACTATCATTCAATCAAACAACAAATAAAAATGTCAATTAAAATGTCAGTCTTGTAAAGAAATTTGGCACAATTTATTTCCTCTACAAAACAAATTTCACACATTTGATCTTAAGCCTTCAGATCAAAATGTTTTTAAAAATCATGAAAAACAAACATTTGGTATTGTGTATAAATCAAACACAAAATTGCACAAAGAGAAAATGCCTCTGCCTCAAGAGATTATGCAAGTACTGGTGTGGATATACTGAATTAATTGCTGGCTATTTCATTTAGAGCCATTTTGGAAATAATTTGACACTAATTAATGAGAGCATCTCATTTATAGCCAGCAAAATCTGGGCTCGGTCTGGTCTTTGAGGGAACACTTTGATCAAGCCACCGTGAAGAGAAACAGGGCAGTTTTGCTGACGCAGCGTCTGTTAATCATGAGACTCTCATGAGAAGAGCAGGAGCAGAGCAGCCTGACCTCCACTCTTACATAAGACCAGGAGAGCGTTTTTTTACGACTACAACAACTAATTGTTAATGAGAGTAGATAGTTATTTCAGTTCAATCCTCCATGAAAAGCCACATAAAACCAAAACAAACTAATAATGGCCAGAATATTCCAGAAACGGGACCAGACTTATGTTGAAAGTGAGTTTAGTATTAAAAAAAAAAAAAAAAAAGAAATCAAAATGAGAATATAGAGATACTCTGCCCATTTTCAGGATGAAAGAATAAGTTGATTTGCTGTCTACTTAAACTATGCCCTAAAAGTATGTAATGTTTTTGTGAAGAAAATACGTTTGACTAGAAGAGTAGGCAAGCTTTGGGACATACTACTTCTTCATAATTGTTTCTTTAATGGACCACGTAGTCATGTGCATCCTGTCACAATTTAAACTGCCCTGTCAGTCATCTCGTCACAGTTAAAATCCTCCACATTCAATTTAATTTAATTTCCTACCATATGAGTACCATATGAGAGAGAAATGTAGTAGAACATTGATCTGCCAGTCGTGGGTCTTTCATGCGGAGAACTCTCCTCATGTGTTTGCATAATGATGCATTTAAAAGTTAATGACCAAACGTTTATATTTCTAAAAGTTCACAGTGTTGCTGCAGATGAAATATAATGTGGATAACATTGAATAAATATTTTTTTCATCAATAATCATGAGTCAAACCCTATCTACTTTCACTTCTGCCATGTTTTTCTGCCACTTTTTATTCGTATTTGTAGTACTAATCTAACGAGTGTGAGATAGAGCGTGTACAGATCTACACTTTAAATTCTAACCAGAAACAGTAGACCATCCTGTTATCTTTGGAATACTCATTTCAACATACTACAATTTGAAAGACACTAATTCTAAATTTGAATAGTATTTAGGATGGATAGTGTGCGAATTGGGACAAAGCAACTGGTTGGAAAACCGCAGTGATGTAAAATAAGGGTGAAGTCGCAGGTGCATGAAGCTTTAGCAGCTGCACATTCCACAAGGGAGCGAGCATGAAACCCGTGACCACATACTGTACACAGCCTGCATTGTGACCCGATTCTTTTCAACAAAGATTTATAGGAGAAAAATGTGAGACATATGCATAATTTCCGGTTGGGACAGATGGGATATGTCCCCAGACTGGATTCCTGATATTGAATTAGGAAATAATTGAAAACGTTCACTCTGCTCCACACCGTTATGAATGCCCGTGCGGTCCTGAGCATTTTACTTTCGCTTTCAAATTAGTGCTAATTCAGGGGCAGCGATCGCTTGAATAGTGGGTTCATTATTATTCTTAATGAAAAACACAACAACAAAACCATATTGGTGATTTTACATTTCGGTTTGAAATTTCAAATCTTCCACCATCGTCTTGTCAGTCAACTCGTGATCTCGTGATAAATGAAATCTGAGCTTACAGCGGATTTGGATTTGTTCAGTATCTCTATGGCAATCAGCAAGAAGCTCTCGCAAATCTGCAGAAATCAGTGCAGCTCGCAAAGGAATACTACAAAGACAGTGATGAAGTTCTTATTGTTACCTATGGAGACTTTGCCTGGTTGCATTATCATATGAACGATTTTTCTACATGTCAAGAGTACTTAAAGCTGCAGTCCGGAACTTTTTTTGATTAAAATTATCCAAAATCAATTTTTGAGCAAGTACATAACCAGCCAGTGTTCAAAACTATCTCATTATCTTAGCTCAATTCACAACGGTAAGCTTGTAATAATGTTTTATAATAAGAGCGACCTGGTGGATTTCCGCGGGAAATTCGAGCATGCAGCAGTTCGTCTTTGTGTCACATCTGTAAACAGAAAGAAGGAGTCCAGGCTAGTCGGCTTTATCATGTGAGGATGTTTGTTGTAGCAGATCATTTATATCCTGTTCTCACAGCAGCTGAAATAATTAAACGTATCATTTTGATGGCGGATTGTAATCCAGAAAGGTCCAAATAACAATCATCAGTGACAACTGGAGATTTACCCGTAGTCAAAAGCAAAAGACTTTGGACTGCGGAGTGGATACAGAAATTGAAATCTACAGGTAACGATAATACACACTAAATACACATAGTCACGCAATGCTGATGTTGTTAACATTAACATTTTCAGAACAAAGTATAACGGTAATAATAATTTGCACAGTTTGGCGTGATCCGAGCCAAGCGATCGTTAGATTTAATCATCACTGGCAGCACGATTTATTGTAGGCCTAATGCCTAAGAGAACATAATACAAAAGGAACATCAAGTTGATTAGCAATTTGTTCTTTTGTGTTAAATAAGAGGTGATCTGGCGCTGGAATGAGTTGTTTTTTTAAATCACGCTGAATGCTTGATGCTGCTATTATCAGTGGCAGAAGGCAGCAGTGTTCTCTTAGTGCTTGTGCAATCGTCACACGCTTCAATCTATCGCTTAAGGCTGTTGCAGAGACTCTGTTTGTTCCTGTGAAATCACAAAACAAACTGCACACAAACGTGCCCCTGCTCTTGATATACAATCACTGATGAACATCTTTTGTTTTAATGAGAAAAATAAAAACAAACTGGCAGATTAGAACTCGGAGCCTCTGGCATGCTTAAAGGGATAGTTCACCAAAGTGTGTACATTTTGTTTTCATTTACTCACCCTTAAGTTGTTCCAAACCTGTTTGGGTTTCTTTCTTCTGCTGAACACAAAAGACGATATTTTGAAGAATGTTGGTAACCAGACAGTTGACGGAACCCACTGACTTCCACAGCAGAAAAAACAATTCTATGTAAGTCAATGGCTACCGTCACCTGTCTGGTTACCAACATTCTTCAAAATATCTTCTTTATCTTCTGTTCAACAAAAGAAAGAAACTCAAACAGGTTTGGAACAACTTGAGGGTGAATGATGAAAAAAAAATTAATTTTGGGGTGAACTATCCCTTTAACACAAATTCTACGGATCTACGTATTTATTCATTAATGTCAATACTCTTGAGATTAACAACATATTGTATTATAGTAGATGTAAGGATGAAACTATCATATTAAACATGAGTTCTATGTTAATAAATTAAAACAACGTACTACTGAAATTGATTTCTGGACATTGTAGATTTTGTGCATTTATTGTTATACATTTCTGATGAAATTAGCAATCCCCCACACACCCTCCAAGTCCCACCCACTTTTTAAAACAAAGTTATTCCACTGCTTTATATTTAGATATTCAGCAAAAGCCTCTAAACTTCAGCAGTTGATGGAGACAAACTGAGAGTGAAGTACTAAGACTAACTGAGGAAAACATAACATTTTATAAAATAAAAACACTTAACGCATTCTGATGGGATAATGCAGTTGTTATCCGTTCAGCCAATTGTTTCTCTTATAAGAGAAACAACCTCTTGTTCCTGTTTTCTGAGGTCATTCAGATCAGTTTCCATGAGATGATTTACGAGGCAGAATTTACAACACATAAGACATCAGTGAGAAAGTGTTTGAGTTGCTTCATACGGCCATAATCAGGACATGGGTGGCAACATTATGAAAACGCTCTGGAAAGTTATGAAAAGTTCTGGTTTCAACTTCTTTTATGAAAACTAGTCAATTTATGAATGTCAACAATAAGGATTATTTCTGCTGGCCCAGTTTTACAATATCATACAGCATCTACATGCACTAGAAAAATATAATCATTTATTAAACCTTAAGTTTTATATATATATATATATATATATATATATATATATATATATATATATTTTATAAAAAAAATTCTAAATTGTTTTACTGTAGCTTGAAATTATGCCGCTATAAATTTACAACAGCAGTAAACAGTTAAAGAAATGTTTACATGCTCTGTAAATCATTTCTGGACTGTTGACACATTAAACTCATGTAGCATAAGTAAATACGTGTTTCCTCCGACACAGCAAATGTTAGACAGTAGTTTGACAGTGACCTTTAACACTCATCTTGGTAAATCACAAATGAGATCTGGGCTTTGACCCTTTTTTAGACAAACAGAAAGCACACACACTTACAAGCTGCTGTAAATAGAGCTGCCTGCACTGATAACAGAACAAAAAGCTTTTCAATAACCTCTTAAAATAGTCCTCCAGTCTTAAGCACTCGCATAAGCAAACAGACGGCAGGATGAAAGGCAGATGGCAAACAGAAGGAAGGACGACATACTCACCGAGCAAAGTCAACCCACTTCTCGATGATCTTTTTAGGCGACAGGCGGCGGCATATAATGCCAACAAAGTCAGGCTGAAATAGTGCAGAGAAAACAGAAAACTGTCAAGACAAATTCATATAGTAGCATCCATAATAAAGCTTGGTAGAAGGGCTGTGCGATTAATTGTAATAGATTTTTTTCAATTTCGATTTTGGTTTCCAACGATTATGAAAACAAGATAATCAACATAAAACGATTATTGTGCCGTTGGCGCATTCCATCCAGCGCACATTCTCTTACTTCACAGCAGCGCACTTTCGTTCCTCCCTAAAAGCCCAAACTTAACATCCAAATCCGCCAAATAAGTGAGTGTTGTAAAATGCAGTTGACTGTTGTGAAACTGTGAACATGCTTGATATTAAACAGTGTTATTAAAAGTGCATTAAGCCGTGAAAGAGTGGCCAGGTGGCTTTCTATGCACACGCACCGTGTCGGAGCTGAACGCGAATAAGCAAAGTATACTGTAGACTTCGGATTTGCGGCTAAATGGTCAAATAGACTACACACAAAAATGTCAAAATGCTATTTTGGCGAGTATTCATGTGTAAACAGTTTGTTTTGTCTGAAGTAAATGTACACAGTTAAAGAAAATGCGTGTGTAACAGTATATTGGATCCGTGCAATAGGTCTTAAAGTGACAGCAGCCTAATAAACTACTGTCTGTCATTAGATAATTAAAAAAAGACAGGAAAATCACTCACTCATCTTTACTGAATATCTTAAGTAGCTTTAATAAGGATTAAACTATATTTAATGTATACAGTAAGAGTATGCAGTGTTATTTTACATTTGATTTATTCAATTTCTGTTGTATTGCTATTACTGTTAGCGCATCTTGAAAAAAACTTAACACCATTTTAAGTTGTATTTTTGTTCTGTTGTATTTATTTGTCTGTTTTGTTTGTAATTAGTTTCTTAGTTCTTATTATATTGATGACTGTTTATGTGTACTTCTGTAATTGTTTTGAGGACCTTTACTTAGATTAGTTAACCTAGTATTAGTTTTTGCTACTAAAACGCTTTCTTGATTATCATAGGAGCAATTTAGCCAATATAGCAATTTATGGCAAGTCACACACCATGCCTGATATAAATACAAAAAGCAACATCACGAATTAGAGCATTAATACAGAAGTATTACAGCTGAGTACTATTTTATAGCGGCTTCAAACTTTCAAACTTCAAACTAATTTTATTATTTATTTATAACATATTGCTGTTTTGAGTCAAACTTAAAGGTGTGTTCGTATCATGTCGAATTACCATAATTACGAAATTCTAACCGGTAAAAAGCATTCACGTCCTCGTAGAACTTGTAAAGTCTGAATTTTCGGAGAGCTGCAGATTCATTTAAATGTTGATAGTGTAGGCATAGAAACGCATAATTCTGAGTCCGAGGACGTGAACAGCTTCGAGTAAAATGTCACATGCTGTCATCTTGTAATTACTGTAATTACAGCATGGCGTGAACGCAGCAAAACAGCTCATGCAAAAATGTCTGAGCTGAACTATTAATCTACTGAAAATCACAACTTTCAGATGTGCAAAACAGTCAGTTTGAGTTGAGATAACTATTTTATCATTTATGGCTGTAATTAATGGAAAAACCCAATGTAGTGGTGACATTTAGTACAACCACACACAAGCTTCCTTTAAATTTGTGTCTAAACTGTTTGCACAATTATTTTCAATTTGACAATATTCTAATTAATAAATAATAAACTTTAATATGATCACAAAGAGCATGAAAAATGTGCTAAGACAATTCATACCCTTTATTTATCTCAGTAATTCAATTATAGTAAATCAATCTGCTTATATCTGTACAACAGTAGGCATAATGGGATTGCTATAATCTACTAAAAACAGAAAAAGTGCTTTCTGTCCTGAACCATTACAGCTGTCACGTGCCTCCACAACAAGTAAGAGAAAGTATGTTGCAGCACGTCTTTTCACAATTTGACAGCAGGTGTTGGCAGGAGTCTCCACTTGTATATTTAGTCTATGCATGCGGGTCATGCAAAAATATTGTTGGCCCACTTGGCTGCCTGTATGACACACTTATGTCACTAGGCAAACGGTTATAGACTGCATTGCTCTTACTGCTGCGATGCCCTGTACATGGAGTACTCATGGGTATTTTAAAGAGGAACTGGAAAGTTTCCTAATATAGATATACTGTTCATAACGCATTTTAATTTGTCTAATGCAAATGATTTTAGGACTGATTGCTGATTATTGGAAACATTCATAATACTTAGAGTAAAAAACTGAAAATGTGGTGCAAAAATATTAAGCAAGAAACGTACATTATCCTCATGCAGGGCAATGTGGTGTGTGGCCAGCATGCGGATGCCCAGACGAGACGTCAACGTTGTGTCCAAGAAATTGCGAACCAGAGTCTCGTCCTGAACAAACAACAACAGTTAGATTCACTGATTACTACCAAAATTAACGTATAATATGGACCATGCAGGGTGAACAAAACACTAGGGTTTTTGAAATCTTACCAAAATGTGTTTACGACATTCCCTGAATCCTTCAGCTAACATGGTGACAACATCTTTGTGATCATCAAGAAGCTGTTTTACAAGTTTGCTATAGCGAGCCTCAGTCTCCTGGTCTTTAATCTGAAGATAAAACATTGGTGGAAAGGTTAGAAAATAATATGAATGTTAATCTTTCATATGTAATAGACAACTTACAGTCCATTTTAGCTACAGTATCTCACAGAAGTGAGTACACCCCTCACATTTTTGTTGTAAAAAGATTTTATTATATCTTTTCATGTGACAACACTGAAGAAATGACACTTTGCAATGTAAAGTAGTGAGTGTACAGCTTGTATAACAGTGTAAATTTGCTGTCCCCTCAAAATAACTCAGCACACAGCCATTAATCTCTAAACCGCTGACCACAAAAGTGATTACACCCCTAAGTGAAAATGTCCAAATTGGGCCCAATTAGCCATTTTCTCTCCCTGGTGTCATGTGACTTGTTAGTGTTACAAGGTCTCAGGTGTGAATGGGGAGCAGGTGCGTTAAATTTGGTGTTATTGCTCTAACTCTCTCATACTGGTCACTGGAAGTTCAACATGGCACCTCATGGCAAAGAACTCTGAGGATCTGAAAAAAAGAATTGTTGCTCTACACAAAGATGGCCAAAGACCCTGAAACTGAGCTGCAGTACAGTGGCCAAGACCATACAGCGGTTTAACAGGACAGGTTCCACTCAGAACAGGCCTCGCCATGGTTGACCAAAGAAGTTGAGTGCACTTGCTCAGTGTCATATCCAGAGGTTGCGTTTGGGAAACAGACGTATGAGTGCTGCCAACATTGCTGCAGAGGTTAAAGGGGTGGGGGGGGTCAGCCTGTCAGTGCTCAGACCATACGCCGCATACTGCATCAAATTGGTCTGCATGGCTGTCGTCCCAGAAGGAAGCCTCTTCTAAAGATGATGCACAAGAAAGCCCACAAACAGTTTGCTGAAGACAAGCAGACTAAGAACACGGATTACTGGAACCATGTCCTGTGGTCTGATGAGACCAAGATGAACTTATTTGGTTCAGATGGTGTCAAGCGTGTGTGGCGGCAACCAGGTGAGGAGTGCAAAGACAAGTTTGTCTTGCCTACAGTCAAGCATGGTAGTGGAAGTGTCATGGTCTGGGGCTACATGAGTGCTGCCGGCACTGGGGAGCTACAGTTCATTGAGGGAACCATGAATGCCAACATGTACTGTTACATACCGAAGCAGAGCATGATGCCCTCCCTTCGGAGACTGGGCCGCAGGGCAGTATTCCAACACGATAACAACCCCAAACACACCTCCAAGACGACCACTGCCTTGCTAAAGAATGTCTCCAGACCTAAACCCTATTGAGCATCTGTGGGGCATCCTCAAACGGAAGGTGGAGGAGCGCAAGGTCTCTAACATCCACCAGCTCCGTGATGTTGTCATGGAGGAGTTTAAGAGGACTCCAGTGGCAACCTGTGAAGCTCTGGTGAACTCCATGCCCAAGAGGGTTAAGGCAGTGCTGTAAAATAATGGTGGCCAGACAAAATATTGACACTTTGGGCCCAATTTGGACATTTTCACCAATTTGGGGTGTACTCACTTTTGAAGCCAGCAGTTTAGACATTAATGGCTGTGTGTTGAGCTATTTTGACGGGACAGCAAATTTACACTGTTATACAAGCTGTACACTCACTACTTTACTTTGTAGCAAAGTGTCATTTCTTCAGTGTTGTCACATGAAAAGATATTACATTACAAATATTTACAAAAATGTGAGAGGTGTACTCACTTCTGTGAGATACTGTAAATAAACCCTGGGAGGGGTGATCATGTCTTAACTGTCGGTCTGCGTATGTGGCTTGCTTCATACCAAACAAATAAACTGATCCAGTTACACTAGCAGAAAATGGCTGGACACACTATAATGAATTTGTTTCTCATTAGGGAAGCACTGATACCACTGTTTCCAGAATGAATCCGATACTTTAATTTGTGTGTTAATACCTGTATTTTCATTGCGTTTGTAATTTTTTTCATATCAATTAAATATGCTATTTAAATATAATAATTTAAATAAATTATTATTATAAAATTTACATATATATTTTTTAAATATTGGGTAAAGAAACCAAAAGACTATGAATAATATTAGTTGGGTTAATGTTTTAAAAATAGACATTTCCAACAGTTGTCATGCTTAACTGCGCCAGTTAAAATGTATTGTACAAGCTTCTGTAACTGTTTACTGTTCATTCTATTGCTGGTATTTACATATAGATACAGCGTAAATTTAGAACCATGGCAGAGTAATCACATGGCGTTTTCCTGTAATAATATAAGGAATCATGTTATACAATCATGTAACAGTTCATTTTTTTACTTAGGCTACATATACGATTTAGTTTTACTCCTACTGGTGTGTGTGCTGAGTGAGCGATCAGCAATCAAGCGCATGCAACAGAAGTCTCTCTCTTTCTCTCTCTCCTTACCGTCAAGTAAAGTTAGTATTAAGTGCATCGTTTTACTTTCTTTGCTACTGACATATCCGACTGAACTGCAAACTTTTCAGCAATGTCTGTGAGAAAGTGATGTGCGCTCAATCCACTTCACGTGCTTCACCTATCAGCTTGCGCACAGCAGCTGTACAGGCATAAATGTTGAATTTATACTTAATATTCTATTAATTACATACATTTCTCCATAGACATCTTTAATCTCTGATATCCCCAAATGTCTGTTTGTTCTGTGTTTTTTGTTTCTTTATCTGGACACAAACACGGTACTGTACACACACTGCCTGGTATCAGTTTTTGGTATCAGAGCATTTTAATGAGTATGAGTACAAGTACACAAGCACAGCATCAGGCCCGATACAGATACTCTAAAATGACAAAAAAGGTGACAATAGCAACAAAGAATGAGTAGGCGTCTCCAAATTTGACTCATAATGTATAAGCCACCAATATAAATAGAGCAATCTCTTCAGTTGCTTCATATTTCCAGTTAGCAGATATTGTGCAACATGGGTTTTTTTAATTGGCTACATTTGACATATTCATGAGCCAGCAGTTTACACAGTCAGTGAGTCAGTCAACAAAGACTAATGTTTCACTGGTGAGAGGTGATACCTCCATACAATCTTCTACAGCAGCTGAATCAGTACATTTTACATAGTCAGTGAGTCAGTCAACAAAGACTTATGTTACACTAAACTCACAGGTTTCTCAGGTTACAGAATTAATTATGGAAATTTGCAAGCTGGTCAACAGTTGACTAAGCGGTGTATGAATTAATATGTACAGTTCATCTTGAACTTACAGCTGGGAAGTCACTCAGCATGTGGTAGGCCCTGATATAAAGCTCATGCTGTGGAGAAAGAGAGAGAGAGAATGGATGAGTACAATATATGGTTAACAAATGTGCTGTGGTGCTGTTCCTGGAGCTGGTGTTCCCAGAGGTCTGTGTGCTTCATCCTTCCCTGAACCCCATTACTGGCCCCTCACAAACCCTCCATGAGCGCATGGCTTACATTCTTCTATGGATTCGAGGAACAAGTGCCCATAAAAAAGAAGCGATTGGAAAACACATAAATGTGCTGAAGGTTTTAAATGATCATAATGGAGATGGCATTTTCACTTTTAACGGTTCATAGGTCATGATGATATACAATGTTTTTGTTTTTAAACAATGTATTTTTATGCTTACCAAGGCTGCATTTAGGTTATCAAAAATACAGTGAAAACAATAATGTTGTAAATTATTATTTCAAATTGTTTAAATGGTAAACTTACAATTAAAACAAAAAGTAAATTAAAATGTAATGTAAATTATTTACTCCAGTCCAGGGATATTATAGTTAACTAAAACTGAAACCATAAAAAAAACATGTGTCACCTGAAAAAAAAAAAAAACAAGTGTTAACTGAAATAACACACAAAAACTTAAACCTATTTTATTTTAGCTAATTGCAAAGGCAACCTTTCTCATTTTCATTTAGTTCAACTTGATGTACCAAAATAACAAATATAAACCATATTTAAATAAATTAATAAATAACTTGATAAAAATGATAAAAACACAACAAAATGACCAAACTTTAAAATTAAAAAGGAAAATATACAAATAAACACTAATACAAAATATTAATAGGAACTATAATAGTATCTCAGTGATACCAAAATAACATTGCATCAGTCTTCAGTGTCACATGATCCTTCAGAAATCATTCTAATATGCTGATTTGGTGCTCAAGAAACATTTATGATTATTATCAATGTTGAAAATAGATGTGCTGCTTAATATTTTTGTGGATACATTTTTCAGAATACTTTGATGAACTGAAAGTTTAAAGGAACAACATTTGTTGAAAGTCTTTTGTAACATTATAAGTGTCTTTACTCTTTCTTTTGATCAATTGCTGAATAGAAGTATTTTTTATTTTATTATTATTATTTTTTTTTTTTTAAATCTCACTGACACTAAACCTTTGAATGGTAGAGTAAGTTATTAAGGCTTTTAGCTTAAGGATGTTGACATACTTCTACAGAAAAAAATACCAATTAATAAACTGAACTGAATTGTTCTAATGAATTGTTCAGAGTTCATCCTCCTCAAATAAAACAAAACAAAAGCTGTAGACAGACTCTCTTTAGAGGCAGATGTGGGTAAAAGTTCACAGGAGGAGGAGGAGGACTTGCAGAAGGAAGTAAACAAGGAAGAGAAAGGGGAGGGAACCTGTATCCTCTTTCTGCGCATTACTTGCTGATTGTCTTTTCGTTTTGTCTGTTAGTGAACCATGAAATTGAGGGTTGAATGGCATGGTCACTATTGTTATTTATGTTTTTGTTTTGTAGAGAGGAACAGCTCAAGCAGGCTAGGACATCTTGACATACAGTGGGGCCCAAAAGTCCACACTGAAAATCTAATAAACCTGGAAATATTCTCAAATCATGCTGGAGAACATGATCATCAGCTTTTACACAAACTTGTGAAGTTCATGAGGGTTCTGCTGTCATTAAAGCAAATTGTAATAAATAATAAAATAATTAAATTAGAAAAATTCAAGACAGAAGCATTTGACAAAATGTTGGAATAATACAATGTGCAAATAAAGCATGTGGAGTTTGTACGATAAACAAAACATGAGAGCAGGTGTCCAACCGCTCAGCCAGTAAACCAAGTTTATAGTCAACATGAAGAACAGCACCACAGAAGTTAAATGATGGCATAAATTAAAAATTACATGGATTCAGAACGTGTTACAAAATACCTGTCAACATCAAATTATTTAGTGAAAATTGTGATAAAAGATACAATACCATTTCAAAATTTGGGGTTGGTAAAATTCTTAATGTTATTGAAACAAATCTTTGGCAAGCCTGTATTTATTTGATCAAAAAAAACAGTAAAAACAGTTATTATTTTGAAATATTATCACAATTTAAAATGACTGTTTTCTGTTTTAATACATTTTAAAATGTAATTTATTTCTGTGATGCAAAGCTGAATTTTCAGCATCATTATTCCAGTCTTCAGTCACATGATTCTTCAGAAATCATTCCAATATGCTGATTTGCTGCTCAAGAAGCAGTTCTTATTATCATCACAGTTGATAACAGTTCTGCTGCTTCATATTTTTTGTGATAATTTTTAGTACTCAATTTCAAAAGAAATCAAATTTATTTGAAATAAGAAATATTTAGCAACATTATAAATGTTTTTTACTGTCACTTTTGGTCAATTTAATGCATCCTTGCTTAATAAAAGTAGTAAAAGTTGTAAAAACAAAAATCTAACTGACATCAAACTTTTGAAAGGTAGTGTACGGTTATGAAATAAGAGGGTAAGTTGACATGGTTTGATGGATTTTACAATGACCATGTTCACACAGCAGCAGAATACGGCTGTCGATCCTGTATTTGAGTTATTAATACGGTTACGTTCACCCACTATTCAGTTATTTACGGGTGTGACAACCGCATTCTATAACCAAACTCGAACCCGTAAATTTTCAGGACTCACAACCACATTCTCAAAAAACCAGCACTGTGTGAACAGAATCAGACTGGACAACTCGTTACCGCAAATGCTCTGCTCTCCAGTCAGATATGAAAGATGCTGTCGGTTAATGAAAATTTGTGGCTTGATTGGACTCGTCGTATCAAAAGTAATAAGACTTTTCAGTTTTAAGGACGTCGCCCATCTTTGATATTACTTTGGTCATTGTAGCTATGAGCTTGACTCCCATTTCAAGTTCATACATACAGTATTGGAGACGCTACTATAAGTTGCTGTGATAACGGAACATTTCGAGACTCACACCTGTAAGTAAATGTGGTTGTCAATCCCAAAAACTGACAGTGTGAACATAGCCGATGTAACCTCAATCAATGCACTAAATAAAACCCCTGCATGTATCGATAAAGCACTTTCCATCCATCCCAAATCAATACCAGGACAGGGACTCAAGCAGAGTCATGTTCTGCAGAACACTAGGGGTTTTGATCAACACTGGCATTGAATCGAACATGGTCAGTTCAGTTCTCTGTCTGTGCCAAAGTTAACCGGCCCCAGCTCCTCATCACCTAATATGCCCTCTGAGAGCTGACCATCTTGTAAGAGAGAAGGTAACCCTACCCGTCACAACAGAATGAATGATAACAGAGAAATTCTACAGAGACATAGGGAAACTCACCACTTGGAGAATGGTTGGGTTGCAGCCGATAATGAAGGGCAGGCTGCGAAAGCCCTTAATGCGATGTGCGATGCGGACAGGCAGCTCTTTGTGCAGATACCTGGCACTGCTCTGCATTGAATCAAATGACACACAGCTTCATTAGAACTATCATAATGAAAAGATGAAGCATTTCTCCAGCACTAACAGGATAAAAAGGACTTTATGGTCAGGGTAATATGTAAATACCATATGAATATGCCGGTTGGACTTTATTTTACAGTAAGTGAACTTACGTGTAATATAAGGTAACTACATCGGTTAAGGTTAGGTTTAGAGGTAGGCTCAGGGTTAGTACCTAGTTATTATCCAGTTATTGTAATTACAATAATAAGTAGCCCACATAGTATGTACATGGGGAACAGAAGTGCTACCAATATGCTCATATACTATGATATTTACATAGTACCACCATGTATCATCTAGAAGTCTACACATGTAGGTGATTGGTGATCTCCAATGCAATAATGGCCCGGTTTCCACCTGGTATTAAGATGCACTTTGGTTGATTGGATCACAAGTGGACGACAATAAATACAGGTGTAAACAAGGTCTAAAATATTTTGAGCTTGTCCACTTTCGACCACTTCCAGAGGTAGTCGAAAACGCGTTAGGTCAGTAACACATGAACACATTCGACCACACGATCGTCTACACTACGAAAGCAATCTGGTCGAATGTGTTCATACAGCCAATAAAGACACCTACTCTCCGCTTACTGACCTATTGCCTAAACATTAGCCAGACGGGATTTAAACTTTGTGCTTGGTACGTTTTTCTTCTTCACCATTTCTGATTTCTAACACACACTCACTGTGTTCAACATGGTCTTGCGGCTATCAGAGCAGAAACGTAAGCTGCTGCTTTACGTGTAAACACTATGTGCAAGCGTATTTTGTCCATTAGATCGAAAGATCTGAAAACAAATCTCATACGTTTACCCACCCATAAACCCTCCCCTCGAAGAAATCAGGACAGAAGTGGTTGAAAGTGGACAAAAGAAACAAATTAAAACACCAGGTGAAAACAGCTATGTGTCTCCTTCGTCCACTTGTGATCTGATCGACCAAAATGCATTATAATACCAGGTGGAAACAGGGCCAGTGATGAAATACTGATGCAAAGCAAAGTTTGTGTGCTGACAAATGGCTGGAACAAATACTTTTTAGAAGACTGGCACCAGTGTGGGTTGGGATAAATGTAGGACAGTGTACAGGAGTGTGTAATTACCAGGACATGTTGTCCATCAGGAGACTTTCCTGCATACAGCATTGTGGCTGGTGTCAGTCTGACTGAAGGCTGTGAAGAGAACATTGCAGTTAAAAATAGCATATACTTTAAATATAACACTGCTTGAATAGATGATGTACTTGCTGAGAGACTGGAAAATTCACTCATTTGAACAGTCATAACAGAACAGAACAGATTCAAGGTTTCAGACCATTTTGTAAAAGTACCATTTAGTCCAAATCTATTCAGTTTTACAGGATATGACTAAGGGGCCGTTTACACGACACTGTTTTCAACTAAAAACAGAAAACTTTTTATGCATTTTGGCTGTTCATTTACACGACAATGGTGTTTTTAGGGGCCTGAAAATGCAAAAAACGGGTTACAAAGTGCAAGTTTTTGAAAACAATACCATTATAGTCTCTGTGTAAAGTACAAAAACGTGAATTTGTGAAAATTTGGTGGCATCATGCGCATGTGTATGATTTGTTTAATCTACAGGTGTGTAATGTTTCTTTACAAAGTGACATCACCAACTACTGGCCTGGCATGAATAATACAGTGTTTTTAATAGTTTTCGTGGATCTGTGTGAACAGGGTAAAAAAAGGAATTTTTTCCCCCATTTTTAGTATATCATTGTCATATAAACATACCCTAAATTAATATCCTATGAATGTTATTATCCATGGAGTGATTCATGGGTACGGTTACGTCTTATTTATAGGCCTATTTGTAATAAATGGAGTACATGACAGTTCATATTTAATATTTTCACTCCACAATGTTAATGTTAAATGCTATTAGTTCATGTGTCATTGCTAACCACATGGTGGAAGAACGAATGAGACTTGAGTAAATTACTGCTTTAATTTTTGTGACGCTTCTTGCATAAAGCTATGGTATGTCTTCAGAAGACTTGGAATGCAGTGCATGAGTCTTAAGGACCTGTTGTACACCATCTGCCACATGCCTTCTGCCCTCTGATTGGCAGTTCATACTCTTTTAGCAAGTAAAACCCCTTTTATGATAATTCTAAACATATTTACAATTAAAACTACAGAGATTTGATCATTAAAAAAAAGCATTTACATATCATCTTACTAAGACATATCATTAGGTGGTGTCATGAGGGGGAGTAAATGATGACAAAATGGCTTTAAATTGATTACATTATGAAAATGTGCATAATGAACCTATTAGTATAAAAGAGCAGAGGCAGAGCAGTAATCACATTGGACTTTGTTGAGTCACCAATGCAGTCCCAGTGAGATGCTCAAAGTAGGACAGGTTACATAAGGATACCAGGCACACCAGCATGACTTAGACCATGATGGACATTCAGACGCTTGTACAAACAAATACAATACATGTGTCTAATGGTAGAGGATTTTTTTAAGCCTGCTGCCCTTGATGTGACCTGTAAGTGAATGTAGACCTCGTGGCTGTTTGACTGCTGACACCTAATACTAGATGTTTGCCTGCCTTTATGTAAGAAACACAAATCAAGACACAGTTTAAGTTTGCATATTATTGGACACTGGGGGTAAAGTAAATGTTTAAAAAACATTGCAGAACAAATAATAGTATTATTAATCACCATTTTTTGCCCAAAAGACCAAATGTATGTGAACTTTCTGGTTAGTGGTTTGTGTAAACTGACATCACACATCCACTAAAATCACCTCGTCACCACCTGATAATTGTAAAAATGTCTCAGAAAGTTATATTTAAAGCTTTATTATTAATTGCAATTATATTTATTTTAAAGAGTTCAATTATTTGGGGTCCATTGTAGTCATTTTTTATGTTCATGTGTTCATGTGATAGAGATTATTAGCAGCTAAATAGCTAAATGGCATTTCACCGGATGACTACAGCAATCTTATATGTGGTAGAAAATATTAACTTACCCACTGAAATTAAACATTTTAGACTATTTAATAAAAAATAAACTAGAAGCAGTGTAGTTGAGGCTCTCGGTTAGTGTGATGACAACGCGAGTAACCGTCAAAAGTGGGTTCATTAGGCCATCCTAATCTTGGATGGAGACCACAGCGTATCGACCTCCATCGCGGGGGTAAAAGGACAACAGTTGATGGAAAATTATCGGGAAATGGTGACTGACCTTCTCGGCAGATGCGTCGATGGCAGACTGATTATAAAAAGACGTAACGGTTTTGGACCGCTCCCGAGCCAGCTCAGAGTAACTGGACATGGACGATGTGGATCTAAATCTTTTGTCGATGCCATGTAACGTTACTCCGGTAGACTGCGGAGCGGCTGCTTTGGCTGATGCGTATAAAAAGAGCCTGGTTACGCTCATCCTGGAGCCGCCGCTGCCCAACAGCTCCATTGCCTGGCCCGTCACGCGTCCCCGCATTTTACGCTGCTAACGCAAATAACAAAAAAATCAATTCCTTGTCTGTAACGTTAGTTTATACGTGCACAAAGGCATGTCTCTAGCACCATCACATCGCTACTACATGTGAAAATACCGTCTCTTGTGGTGTTTATCCGAATACACTTGTGATCAGCCAATCAGCGATCAGAGGAGGCGGGGCTTTTGGGTCATCACGACCTCAGCAGCAACGGAAAGCCAATGAGTCACGGCGCCGCAAGGACAATGAGACAGAGCCAGTGCAACCGCTACTGGGAACAGTGCGTACTTCCTTTGAATACACCACATATATTCGCAGTTTATATCATATTTTTTTTATTGTGTAATCCGCTTTGAAGAGAAAGCAACATTAAAAAAAGCAACTATACTTTATATATTATGATAGAAATTTGTGTGTAAATACATTCAAGTTTCTGTTTAAATAACCAACACCCATTTACAGACTTGGCTTTGTTAGCAAAAAGCAGAGAGTAGGGTAAATTGTGTCACGTTTTCCTTAAAGGGATAGTTCACCCCCAAATAAAAGCAATTTTTTTCTTTTAATTACCACGCGGTGTTAAAAACTGTGCTTGTTTATTTCTTCTGTGAAAAGCTTATCTCATTAACCATTTACTTTCATTGTATGGAATAAAGATGCAAAGTGAATGGTGACAGGCTGTCAGTCACTGTCATTCTGTTTAACATCTCCTTTTGTGTTACACTAAAGCAAATAAATCCTACAACATGAGCAACATTATGGTGAGTAATTTGTGAGGGAGAATCATTCCCTTTTAGTTGTCAGCGAGCGGATGTAAGTAAAATCAATATTCCAAACTGAACTTAAAGGGATAGTTCAACCAAAAATGAAAATTCTGCCATTAATTAATAACCCTTATGTCGTTTCAGACCCGTAAGACTTTTGCTAATCTTCGCAACGCAAATTAAGATCTTTTTCATGATCTGAGAGATTTCTGTCCCTCCATAGACAGCTTATGCAACTGAAACTTCAAAAAGTTCGTAAAGAGATCGTAAATCTGATCCATATGGATTGAGAGGTTTAGTCCAAATTTTCTGAGGAGACTCAATCCCTTTATATGATGAACAGATTTAATTTAGGCTTTTATTCACATATAAACATAGATCAGCGAACATATCGAAAATATATTTATTTGTGTTCCAAAGATGAATGAAAGTCATATGGGTTTGGAACGACATGAGGCTGAGTAATTAATGACAGTATTTTCATTTTTGGGTGAACTATCCCTTTAAAACAAGATATCTATATCAAAAGACCATAGAAATAGCACTTCTAAAAAATAGTCCAGTAACACAAGTTCCCTCTTACATAATGTTGCTCCATAATGTAAAAGGCTCAGTTGAATGTCTAGGGAATAAATGAAGTAAGGAAATAAATACAATCCCATTCCAAAGTCTAATTTTTGCTGCACATTGTTTCCATTTCCATAAACCAGGTAAAGGGATACTCCACCCAAAAAAGGATGGTGAGCTCTAGCATTAGCTGTGAGGAAAGTCAAAAAGTGAGAAAGTAAATGATGAGAGAATTTTTATTTTTGGGGTTGAGTATCCCTTTAAGAAATATTTTTATTAGTATACAGTAATTGTAAAATTCTCAATCACAGGAAGCAATATATAATGAGATTTTTCTAAATATATGGTCACGTGACCAAAATTATGCAAAAAATTAACTCAAATCTGATATGAATGCCTTTTATAAACATAAATCTGGAAGTACTGAGAAACCTCTGCACCACCAAAATATTGATCCACTTGAAAAGATAGACCTCTATATAAACTTAATCATCCTGCAACAAATATTTTTCAGAGCTTCTAGAATATTTAAGTTGTAAAGTGAGTTAGAATAAAACATTTAGCGTATGGCTTGAGCAGGCAGGTAGGCTGCAGTATGTAATGATTGTACTAAGAGGGCACAGTCTCCCTCCCAAACTCAACAGCACCCTACATTTTTCTAGTGTATATCTATGGTGAAATAATGAAATGCAGCACACCTGACTGACAGCTGTAGAAGCAGAAATCAGACTGCCCCACTCATTTTTGTTACACATAGTTCCAGACCAATCAGTCTGCTTCAGCAACATGTGTGTATATGTGCATCAATTCAGCTAGTCAGATTGTGAACATGTCCTACAACTAAGTATGAACGAGAGTCATGTAAATAAGATAATGGTGTATGACACCAGTTTATTCATTACAACAAAAAAGTCCTGTTTTGAACAATGTCATTCTTTTCTGACAATCTTTTCTCTGAAATTAAAAGGACAAAGAACCAAGTCCACTCCAAAGGGAGTTATTCTCTATATCCTGAGTTTTCTTCTGGGAATGTCAATGTCACAATATTCCTCTTAAATCATTCCCCCTCAAGGCAAATGAAAAAAATTTGCATTAGTAATGTGCCAAAATTCGTGGTTATGGTAAGGGGCGTGACATTTCTGAAACTCAATCGCTCAAAGCGATTGTCTAATCTTAACACACTAGTCCAGTCAACCAATCAGAGCACACTGTGCTTTTCGGAAGGAGGGGCTTCATAGAGACAGGAACTAAACAGGACTGCGCTTCTCAAATGCATCATGAGCTAAGTTGATCGTAGAGCCCATTGGTGCCAAAAAATAAAAAAGATAATGTTTTTGTTTGAACATTCAATCAAGAAAACCAATTCTTGTAGACCCAAAAAAACAAAATCAAGAAAAAGGGCATAATAGGTCCCTTTTAATATATATATTTTTAGACAACATAAAAAAAGGAGAAAAAAAAACACTGAAAATGAAATTGTGAATGAGTATGTAATAACAATTGCCTTTCACCTACTAAAACTCCTAAAAGTGGAACAGGGACAAATTTCCATGATGGCTAAATTAGTATTTCTCTGTCTCTTTGAGACAATAAGTCTTAAAAACAGGTGAAGTCTTAATTTTCTTTTTAACTCCGGCTTTCCTCACACAATCATGATCTCAGTTCAAGTCCAGTTCAGAAATGCAAAGCAATAAAGAGAAATACTGCCAGCAGCTGAACATCTCTGTGTGCTCAGTGATTCTCTCTCTTCCAAACCACGGCCATGTTCTTGTCAGTAAGAGCAACCAAGTACTGTAGATCAGGATCCATGGCAATGCTGTTAATAGAAGGCCCCTCTAATGCACCCTTTCCAGCTCTAACCGGTGACGGCCACTCCAGCACCTGAAATAACACGAGCAAGAGAGGAAAATGAGATCCAGGAGCTCTCTATACAAACATGAACAACAATCACTCCTCTAGAGTTAACATGTTGACACTTTCTTAAAGGATTTAGTGTCTGTCTATACTGTAGCTAACATTTTATATAAAATATATATTTTTAAAAATCTTTTTTACTCTAAAATTGATATAAAATCCAAGCCATATCTCTAACCAGGATGAATGCTGAGTTTTTAAGCTTTCAAACGATACCTAATTTATTATGATTACTGAAATATGTGATGTGAAAAAAAGGCAATAAATAAAAACAGTGCCAAGCGTCCCACTAGCAGACAGTTAAGGGGTTAATTTTGTTGGTATAAAATAATACATTTAGGTTGATTCAGCAATATTATTATTTTTTAACTTGAATAAAACCAGTTCATTAGGACGTTATTATTTTTAGTTTGCCTTTTTTTTCAGTGCATGCTCTAAAAGATTATTATTAAATCTGTACCGTATCGCTCACCCAGCAATGGTTAACTCACCTCAGTGGCTGAGATCATTTTTCCACTCTTGAAGTTTTCCATCATGGTGTCTGTGATATGGTACATCCATAGTCTGCCTTGCTCATCCCCACACACCACATAACCATAACCTACAAGAAAAAACAATCACACATCAGCTTTGGCTTTATATTTTCTAAATATCTGCATGTATATGCATACAAACCTTACCAGGGACTGATACATTATTAATGAGCACTGCCCAGACAGATTCTGCATATTTGTAGTGACACAAGAATTTTTTTTGCCCCTATATTTGACCATATGACATTTCGTACACACAACATTGATACCTGGACAGGTGCCTAGAGACAGGTAAGGGACATCGGTGCTGGACCACTGCAACTCTGCCAGAACAACAGCTGCCACCTCTTTCTTTCTGCCATTCCAAGATGCCCGAGTAGCACTCCAGCTCCACAGGTAGATAGAGCCCTGCATGTGGCTCTTGGATGCTGGGAGGAAAAATGACAACCATCATTATCGTCTTCAATATCGGACAGAACAAAGGCCACAAAACGTGTTAAAGGAATAGTTCAAAACGTTCATAAAGAGAGTGTAAAAAAAAATTCACATGAATCGAATGCTTTAAAGCACAGGTGTCAAACATATGGCCCGCTGACTGAATACGGCCCACAAAGGTGTCCAGTTCGGCCAGGGGGATGATTTGACCAGTAATAAAAAACAGTTATGCATGGTCCGCCCGCTATAAATAGCCTACTGTACCAGGCCAAGATCACCGTTTGTGAAATATAGGAAGAAAAATATAAATTGGGTTTTATATGAATGTAACTTAGAAGGGAACTGTCTTCAGAAGTTTCAATCTCCGTATAAGTAGCCTATTTTATAAGCGCAGCAATGCTTCGTGTACAGCGGTAACCAAGGAAACGCTATAATGCTGCTCTTCCACAAGCACCACCTACCGTTAGAGAGTGAATTTGCATTTTCATTCAGTCCGTCTGCTATTTGTTTTGTGCAGGTGTCTTATGTAGCATAATTTCACAAAGCTATAAAGTCAGATCATGCTGTTTTTTTTCTGTAAATCTTGAAATTATACAATCTAATTTAAATCAAAAACAACTGTTCATGCTCAAAATGCAGTGGTGTCTGTATACCAAATGGCTACACATTTTTTTTTTTTTTTTTTTAAGGCCAGTTTGGCCTGTTATAGAACAAATAAACAACAAATAAATTTGCTTAAAAAAAAAAAAAAATGGCAACCAGTATTGAATTTGCTCCAAAAAATTTGGAATTGGCCATAAAAAAAAAAAAAAAAAATCAATAATAAAAAATATTAAATAAAACAATATTTTAGTTTTTTTGCAGTAAAAACAAATGCAGTTTTCAAAAAGCAGTGTTTTTTTTCTTGCAAATTAATGTGTAGTTTGTATGGTTAATATTAACACAACTGTCAGCTTACTAAAGTTTTAAAAAATTCGGCCCGCACATGTTTACATTTATTCCCATCCGGCCCTCAACCTAAAATGAGTTTGACACCGCTGCTTTCACCCCCCCCAAAAAAAAAAATTCTCATCAATTACACACCATCATGTTGTTACTACCACTTTGTCGCTTCAAAACGTTCATAAAGAGATCGTAAAACGAATCCATATGAATGAGAGTCACTCATTAAGAGTCACTTTCAAAGAGAATAAGCCTATTCTTATACTAGGCACAATTGTAAATGGAAAATGTACAGGTACGAAATGTCCAGAAAAAAAAAAAAAAAGACCTTGAAGAAATGATCAGTAGTTTTAACAACTTAGTTTAAAATAATATATATTGAGTAAATAATAATAACAACAATTAATCTTTTAAATACTTAATTATTAAAGAAATAATAATTCATATATAATAATCCATCTTTACGAGCGAAGGCTCGTGGTACTATCACAGAGAGGCACAAAATCACTCTCTAGAACATTCTCGTTCACTGTTCCTTGCTGGTGGAACGATCTTCCTGCCTTCATCCGGCAATATTCAAAAGACAGCTGAAAACTCATCTCTTTCGTGAGCACTTAACCACATCTTAAAAAAAAAAAAAATCTAATACTTATCCTTTCACTTCCTTTAATCCCTCTCTATTGTAGCTTATTATACTCTGAGCACTGCCTAAAACTTGTATTGTGAGCACTTCTTGTCCCTATTTGCCTCGTCATGACGACTCGCTTGTTGTATTCCTCACTTGTAAGTCGCTTTGGATAAAAGCGTCTGCCAAATGAATAAATGTAAATGTCTTTAATTGTAAAATATACATTATATATTAAATATATAATTTGGTCAACTAGTCTTATATTTTTCTTATTGTTTACTCATGATGACCTTTTCACACACATCCAAATTGTCTTGGCCAGGTGCAAGATCAAAAAAATATATCAAATAAAACAAAAGATTGGAACTATGTTTGATTCTGAGTAGCTTACTTATTGAGCGGTTGCCTTTGTATGTGTGTGTGTGCCTGACGAAGGTCTTTGACCGAAACATGCCACTTTTAATTTTTTCTAAATAAAGTGAGAATAACAGTGTGCAGATCTTTTTTGTATTTATTGTTTACTCACCCACTATATCATCTGAGAGGAAGCTCAGTCCGTCAATAGTCCGGTAGGTGTTTTTCTTGTCTTTTTTCTTGTAAACTGGAAACACAATCTCCATCTCCTCATTTCTGGGGGAAAAAACAAAACAAAACAAAAAAATAAACAAAAACAAAATAAATTTCAATAAAGATTTTTGGTAACACTTTAGTATAGGGAACATGTATTCACTATTAACTACAACTTTTCCCTCAATAAACTCCTTATTTACCGTTAGTAAGGTAGTTAAGTTTAGGTATTGGGTAGGATTAAGAATGTAGAATAAGGTCATGCAGAATAAGGCATTAATATGTGCTTATTAAGTACTAATAAACAGCCAATATTCTAGTAATATGCATGCAACTAGTTAAAAGACCCTAAAATAAAGTGTTACCAGATTTTTTTTTTCTTTGCCACACATATTAATCAGCAGAGGGATGATAATATCTGGACTGATGGAGAACTCAAACCTCTTCTGTGTGTTTTTACTGAGCTCGATGTCAAAGACACACAGCCCATCATCACAGGCCGAGAGGAGGTGCGTGTCTGGAGACGTGGGGAGCAGAGAGAGATGCAGAGGAGTGGAGCACGTCTCCAGGACTAGCAGCTTACTGTGGGTAATATAAGAAAAACAACAGTTATGGAAAAGTGTTTAAAAGAGTTTAAAAATGCTTTTGAACATAAATGCAGGACATTTTAGCATTTCTAAATGCAGTATTACCAAATGACTGAACAATAAATTATAAATAACCTGATTTTAAAGTTGTAATCACGATCCAGTCCACCAATGTCCCACAAAAAGATCTTATTTTCATACGTTCCAGCTGTAAATAGAAACAAAGTCATTTTTAGTTATGTCTATATAGCTCAAATAAGTTGTTATTAAGTCCATTTAATTAGCTTCATTAGGGTAGGTATAGGTAGGTAGTTATTAACTCAGTTATAGGAACTAGCCACCAGGGCGGTCCCCCGAGAACTAAATGTTCCTTTAGGGCAGGGATAGGCAACATCGGTCCTAGAGAGCCGCCGTCCTGCAGAGTTTAGCTCCAGCCCTAATCAAACACACATGAACAAGCTAATCAATGTCTTCAGGATTACCAAGGCTACAGGCTAAACTCTGCAGGACAGCAGCTCTCCAGGACCGACGTTGCCTACCCCTGCTCTAGGGCCATTTTCCTGGTTGCATTTGCACCACCAGTAGGAACTCTGAAGTCATTTATGCTGGCAAACAGAGACATCATTTATGCGCAGCATTCAACAATGTCAACAACTCCATAGCATAAAAGTTGTCAGTCCATCTATTGCTGTTTTCCATGTTCTTGGAGTTAGTTTGTGGAGTAAGTATTGTGACGGAACGACTGTCCCTTAAATCGCCACCCTTCACCAGGTTCTTGTCTGGAGTAGGTGTGAGAGAGGAGTGGCACCATAACAACCAGTATTGGTGGCGCGTGATGAGGCACATCTAAAGTAAATGAAGCCTCATCACTGCCGCTGTTAAATACTGTGCGCACCTCTTCTCGAGAGACCGGCCTTTTTTTTCCCGTGCATGAATGCTGGTGTCCTCGTAAGCTTAGGAGCCCCGAGCAGGAAGCAGGCTGCCCTGCCCCTCATACACTGTGGGGAAGCTGAGCCGATACAGAAGCTGCCACCGCTGCTCACGCCCTGGAATGGAGAGGCGAGCGCGTGTGGTCCTCTTTACCTGGGCCGAATCCTCTCAACACTCCCTGCCTTCACGTCTCCCAATCACAGCGAGGACACCAGATACCCTGTTTATTTGGACACTTTATTCCCCTTTTGGACATTTTTATGTTTTATGTTAATAAATGCCTCTCTGAGGCCTGACGCCACACCCACTGTGTCTGTCATTTGCTCTTCCTGCCACAGTATATGTGAACTCTGTGCTTACGTGGCTTTTAAAAAATATCGGGTACCAGTGTTTCATATGGCATGCGTTCGGCCAATCAACGTACACTTACATCACTGGTAGTTCCTATTCTGCTGGATTAGACCCTAATCTAAAGTAGGAGCCTATTTAGTCCCCCAAAAGGCATTCCTATAACTAAAATCGTTTCCCAGTTCCTGCAGTGGGAATACACCAAAAAGTGTGTACTTTCACCATTAGTTATAGGAACTATAAAAATGTTCCTCTGGTGTGAAAGCCCCTATTGTATTAAGTGTTAGTTTCACTCACTGAAGAGAAAGCTAACGTTGCGTGGACTGAAGCGCATAATGGAAATGGCACGTCGACTGACGCGAAACTCTCCGAAAGCCAGGTTGACTCGGGGATGGATGAGCTTTACAAGACCCCTCTTTCCCCCAGCAGCCAGGATATTGCAGGGTCGGGTAGAGCCACCTGTCCTGGACATCAGCACCGTGGACCATGCTAGTGAGAAGAACTCCTACAAGACAACAGGGAATGCAAAAGTGAATTTACAGGCATTGGATGCAAATGTAGACTATTGCTTTTAAAGGGATAGTTCACCCAAAAATGAAATTTCTGTCATTAATAACTCACCCTCATATCGTTCCAAACCCACAAGAGCTTTGTTCATCTTTGGAACACAAATTAAGATATTTGATATATAATAGTGACTTTATTTAACAATTTGAACTGTTGTCATAACACAGTGCAGCGCTTCCATGTTCTACGTCAGAACAGAGGCTCATTATTGGCCGGCTCTTGCATCAACATCGCACGCATGCGTCGTGCTGCTCACGTGTACAGTGTCGACCAACACTGAGCCGGCATTCAGAAATAAACACGGAAACCTGCATTGCATTCACTTCATCAACTGCATATGACAACAGTTCAAATTGTTAAATAAAGTTATTTTTGTTTTGTTTTTGTGCACAAAAAGTATTCTCGTCGCTTCGTGACATTAAGGTTGAACCACTGTAGTCACATTGACTATTTTACTATTGTCTTTACTACCTTTCTGGACTATGAATGTGGTAATTATGTTGCTTTCTATGGGGATAAAAAAACCTCTTGGATTTCATCAAAAAAAATTGTGTTCTAAAGATGAACGAAGCTCTTACGTGTTTGGAATGACATGAGGGTGAGTACTTAATGATAGAAATTTCATTTTGGAGTGAACTAACCCTTTAACTCTTGAGGATCAGGCTAAGTTGGATTCTGTGACATCAAACCAAAGAAAATGGAAATAGATTTGTCAGTGGCTAATATGTTCAGAATGGAATACAGTACTGTATACACTGTGTATTATTTAAAAAATAGTACATGGAACAGTAGGCATTATGCAAATATTTCAACTGTAGTAGTACTGTCCAGTTCATCTTGCTAACATTGAGTCACTAAATGTTAAAATCATGCTTTAAAAAATTGACGGTCCCACTTTAACTACTATATACTAACATTTAAATTAAGCATTTGATACAATGCATTTAGTGTGTATATATATATATATATATATGTTTTTACTTTGAACTTGTATTTAAAAATACCTGCATGTAATTATAGCTGTAATTCATTTCTGTAATTACACTGTTGACCCTTCCCTTACAGCTTAACCCACCCTTAAACCTATTCATACCACCAAACATGTCCCTAACCCTACCCGTATCCCACCTCAATAGCAGCAAAAGTGTTTTGCAATACAACATGAACACAATAAGTACATTGTACTACCTTAACTACCTATAATGCAAGTACATACTAGTTAAGGATACCTACTTATAAAGTATATAACAAAATATATAAAGTACATATACAAATAATCAGTATTGGTTATAAAAAAAATCTATATATTCATTAAAAAATATTTTTTATAGTCTGCTCTCTTGAATACTGAACTGTTTGGCAAATTCTGTACGTCTCTCAGGTATTCAATACATATGGAATATTTGCATACTGTGCACATATACATACTGTATAATGCAGATATAACAGAACTGAGGTATGATTTTCTGAATAGCCAGTGTCTCGCATGTCTCATTTATGTGATACAGAAAACTAATTGGCCTATACATCAATACCACCTGGTGGTAAGAGGCGGTACTGTACTGAACTTCTTCGCACTCACCTCACCAGGAACCTTGTATTTCTTCAGCACATGTCCTGACTCACAGTCAATCACACACAAAGTTTCCCCTCCACATGTGGCAACTGTCCGAGACTGTCCATCTGTAATATCTAACAGATTAAAAACAATGCCAGACATATAAGTTAGAAAATACATTCAAGCATACAGTTGATTTCATTTAATTGAATCACATGACAGCGCTCACCACCACCACTGCATTCCAGCGGGGGCTCAAAGGCACAGGCCCAAAGCTGGGTGCTGAAGTCGTCTGGACTGTCCTGTCGACTGTGACACTGCAGGACATGGAATGGCTGCAGACTCACCGGCTCCTGTAACGGCAGGGGAGAGAGACGCACATTAACGATGCGCTGATGGCTCTGTGATGAGTAATCAACAGTAAACAGAAGCAACAATAGGAATCCACAATTTAAAAGTGATTCAGTGACAATGGACATGCAAATACAATAATCTGCCGCAATAAGGAAATTGTTTAGACCAAAACCATTGTCAGAAATGGTTGATAGAAATGTCAAAAACAACAAAAAGGCGTCTGAGTCTGAGATAAAAGATAGGATTTTTTTTTTATGTAGTTCACAATACATGTTTTGTATTCATGCTTAAAAAACATTTATATCATTTTCAAGAAAAGTTTTATTTAATTTAATGAAAATTTCATGCGGTTTAAGTAAAAAGTAACTGTAATACCATATTTTTATTACACCTTGAAAACATAAATATTTTCAAAAAATATTTTTCAAGGTATTTTACAAATCTCTTATATTATTTATGTACAAATAAATATTATTAAATGGGGGGCTGTGCCACATGATATTTTACAACCGAATCCAACTTTACCTTGTCATACAAAAGGTCAAATTATCTGATATTTTAAAAGACCTGGCATAGCAAGACGGTCAGAAGGGCTCCTCTCTATGATACAATTTCTAGTTTTATGTTGTTGTTTTTTTCTTCCATGTTGGTCACACCACATGACTTTAATTTGGCATAGAAAAGTTATAAATTTATGTTAACCAAGCAAAAAAAAAAACTGTTTTAAAACAAATAATTTAATAAACAATGAAATAATAATAAATGATCATGCTAAACTACTTAATAAGGTTTTCAAACATTCTATTCTTCTAATGAGGTATTTTTTCTTCATTATAATCTGAAGACCCTGAATATTTTTTTATGCCCCCAAAAACATAAAAATGAGTCAGAATTGAATATACATCATAGAATATGTATATTGAAATCATTCGATGAATTGTTAATGTCTCCTTTAAAGGAGTCCTATTATGTTTTTTTTTTTACATTTTCAACTTTAGTGTGTAATGTTGCTGTTTGAGCATGAAAACTGTCTACAAAGTTACAAAGAACAAAGTCAGTCCAAAGGGAGTTATTCTCTATATCAGTGCGTTTTCTTCCATGAATGAACACGTTACAATATTCCCCGTTTAAACAATTACCGCCCAAGGCACACACAAAAAAGGAGGCGAGGCCTGGTTGAGTTGGATTAATGTTGTGTCGAAACTCTCAGTTACAGTAAGGGGTGTGACATTTCCAAAACACGCTCAAAATGGTTGACTAATCACAACACACTGATCCAGCCGATCAATCAGAGCACACTGTGCATTTTGGAAAGAGGGGCTTCATAGAGACTAAACAGAGCGTTACTGACAGACTGGGAAGAAGTGCGCTGCAACAATGTAAAATATGTGAAAAATAGGTGTTTTATTATGTATTCAAGCATGAAAACCTATTCTAGTAGACCCCAAAACAATTAATAGGCATATTAGGTTCCCTTTAATAAATTAACAGATACAAAAAGTGTCATGTCTTTGACCCACCTGAGGAACTTGGAGTTTGACTCTGGTAGTTTTCCGAGGTGTGTCAGCAGTGGTCTGTTTTCTTTGTTGAGCTGTAGTCTGATCTTTAGCCGTTTTCCTCGGGCTCTCACATTTCGCCGGCCTTGATGTGGGCGTAGAGATGCCTGGGCTCTTAGATGCTTTTCTGGGGCTTTCAGTTTTGCTAACAACTTTCTGAGAAATATTTTCCAGGCGGCTTGATTTCCTTGGACTTCCCTCTGGAGTGTCCACATTGGTTATTCTGGCATGCTTTCTGGGGCTGGACAATATAGGGTCAGTTTTCTGTGGAGTGTTCAGCACTCGAGTGGATTTTCGTGGACTAGCCTCAGCTGGAGCTGCACTCGCGAAGCGACCTGACTTTCGTGGACTGGCCTCTGCAGACACTTCAGTGTTGTTTCGGGTTCTTTTCTGAGGACTTGTGATACTGTTACCTCCAAGATCACGAGCCTTTCTCTCTGCAGGAGACTGGGTAGTGTAAAAAATAAATTAAATAAATGTGTTCTTTAATTTCTATGCAATTATAGTCACAAATGTTTTCAAGCAGGTTCCCTAAACATGACATTAACCTGGGATGGGAAAAGCATAAAAAAGCTTACAGTATCATCTTTAAAGCCTACAGTATTTTAATTGATTCGCAAAGTTTTAAGGCCTCTAAATGATCAACATGAAGAAAACTTTGCAAAAACACAATCTACATTATACGTGAAGCCTTCTGTCGTCTGATTGATATTTCAAACTTTATTAGCAAGTAAAATGCCTTTTAGTTTAATTCTAAAAACATCCACCTTCATGTCATGGCACACATGTCTTTTTGCTGTGAAATCTGTACTGTTTTTTATAAAGTAAACCTAAGAAAAAAAAATGTATATTGCTAAAAATATTTAAGATTGGACTGGACTGAAGCAACTTAGTTTTACTTGATTATCCATACATAATTTTATACAAAAATCATTTTAAAATGTATGTATCAAATATGATCTGTTAGACTTTTGAGGAACATTTTGTATGTTACATATGTAAAAACTACACAATAAAAACTACAGAACTTTGACCATACAGAGAGATACAGAGTGTCAACTGATATTTATATGCATTTTATGTAAGTAGTCTGCTATACTGTTATAAAGATCTCACTGATTTACACTACACGCTATCAGAATTACATCTTATTTTTTGGCCATATAAATATTAGCAACTGCACCAAATTGCATATTTCTGCTCAGATTGGGACTCTGAATACATGTGTGTGTGTGTGTGTGTGTGTGTGTGTGAGAGAGAGAGAGATTTTTTATTTAATATTTTGTCAAAGTGTTCAATAAACTGTACCATTTAAAAAAAATTGATTGGCTTTACATCGAAGAACTATGCCAATGGCTTTACCTCATTCTCCTTTGTTGGAGTTATGTCTGTGACTTTGCTTCCTTCTTCACTGCACGTCAGTGACTTCAAATATTCCTTTGCAATCATTTCAAGCTAAAAAAAAAAAAAAAAAAAAGAGGAGGAAAATGAGTTAAAATGCAACCACGGTAAAGACATAACAATATAAATGCCTTATTAATGTAAAAATCTGCATCAGGACCAAGTGAACGCAATGAACACGCTAGAGTACCGACCCTCCATTTTGTGTAATCACTCAAGGAACTGGGGCCGTATTTGATTTGGCTTTCCACAGCATTAACAAAACTCTTCTCCACAGCAGCCAGACTTTGTGTCGTGATGGGATCAGGGAGAGTGAAGCTTCGTTCCCACAAACCAATCACCTGAAGGCGGTCAAAAAACATTAAAGAAATAAGATTGCAATTTCATGAGATCCTTAAAAACGTGCAAACTAAATTAACAATAACAAAAATCAGACAGAAATATCACATGGATGAAAGTGATAGGAATAAGTGGAAAAGTCAGTTCTCACTCTCTTCCTGAGGATCTCAGTGCTGCCATGACGAATATGATGGGCCGTAGAGCTGATATCCTTCCCATTGAACATCCTCAGTTTAGGTAACAGGAAGATCACTTTGTGTTCATCATTGACCTTAAAAACATTAAACAATTCATAAAGAGAGCAAGATTCGTAGTGCCTACAAATGCCACTGATGATGCTCTGGATTTAAAATAAATATGAGGTTTGAATATCAAAGTGTGATTCTCACTGTGAGGTAGAGGTTGTCCTCTAGTCTAAGCTCTTCGATGTTTCTCAGGGCTTCCAGTGACGTCACATTCTCCATATCATTGTTTGAGCAGTTCAGGATCTTCAGGCAGGGTAGACAGAGGCCTTTGGGAATCTCCTGCAACATGTTCCCAGACAAATCCAACTGCTCTAGACTACACAGTTTAGACAGCAGAGGCACAGGCAGATCCTCGCTCTTCAGACCCATGCGTGACAGACTGAACAGAACAGAGAATACATGCTTATATCAGATAATATATTTGAAAAAATTCAGCTTTTAACCTAAGGGCATTCAAATAGTTGTATTTTTTTAATAAACTGGCAGGTCAAATTAAGATTTTTTGATAGAACTATCTTATGCTCACCAAGGCTGAATTTATTTGATCAAAAATACAGTAAAAACAGTAATAATATTACAATTTAAAATATCTGCTTTCCATTTTAATAAAATTTAAATTGTAATTTATTCCTGTGATGCAAAGCTGATATAAATATACTGATTTAGTGCTCAGTTATTATCAATGATAATTGGTGCCCGATTAGTAATAATGGTTCTTTTTAATATCAATGTTGAAATTATTTTTTGCTGCTTAATATTTTTTGTGGAAACAATTTTTTCAGGATACTTTGATGAATAGAAAGTTTAAAAGAACAGCATTTATTTGAAATCTTTTGTAACAACATAAACAGACACTTGCTGAATAAAAGTATTAATTTCTTTTTTTTTTTTTAATCTTATTTGCCCCAAACCTTTAAATGGTAGTGTATTACGATTACCACAAAAACGTTTTTCAAGATTGATAATAATAAGAAATGTTTCCTGATCACCAAATCAGCTTATTAGAATGATTTCTGAAGGATCATGTGACACTGAAGACTCTGCTAAGAGACTTTCCAAAACATCTAACTATTATTATAAAAAAAAAAAAATCTTTTGACCGACAGACACATCATAGTGTGCCTTGAAATCACAAAAATAACTTTCTTACTTGAGGGTCTTGATCTGGTCCAGTTTGTTTGTCTTTGGAGAGCTTTTCTCCAGCAGTATCTTCTCTGTTATCTTCGCCATGGCTGCAGTGAAAGTGTGAGTATTGTGTTTAATCAGACCTTAAAAAGGTGGGCTGTAATGATTGCAGGTTTCAGAGACTTTGTAAATCTCTTGCTATTGGGTATTTAGGTGTCAGAAACTTGTATTGTTATGTAAAGAAAAAGGACGAATGGTCTATTCACACCCTATGGGAGCTCTGAACACAGGAGATTGCCGTGAAACTTTTGTAGAGACTAGAGAGCGACATCATTTGCATTCCGCAAATACAGTGTAAACAAAGAAAAATATGTCATTATAATTCTTAAAGAAATGTTAAAAATATAAATTAATCAAAAATGAAAATGTTTAAACTCATATATTACTCTCACAAAGGAATATTATTGGTAAAATCATGCTGAAGGAAAATTTGAAACCATAAAGACGAAGATGCTAAAATTTTGTGTATATTTCCGTAATAACGTATTTGTTAACTGATTAAGACAACCGACTGCTAAACTCCTCACTGCAAATGCTTGTTCATTGTGCGGTTGACTTTAGTTTGATCAAATAAAAGTTATGTTTTACAGACGTTGGAGATTTACACAGCTTACCTCGAACGTACATGCGGGGTCAGAGATCTTTAAATATTCAATACACGCGGTCATGTGGATTAGAACGTCAGATATTTTTCCCGGGAAAATACAAATGAACTTTGACCAGCTTTGACGTAGAAGTTGGTTTTGGCGTCATCATTCCGCCATATTGAGTGTGGCATTGTAGTCAGAAAATCTGAACGTGCAGTTATAAAAGTAACATTTCAAGCACACTTATAACTTATAACACTTATAAACCAGCGAATCTCCACCAGTACGCAAACTTCTAAAGGCCCCAGAAAGTTAATATAATCTTAATTAAAACTATTTTTAGAAACTAAAAATAAAGATGTGCAACATGAAACTGACATCCATATTTTTCAGCTTACTTCTTTTTATTTCAATAAAAGTACCAGAGGTACATGTCAGCTTAGATAGTTTGAGAACCACTGATATAATAACCAAATCAAAAATATTTCTAAAAAGTGAAATCAGTTTTTTAATAGTGCAGCTTTGCTGAAACATTTAAAGTCACCATGGATTCAAAAATTGAGAATTCATATTTTTAATGGAACAGTATCTATTATGATTTATCTGTGCACAATGCACATCATTTTTTTTTTTCATGTGCCCTCATAATCTTTAATGAAAATAACTTCCCCTCCCTCTTTCAGCAACATCTCTTCTCTCATGACGTGTTTACTGGCACAAGGGCGGGGCAACCTGTCACTCACATGACATCACAGCAATAGCAAATCGCAACCATTCAATCAATTCCTGATGAACAAAATCAAATCTCGCCCCATTTTATTCCATTTTGAGAAGCCGTTTCACTTGGATATTCATCACAATAGAGAAGAAAAGACTATCGCAATTACGGTCTCATGCCAACTTTAAAAAAACTTCTTGGATTACATTATGCAGGGCATGTTTTCATAATCATAGGTTTGAACCACTCCCAAAAATATATAAATATTACCCAATTTTAGTTTGCTCTAAACATAGAAGGGATTCATTAAATCATACATTTTTATTTTAAATGCTAGTTAGAAATTATTGCAGCTCATATCCATTATTCATTCACAAAATAACATAACACTGAGTAAAAAGAATATGCATTTATTTAAATTAATAATTAAAAATAATCACTTTACAGTTGTGTGTAAAGAAAACTGAACATCCATTCACTTATCTAAGCAAAGGCAACTTACAGAGGCGCACCTTTGAAGCTCAGTGCTATATCTAACAACTCTGAGCCCAGTTTCTCCTGCTCTCCTCCCAGTAGAAACTCAGCAGACAGTTCCCGGAAGGTACTGCACACTCTGCGCCCGTGAATGTCTTCTCTGTGGATGGCATGTTTCCACCGGTGACGTGCCTCTCCGTAGAGTACAACCAATGATCTGCGTGGTAAATGCACGGCCACTCTCACCTCACCACAGTCCATGTCTCCCCAGCCTTGATCTAAACTCATGGTGAGGACAGTGTCCGAGAGCAGGTTAATGGTGACCAGGTGCTCCCCCCACAGCCAACTGTCATCCAAGTGAGGGTCAATAGCAGATCCTCTGCTGGGATCATAGTCTAGGTTGCACTGCTCTACTGGTTTGAAGGAGGCCAACTGAGGTATCTTAGACATCCTGTCCACCAGGTGGCGACTGATCGCAGGCAGGCCAGTGAAATCTCCCACACGGACACGCCGTTTCTTGAAGTTCACCTTTGGCCCAAAGTCCTTTGGATATATATATATACTGTTAATAAGATGTTATTACAATAGTATTGGTTTATATAACCTCACATTAATTAAGAAACTACATAGAATTTCTGAATGTTTAAGGAGGACCTATTATGTGTGTGTTTTTTTCTTTTAGTGTGTAATGTTGCTGTTTGAGCATGAAAAAGGTTACAAAGCACAAAGTCACTCCAAAGGGAGTTATTCTCTAATATCTCTATATCAGTGCGCACTGTTTATGAACTCACAATAACACCTCGACTGTAGTCTTGAGTTTTCTATAGGGAACAAACATGCCACAATATTCCTCATTTAAATAATTCCCGCCCAAGGCAATTGCAAAAGAAGGGAGCGAGACCTGGTTGAGTTGCGTTAGTAGTGTGTTGTCATAATGTCCAAGAGACGCTGTTTAATCTAACGCGGTTATGATAAGGGGTGTGGCATTTCCGAAACATGCTCCAAGCGGTTGACCAATCACAACACACTGGTCCAGCCGACCAATCAGAGCACATTGCCCTTCATAAGGGCTTTTCACAGTGTGCTTAACCCCAGGTAATCGTCATTCTAAACATCGCTTTTAACCCCGGTTAAAGGAACGTTTCGCATTTGTAATTTAGATGCAGGGTTAGCACCACTTTTTACCCAGAGTTATGAAACCCTGCTTTGGAGCAGAGTTAGCACCACTTTTTCAGCGTTAACCCCGCATTGCGGTGCCAAAATTGTACAGTGTGAAACGGAGCAGTGTTAAGACTAGATGCTTAGCAACCAACAACCAATTGAGTGCCTCTTATTAACATGCTTTGGATAGTGTGATGGAATTTTTAAACTAATTAATTATGAACTAACATTTCTTTTCTCCTACAGGCCTAACAAGCTATCTTTGAATTAGAGAAATAGTCACTAGGACTGTGTGTTGTAACAAGTGGAAAATTTTGCTGTAGCATCCTTCTATATATAAAAAGTCTATAAAATTGTTTTGAAGAAACAACTATTGAGTAATCAGTGAACTAGTAACCCGGTGATTTTTGATGATTCTGTGATTCAGTTGTTCTAGTCTAAATTTACTCTGCCAGTAAGTGTGGTGGAGGAACTATGTTGTTTTTCTCAAATCCGAACCAATCATATTAAGACTGATGTTTATGAGTAATAGATCATGTTATATTGACTGTGTGATGTACCTGAAATCCTGTAAATCCAGCTGTATTTTTTTGACTGGAGAGATTCTCTGAGACTGATGAGAACTCTCCTGTCCGTGATTTGATGATTAAAGCATTCAAGGACAACAACTGAAGTCTCTGTTTTTGTGCAGCGCTGCAACTTAGACCCAGGTTCAGTGTCAAAAGGGTCAAGATGTTGACCGACTCGAGGCCAGCTGTTGACTTGTAGACGCAGAGCTAGAGTATAAATTGATTGAGTGTCGTCAGTAGATGCTCGGGTGTCGATTAGGAGACGCCCCAGGTAAACTTAAGTCAGGTGCGTAGGGGAAAATCTACCACAACAGTCACGGAAACACAGCGTGTTGTATAAACAGTAGTTTCAGCGTTTGAGGGGGAAAATGTCAAACGGCGACAGAAAAGATAGTTTCATGGGTAAAGTATAAGCAGTGTGAAACATGAAGCAAGAAAACCCAGGATTCCATTTACCAGGGGTTTACAAAGACCCAGCGTTAACTATTTTAAGTGTGAAAAGCCCTATAGAGACAGGAATTAAACAGAGCGTTACTGACAGACTGGGAAGAGAGGTGCTGCAACAATGTAAAATATGTGAAAAATAATGTGTTTTTGAACAAAAACAAAAATCAATGCTTTGTAAAAGGGCATAATAGGTCCTATTTAAATTCATGTCACACACCAGCACTGTTGTTGTAGTAAACTGCACGAATCCTCAGAAGGTGATTTAGTCTAGTTATGACAATTAAATTCATTATAGATTTATGAATATTTTAACCTTAATTCATAAGTGTTCTTATATACAATGTCTACTACCTACAGATTGTGCTTTTGATGAATAAAAAGTGAAAGGAATTTATTTCGTAGTACACCATCTCAGTTTTTTTCCCCTTATTCACCTGTTTCCGTCGGCCTGACTGAGATTCTCTCCAGACGTCTTGATCCATTCTGGCGATCAACTCTCTCTCTTCATCTTCTGACACAAAATGCTCCCACAAAAATATTCCAGGAAACACAAAAGACTGTCGAGCACCACTCTCATCCTCTCGGACTGCTGTCTTTGACACTGGATCATAGGTGAAATCATAATGTATCTGCAATAGAATATATTATTTTTTAATATATACTACAGTTCAGAAGTTTGGGGTCAGTAAGACTTTTTTTATTTTATTTTTGAAAGAAATCAATACTTTTATTTAGCAAGGACGCATTAAATTGATCAAAAAGTGACAGTAAAGATGTTACAAAAGGTTTCCATTTCAAATAAATGCTGTTCTTTATTATTCTTTACTGAATAGAAAATTCTAAAGAAAATATTAAACAAAAATAATTAAACAGGACAAATGTTTTCAACATAGATTGAAATGTTTCTTGAGAACCTTCAAAAGAATAAATTACATTTTAAAATATATTTAAATAGAAAAGCGTTTTTTAAAACTGTAATATTTCACAATATTGCTGTTTTAAGTCAAATAAATTCAGGCTTGGTGAGCTTAAGAGACTTCAAAATCACACACACACAAGTCTTATTGAAACCAAATCTTTGATCGGTAGTTTGTAAAGCTAGTAGCGCAATTTTGAGAGTCAGGGCAGGAAAAAAAAGGCTGTTTGAACTGTTTATGGAGGACCCTGTTTAACTGTTTTTGATTGTAAATGAGTACAACTTCGGCTCATTTGAGCGCAAAATACAGGTGTCAAAATAATCGCTTTTGAAGGTAGTGTTGTTGACTCACCAGGTCATTCTTCTGCAGCAAATGTTGTTTAGTCTCATGTGCCTCGCACCTCAGACATGTTCTTATTCCTTTACAACCACAATTAATACTCGGAATTTGTCCGGCAGCCATCAAGCCACATTTGTGCATCACTTTAATGTGTCCCCTTAAAAACAACTGAAGGCCTATCAGTTCCCACCTCGAAAAGCTACATGTATCACAAACCATGAAACAATGCGACAGTATTAAGACTCACATAAATAACAAATCAGTGGATTTCATTACAAAAGTCAATTTATTAATAACAAAAAATAAAAGTACATCACAATTAAGTGGGACGCTAAAGAGGAAATTATTTCCTTGTACATAAACTTGATGTGCAATGAAAAAAATTGCAAAGAATGTTCAAGATTTGATTCATTATACCAGCATGCTTTGTTAGAAAAAAAATATTGGAAGAGGAACTCCAAAGATCTTAACCTCAATGTTGTTAGAGGCTGTTAAAGATCTCATATTATTTATTCTGAGAGCTTGTCAGCTGTCATATTTTAAGAAAATAAATAAATGGGACATTGTAGCCCATTACAGTGACCGTTCATTGTGAATAAGTTGTTGTCATCCAGTGGAGTGTGATGGTTCTTCATTCTATTCCCTCCTGCTTGTCTTTGATGGCAACCTAAAACAAAAAAAGGTCACTTAGTAAAGAAGACTGATATAAGCAGTACTGCAAAATCAAAATCACATCAGCCCTCACTGGCCTGTTTTTTTTTCTCCATTTCAGTCACCCATACATGAGATTTCTTTATTTTAAGCCTCAAGCTAATGCATTAGCATAATGTTTAACATGGCTTGTCCTGTCAGGTGCTTTGACAGATGTGTGTGCTGTTTAATGTTTGATATGTTTCCTCAGTACAAAACTTTCATTTCCGGTTATATCCTTATCTGTAAGTGTTACAAATTCACGTGAGTATTTCCATTTTGCATGAAGGCTCATCCTGAGAGTCTGCGTTAAACTTCAGACTTCACTGAATGAGTGCCTGCACACGCATACACGTCTGACAGCGTTAGAGAGGGAAACTATTAAAATTCAGCAAAAAATATTCATTTTGCTGAAATATCTGTTGTTGGACGTTACATTTAGGTTTAAATATCAACATGTAATTCAAGTATTTTATGAAAGTGGTAACTGTAAAGGGATAACTGCATCTAATTTAATATAAATTTAAGATGTTTCTTACATTTACAAGATAAAGAAACGACATTAACAGTGAATATGTGTGTTCCTGCAGAACAGTCCTCTTATCTGTTAACACTGAGTTTGTGTTTTTGTTTTTCTTTATTATCTTTATTATTATCTTTATATTTAATGTAGGGATTTAAACTGTCCTTTTGCTTTATAGCTCTTTTGCATATAGCATAGATATATACACTATATATATTTTCATAGCATTCAGTTGGCACTAGGGCTGTAACGATAACCGGATTACAGCGGTAATGAGACACCTACTTTTATTTATTTATAATTTTTTTTGCTGGTGAAAGTAACAGGATCGTATATGGTGTGTGATATGAACTATAAACACAATAATCATTGTTTATCATAATTCACTTCTGTCCTATGTTCAAGTGCTTCTGGAGGAAAAAAAAAAAAACAGCTTCGTGCAAGGGGGAGCGACAGTCCAAACATATGGGGGATTTATTTTGTGCGTGTGTCTGATTATTATTAATTAACTGCTAAGTTACTACAAAACAAAACTTAATGAAGTGGTCAAAATCATGTCTGACCCACTGCATGTCTCCCAACATATTGCGCATCTTATTAGCCTCTCTTAGTCATGCTGTTCACTTTTCATAAATTTAAAAACTAATATTAGGCTATAGCCTAATATTTAAACATAAATATGCATATACATAAACTAAATAGGCTACGTTTTCTTTAACCCTCTGACCGACGAACGCACCGGCGCGTTCTGATGGATTTTTCCTCATGACAGCTGAAACAACTTAAAATAGGCCTACTCTGTCATTTTTGGTGATACAGATTAGTGCAAAAAAAGTAGACATTACAAACTACAAATGGTCTACTTTTATTTGTGTACGCTCACAATAAAAACAAAACCTTCTGCTTTTGTAAAATAATAATAATACAAAAAACAGAATGCGCTTTCATCTGCCTCTGAATCTCTCTGAAACGTCTCAAAAATTAACTGAAACTCAGCGAATAATTATCACACAAGCATAAAACATATGTCTAAAGAAAGTTTGAAATGTCTACTTTTAAATAAAAAAATTCACATTTAAAACAAATATTCTCCTGCAATGTAATCTGTATGAAACTAAAGAGATGCACAATTTCTCCTGACTCATGTTGCGAATGTTAATGCTGTGAGGGTGTTTCAAATACAATGGCTGAGAGAGTGACGGCAAATTTGGCATATTTCTCTCTTCTGACCAACGTAAGTAATCTTTCTATATTTTTCCAATCTTTTAGAAAGTCATACAAATGACATATAACAAATAAAACAAGACTATTCATTGAGTGGAATATTTTTAATCGTTCCCTCAAAGTAGACTACTATTGTATAGGCGTAATATGCAGGTGGGACGTGTCCCCACGACCTTAGGCTACCTCTTTTTGTAAATCTCGCGGCACGCACGATTAACCGCCAAATCGCGGGATTCGTTGCTTCCCATACCGTCACAGCCCTAGTTGGCACTTTTTTTTGCAGGACAGCATTAGGCAGGATGTGGAAAAGTGTGTTTTGGCAATAAAATCCAATTTTATCCGATTAATCGAAGAAATAATCAGACAACTAATCGATTATCAAAATAATTGTTAGATGCAGCCTTACTTGACTCACCGAATTCAAACAGACTGCTATGAATGAAAAACATACCCTGAATCGCTCCTCCAGCAGGGACAGCTCACTGATCAGATCAGTGATGGCATTAGTGAAGGCTTCCTGGGGACTGTAGTCTGGTGTCGTCTGAACGCGGATCACAATCTTGTGTTCTAGAGGATGAGGAACCTTATATCCAGCAAACAGCACCTGAGGATCCTTCAGCAGTTGCCTTATGGAAACATGTTATAGGTTGATTACACAAACCAGCAGTGTCACAGTAATCACAACAACTCAAATATTGAAGACTTACGAGCGAATGATGTTCCCCAGCGTGTGATCCTCTTTATTCAGTGTGAACAGACATGCATTCGGCACCTTGGTGTCTTTAACTATTGTGATCCTGTAAAGGAAGTTAAACAGAAATATTAGGCAATTACTTCCCTTTACAAACAGTACCGTGGCGGTACCATGGTACAGTGATGGTAATAATTGTGATATTTTGATAAATACGATAGTACTGAGTAATTACCATACACATGTACCATGGTATTCTAATGAATGTCCAAAAACTTTCAGATATACGTGTACATACATATATTTACAGATGAACTTACTACCTGTCGTTCATTAATGGCTCTGAGGCAAATATTTATTATTTATTTAATAAAAAAAATTCAATAGTAAATTTATTTAACTTAGTAATATTTAAAATTATTAAATTTTGTTAATGTGGTAACACACTTTTTGAAAAATGTCACTATGTTTCACAAGGAATCTTATTCATGAACAGCATTAGTTCCAGTTTATATTTTATATAAATTTGCCCTGTATGGCACATTAAAAGTGGAATATGTTTACTTAAAAATGGCTATTTTTAGTTTATTTATTTATTTTTAGAGATGGACTTACTATCTGTCGTTAGCCAACAAGCTAAACACTTTTCAAGCTACCTCTTGTATTCCAGCTGACTGTTTGTTTAAATATAGGCAGCTATCAGTTAATATCACTTAATAGTAAAGATTTAGTTGCACTGCACTTACTTCTTTTCTCCCTCAAACAGCAAAAATGACTCGAAGGCTGGTGGCGCGTTCATCCTGTTTGAAACCCAGCAGCGATTCTGCTGCTAATGGACGCACGCTGTACTACGCATGCGCATTACATGACGCTGAAACGCGAGTTCTAAGCGCAGTGTTAGGTGAAGACCGAAGATGGGCAGTGATAAGCCGTAGATCAATTACTGATGAAAAGGATACTTACGGTAAATAAAGTTCAACATTAACAAAGATTTCAACCTTTTATTATAAATTTCTTACTTATTTTTATTAAGATTCTTTCTTCATAAATTGAAATGGCTGGAAATAAACCTAATTTTGACTTATCAAGTTACATCAAGTTACAATGTTATTATAAAATGGTAGAACTAACAGTAAAACAAAAAGATTTGTTAAAATATAATTTTATATAAATTAACATACTAATGTTTTAAACCCCTTAATTATATATTTTGTTTATTTGTTTTCTGTGTTTTTTCCACTCAATTTTCTTTCAATTTTTGCACATTTCTTTGTACTTTTTATATTTTCAAGTTAAACATACATGTTTTAATAAAACAATTTTCCTATATAGGTTCATATAAAATCAAAATTTTATATATGTGTGTGTGTGTATATATATATATATTTGGTAACACTTTACAATAAGGTTCATTAGTTAACATTAGCCTAGTTAACTACATTAGTAACTAATAATGAACTGCACTTATACAGCATTTATTATTCTTATTTAATGTTAGGCTAATTTCAACATTTACTAATTATTAAACTTTATAACATTATTAAAATCTTGTTAACATTACTTAATGCACTGTAAACTAACATGAACAAACAATGAACAACTGAATTTTTATTAATGTTAACGAAGATTAGTAAATAGAGTAACAAATGTATTGCTCATGGTTAGTTCATGTTAGTTAATACATTAACTAATGTTTACCTAATGAACCTTATAAGTGTTACCATATATTCTATTAATTATGAGCCAAGCAGGAAATTATTATATGTAAATCATGATTAAGTAAATTTACATCCAAATATAATCAGGAAATAAAATCTGCATATAAGCATAAATGTATATCTGAATAGTTAGGCCTATAAGTCTGAATAAATAAATGTAAATCTGAATATATAGTTATAGCCTATAAGCAGAGATGGGCAGTATTTTAATTAATTGTATTAAAAATACGTATTTAATTACTACTTTTGAGTATTTTGTAATTTAGCCTATATTTTGTTGGACAAAAAAAAAAAAAAAAAAACAATAATCAGATGTAATTTGTAATTAAATACTTTGAGAGACTGTATTAAAACACTTAGGCTATTTAATTAAATATGTCATTTTAATCTCAAATAATACAAGAACTTTCATCACCAGGTTTTAATAGGACTACCGAATATAGCTGCTCACAGTTTTTGTCTAGACGCAAGTAAATCATGTGACATCCTGTTGGATCTTATGTGCTCTTTGTGAACTGTTAACATTGTTCTAGTGGATTTTGGATATTTTAATCTAAAAATCTTACATATTGTGCCTTTAAGAGCAAATGCATGAATGAAAAAATAAACTGTTGGATGTGCTTGATGTTAAAAAGAATTATTAAGCAGCACAAGCAGAGAAAATGAACAAAGTGTGGTACTTGTGCTGATTGACACACACCAAAAACTACCACAGACATCATGCAATCTCTTATTCAGTTCTCCTTAGTGGCTTATTGTGCTTGATCTTTCAAATAACATTGAGATTTCAAAACACTGCTTCTTGAAGCTTTACGAATCTTTACGAATCGTTTAAACACTGTTTTTCATGCTCGTTCAGTGAACCATTAACAATTATTGCACACGCACCTGTGGAACAGGCCTTAAAACACTAACAGTTTACAGTTTATAGGCTTGACAGACAATTAAGGTCACAGTTCCAATAACAAATGACATTAAAGAAACCTTTCTACCTACTGAAAAACACCAGTAGAAAGATGCAGGGTCCCTGGTCACCTGTGTGAACATGCTGCAGGAGGCATGAGGACTGCGGATGTGAACAGAGCAATAAAGTGCAACGTCTGTAATGTAAGTCACCTGAGAGACAGGAAGGACAGCTGATCGTCCTTGCAGTGCCAAACCACCTGTAATGTGTCTGTCCCTCCAGACGTGTTTGAGAACTTGCAAGTGTCTTAGTGGAAGAGTGGAGCAACATCTCACAGCAAGAGCTGGCAAATCTGGTGCTGTCCATGAGGATGAGATGCACTGTAGATGTTAAAGCAGATGCTGGACACTGACTGCTACATTTGATATTGACCAGGGACTCATTATTCCATTTCTGTTCATCAAATGTCTGTGAAATTTGTTGAGTTTATGTCTCAGTTATTGAATCTCTATGTACAAATGTTTACACATAAGAAATTTCCTGGGAAAAAAAGCGCGCACACACACACACACACACACACACACATTTGTTTTTGTGAATTGTGGGGACATTCCATAGGCGTAATGGTTTTTATACTGTACAAACCGTATTTTCTATCGCCATACACTACCCCTGCCCCTAAACCTACCCATCACAGGAAACTGTGCACATATTTACTTTCTCAAAAAAACTCCTTTTGTATGATTTATAAGCCTTTTGAAAAATGGGGGTATGGGGTAATGTCCTCATAAGTCACCCTCTCCTTGTAATACTTATGTCATACCCATGCCGTTATACAAATTTGTGTCCTGATATGTCACAAACACACACACACACATAATGTATATGTACTTTACAATAGAGAAAGTGTGAACCTATTGTTCAGCCATGAAAGACACTCTTGTTCCAACTTGTCCTTATGACCTGATCTTACTCACAACATCTGAGTCATACATTTTACAACTTGTTTCATCATGGTGAATAAAATCTAAACTTTGATTTGGCAATTCAGAAAGTGTCCTTTTAAGAAATAAGATAACAGAACGCTTTCTTGGATTTTTGTCATTAAAGCACAATAAATAGATCTCAGTTAAAACAGTTCTTAGACGTTAGTCATTCTTCATAAAAATGCATGAAAAGTAGCGATGTAAGCAGTGACAGTAGTTCAGGAAACACTGAATCACTGATGATCTCCTTTTCTTGTTTAATGAAAGCTACCACATTATCTGCCCACAGAAGACACTGTGTAAATGCAAGAAGATTGAGGAGTTGCCATAAAGTTGTGCTTATCTGATTTCAATCTTATTTTCTTATTTGTATTTTTAAAATTGATGTGAAAAATTGATTTAAAAGTGATGCCATAAATATCATGCAGATGAGTTATCGGCCACACTGAGTCATGTGAAAAATGGGAAAGGATCCAGACATCAGTCAACTAAAAGCAAAAGATTGGTGTGTGTTTACATTCAGGAGTATGTCTTGTGTGGGTGAAGAAAGTAAATGAAGAAGTCTCCCAGACCACGAGTCTTTCACAAGTTTCTTCACTTCTTCCACATTTGATGTGACTTCAATAATGACTCAAAGCTAAATATTTACTTTTTTATTTTGTTAATGTGGTAACACAAAATGTCACTATTTTTAGCAAGGTTCACGAGGAATCTTATTCATGAAAAGCAGTATTTAAAGTTTATATTTTACATAAATTTGCACATCAAAAGCTGAACATGTACTTAAAATGCTATTTTTAAAATTATCATTATTTTTTTTACAAACTTTTAAAATAGTTTGAATTATTATATGGTCCTGGCTTTGTTTATTTTTTATTTTATTTTATTTTATAATATTAAACTATAGTGATAACTACAGTGACAAACTGATATGTAGCTAGTTTAGGCATTTTGACATTTTTGATGCCAATGACCCCCAAATATGATGATCACCTTGTGAGGGACCCCCTTCCAAAAATATAAATGCAACATCATTTCATGAATAAAGATCCATTTATGCTGTGTTTCAAAAAATTATATTATAAAGAAAACCTGTTGTTAACAAATATTGTTACTGCAGGCAAAACCAATAATTGGTGGGTAGGTTTAGTGGTAGGGTTGTGTAGGGCGATAGAAAATATGGTTTGTACAGTATAAAAACCATTACGCCTATGGAATGTCCCCACAAACCTGTGTGTGTGTGTGTATTTAGGGTCAACATCAAAGATATTATATATCATTTTAACCTGTCAATTTTTGTGGCAGTTAATATCTGAGGTGTCATTTAAATCCTGAATTCCAAACATTTTGCATTTTTAAGGGCTCATGTGTAAAGTGGGGAGGTTTGTGGTTATGTCTTTCATCACGTATCTTTCAAAATCCCCTGTAAAAACCTCTAGCTTGAGAAATGCTGTCACTGCATAGTAAAAATAAATGTGAAAATTATTATGAAGCTTTCATAAAATGCCTTTGGAATAAGTGTGTATTATTTCATCAACATAAGAGTCATGTCTGTTTCCAGCTACTTAATAATATCTGACAGTAAAGACATTATATGATCATGGAAAAGAGGAACAAGCCATAAAAGGCATTGACCACTTGAAAAAGATTTTGTTTTTACAATGACTTCCTTCTCATTTTCGGTAAATAAGGACCTCTAGACACAGATGTGAACGTGAGGAACTGATCATCCATAATGTCTGCATTAACCGTAAGTCAACAATGACATAAACTATGAATGACTGTAAATATTGTTGAAATATACACATTTATGTTTGTTATTAATACCAGTGTTGGGGGTAACGCATTACAAGTAACACAAGTTACATAATGAGATTACTTTTTTCAAGTATCTAGTAAAGTGATGGATATTTTATATTTTAACAAAATATTTGAGTTACTTTTTCAAATAAGTAATCCAAGTTACTTATTTTTCCGAATTATTGACTGACACCTATTTTGTCCCCATAAATGGGATGAAGGTGCAGAGGTGTTGTGTGTGCTGGATCATTGAAGGATTATTTCACTTTTTCACATTTGCCAAAAATAGAACTTTTATTTTTTTAATTAAAACAAAAAACAAAACAAAAAAACAAGCAAGCTCAGCCCCAGCCAGGAAAAGTAACGCGAAAGTAATTTAAGTACCTTCTATAAAAGTAACTAGTGCTGTGTTCGAAATCGCTCCCCTTGTGCTTGCTTTTTAACATTTTAGCAAACTGGCAGCCCCAGTAATAAGATGAAAAGATTTATCTTGAACTCTGTCATGGAAACTAGCATGCATAAACCGTATTTAAGCAATTTAATAATCAATTAAAAAGGATTTCATACCTGTAGGCCTATGGTTATCACTCTGGATCAGCGGTTTGGAAAATATATGGATGCAGGATTCAGTTGCGGGCGCCATCTTCAGGCGAGACGCGGGAATTCATTCAAGTTCAACACGCGCTTCTCACAGTGCGTTATGGGTATTCTCCATGGTATTCTCTGAGCGTACATCATTTGTACACTCGTTATTGCGGTGATTTGTGGGATTGAATGAGTGCACTCAGTAACGTCCACTATGGTTTCGGACACCACTACAAATGGCTGTATAGGGGGCGATTTCAATAACTCAATTGACCGTTCGCAAAGACCCGCCCCCTTTAGTTACTGTTGCTATGTTCGACAAGCCATGCTGCTCTCATCACAGAGCAAAGAGGACACTGACAACGCGTCGACAGACAAGACAGAGCAGGTTACTTTTGATATGAAACAAATTTCAAATTTTGTAATTTTTTAAAGAAATTTAAACAATAAATACCGTTCTATGGCTCTTTAATGTGTCGTGACAGATCGCTGTAGCGCCTCAGTTCAAGCGGCTCGTGAACCGATCATCTCTTAATATTAAAGTTAGTTAATTTATAGTATCAAATAAACATCAGAAGGAATGTTGTTTAAACCGTGGAAAGACCTTAGTACACACCATTTTTCAGGTTCAAGTCCACCAATGTTAATCTACTAACTCCCCTGACTGCTTTGTTGGACAAAAGGGGTTAATTAGTTACTTTTTTTAGGGAGTAACGCAATATTGTAATGCGTTACTTTTAAAAGTAACTTTCCCTTACACAATCAATTTATCTCTAACACATCTGTTAGATCTGTCTACTTACTTTTATTGTTGGATTGACTGTAATGTACTATTTTCCACATTGTCTCATAGTGTCTGTCAAGAAAGACCAATGTAATTCAATTACAAATTCAAGTTATTTAATCATAAAAAACTGTAAAATTAATATATGGGGCTCCACCCTTGAACATTTTTGTAAATGTTTGACTTTCTTCTGTACAGTGTACCTGTGAAATGTTCTTTATGTTCGTCATCCTGCATTTAAAAGTAGCACCTAAATTATTTGATTGGTAACAATGATGTTCTGGGGGTCTTTATTTGGTATTCCATGATTAAGTGAGAATTATTATTTTCATTTATTAATCAAAATACACTGTTTTATTATACAAAAAGCACTGCGAATATATAATTTATCATTCAAAATGTGTTAATTATCATACATAAAGTTAAATGCACATTACTATACAATGTTAAACACAAAAGTAATTGTGGAATTTCTGTATTTCCTCATCAGGGTTTGATGGCCAGCAGTACAATAGGAAGTGTTTGGTGCGGGTTGCCCCTCCCACGGTCATAGTCTATAACAATATAAACACCCAGTTATCAGAACAGCGCAGCACAGTCTCTTAGATCTCGCGGTCAGACCTCTGTTCTGCAGGATGGCTGAATCTTACGTGCGACACGTGGAACTCTTAGGCTTTGAGAAAAGATTCTTTCCCAGCCAGCACTATGTAAGTAAACTACTCCAAAATCAGCTTTTCACATATGATTTTTAATGTTTGATATTTCACACTTCATTGTGAAATATCAAGACAAGTGCATAGACACTGTATGCTATACATAATAAACAAGTAACATTCTTTGATTGTTTACAGTTGTCATAGAGTATGTTTTATCTATAAGGCAAAATAAATCTTTTTTTTTTCTTCTAAAGGTGTACATGCTCCTGGTTAAATGGAGTGATCAGTCTGAAAAGCTGGTGTACAGACGCTATCCAGAAATCCACACATTTCATGCAAGTCTCTCTTTCAGTTTTCTACAATTGAAAGTTTGGTTTAGAGTGTTACATTTCCCTTTTCCTAACTGATTTCTTTTTCATTGCTGCAAGCATTTCCTGTATTTCTAATCATGCTTTGTCACATTTGTATAGAATTTTGGTAACACTTTACAATAAGCTCCCATTAGTGCATTAACTAACATTAACCAACAATGAGCAATACATTTGTTACAGTATTATACAATAAAAAAGTACAAATATTCATTATTAGTAAATAATAGGTCAAAACCATTGCAACTCAAATTTTTTAAGTAAACAATAATTATAAATAACAATTAAGTCAAACTGAAAAAATTTAATCTTATTTAGTGTTTAAGCCCATTGGACCTAAAACTATTGTTTACCATATGTAATGTTTCTCATTATTCAATTATTTTGATGCAGTGGTTGTAAAAAGTTCAGAATACTCAAAACATTTAAGTAAACAACTCAAAGATTATTTTAGTAGAACTTAAAAAAATGGATTTTGTACCACACACTGTAATTGTTTTAAGTTGCATCAATGATTTAACAGACTTTAATTGCAGTGTACTCAATCTTTATAAGTTAGTAGTACTGTTCGTGTTTACAGTTTACATGTTGAAATTAACATTAACTAAGATTAATAAATGCTTTAGAAGTATTTTTTATTGTTAGTTCATGTTAACTAACGCAGTTAACTAATGGAAACTGATTGTAAAGTTTTACCAAAATTATTTTCTGCAACATGTAATCAGTCTGCAAAAAGTAGATAGTAGATAAAAATAAATGCAAAAAATATATATATTAAAAATATATATATATTTCATTTACAGAAAACGTTGAAGGAAATGTTCCCTATTGAGGCAGGAGACATTGAAGCAAAGGACAGAATCATTCCCACATTACCAGGTACATGTACTTTACAGTTACTTTTGACAGTAAATATCTTTTGGAAAGAAAAACATGTCGTATCATAAATTATTTACCATGTTAACAGCAGCTACAGACTTACCGGCCAGAAATAAATGTGTCTTCATAATGTGATACTTTCATTTATCAGAAAATACACAAATAAGTTTTAGGTGTCAGATTTCTTCAGAAGAGGAAACACCTGCTTCATATCAAGCATATCAGATCCATTTAGATTTCATGAAAAGTGCCTAACTCTTAATGTTAGAACCTTTTCTATTTGCATGTCATACAATGATATGCCTTCTTGTTTTGGGGTTTTTTAGTTTGAGTTTCAGTTCTGCAAACGATTTTTTATGGGGGATATTGTGACTGAAGCTGAACTTTCTTTGGACTTTCCAGCATGGCAGACAAGACACAGATATTGTAACAAAAAAGTCAAAAGAGTTTGAGCAACATGATTACACCACAGTTGCCTGGTTTAAGACAATACAAGTGAAACATTCCATCTGACGATCTGTAATTAAATCTCTCTCAGCTCCTAAATGGCTCGACAATCAGAAAACGACAGAGACGAGGCAGGTGACCCTTGCTGAATACTTTCGCTCCCTTCTCAACCTGCCGCCGAAGATCTCCCGCTGTCAGCTTGTACATGACTTCTTGAAAATGCGGCCTGAAGATGAAACTCCACCAGCACCGCACCCGTAAGTCTGTCTGGTTAAAGTTAGTTGCAGCTGTGGTTCATGTTCTAATGCTTTAAGCCATAGTGGTTATATGGGCAATCCTCAAATATTGCTCATCTCACGGGAAATCCTAACATTTTACAAAGTGGAGATTTCAAATGAATTTACGATGTGAATCACACAAAAATGGGTAGCTAACACTTTAGTTCAGGGTCCAATTCTTTCTATTAACCATTAAAAATGACAGAAACCATCTTTGGAAAAAACTTATTTGAAGTGTAATTTGATTGTTTAGTTTGTCTCACGTCTCATAAGATTATGGAGAGGGCTGGGTTTACTGGGACCAGCCACCTGGGGGTCGAAAATTTTTGGCTTCACTTTTCAGGACTTGCACGGCACACCTACTATTAACTAGTTGCTTATTAGCATGCATATTACTAGGATATTGGCTGTTTATTAGTACTTATAAAGCACATATTAATGCCTTATTCTGCACGATCTTATTCTAGATCCCTTAATCTTACCCAATACCTAAACTTAACAACTACCTTACTATCTATTAATAAGCAGTCATTAGGAGTTTATTGAGGCAAAAGTTGTAGTTAATAATTAGTTACTAGTGAGAATTGGGCCCTAAACTAAAGTGTGACCCAAAAGATTGTACAAAAATGTATAAATAAGATTGATATAAATTAGCCACCAATTTGCCAAAATGTAAAATAGTTACGAATTGCCATGAGATTGTGCTGTCCCTCCTGTATCCTATCTGCTTTGTACTATGAATTAAAAAGGCCAAAAAATCTCAACTTCAAACTTTAACTTTAAGAATGCAGTATTTACAGAAAAATATTTCTTTCTATAGATACAAAAGAAATGAGACCTTCATTATGTCCACAAACAGAGCACGGAGCAACACCACGTCAGGTAAGATCAACTTTCCTGTTTTTGATGATATAATTTAATTGCAAAATATCTTATGCAATTTCCCGGCAGGTTTTTATAGCTATTGTTCTTTGCACAGAAATCACAGGGCCTATTATGCTCGAGAGCTACAGAGTGATCGCAGACTACGGCAAGAGCTCAAAGTATGAGCTCGCACTAAAGATGGGAGACATGGTGGACATTGTGGAGAAAAGCCCCAATGGTGAGGTTAAATTACAAGAATTACAAAATATTTCATTGCATCAAACAACTTCTCCATTGCATGACCACTGAAATGTTCAGGCACACCTACTCATTAGCAATGCACTTATAGCTCTCTTTTCACATAACAGCAAAGAGCAAAGGTTATCTGATGTGTGATCTGATCTGATGTTTACAGGCTGGTGGTTTTGTCAGTGCGAGTCCAGGAGAGGCTGGGTTCCAGCTTCATACTTAGAGCCACTGGATGGAGCAGATGAATCCGAGGAACCAGAGCCTAATTATGCAGGTCAGTGTGTATCGCCATAATGCCACTGATATGAGCCCCAAAACACTATTTTGTGAGTGATTCATTGCGCTGTTCGGGTTGTGCTGATGATATTTACCCACAACAGGAGAGCTCTATAAAACCACTAAAGGGTATAAAGCTGCCGAAGAGGATGAGCTGACTCTCGAGGCAGGAGAGATGATTGAGGTCATCCATAAACTCCTAGATGGGTGGTGGGTGGTCAGGTATGAGTCAGCTAACTTTAACTTCATGGTGTGTCGAAAACAATCAAAATGCTTGCGGTTATTTGATGATTCATAATTGAATCAGATTCCCAAATAACTGAAAAAAATGTCTTATGCAGGAAAGGAGAAGATACAGGCTACTACCCGTCCATGTTCCTGTGCAGGACGGGAGAGAAGAAAGAGGTGGATGCTGAGAAGGATGTGGTCAGAAGAGCAACACCACCACCCAGAAGGTATGAAATACACCTCATATTAAGATAACAATAACTGAACATTTTGGCTGATCATAATTCACAAAATATAAAAAATGTAATACAATTTTTTTTTTCATTTTGGCCAACAGATCTACCATACGCAATGCCCAGAGCATCCATCCTAATGGACGTCAGCGAATCAGTCAGGACTCCTATCGGAGACAGAGCCGACGGTTCTTACAGCAGCGAGGAAGACTAAATTCTAGGAATGTGACACGATCTCCACTGCAGGAGAGGAAGACAAACGGAGGTGTGTATTCTCCATACAAAATATGTGTAGTCCACATATATATATATATATATATATATATATATATATTGTACAGCATGTGAAAAGTGAAATATAAAAATGAATAGATCTTGAATTATATTAAATGAGACCACTACAAATACATAACTTCTTTCACTTTTTAATTATAAGTAATTATATATTTTATTATTTCAAATACATTTATTTGATAATAACGTTTTTATTTGTTAACATTAGTTAACTATTTTAATTCCCACAAACTAACAATAAATAATACTTACATAAATAATACTTTATTAATCTAAATTAATGTTAATCTTAACATTTACTAATACATTATTATGATCAAAAGTTGTATCTAGTAACATGAGTTAATGTACTGTGAGCATGAACATTTTTATTCACTAACATTAACAAAGGTTAATTAATGCTGTAAAAATATATTGCTCATTAGTTCATATTAGTTAATGCATTACATAATGTTAAAGGCTCAATATGTAAGATTTTTGGATTTAAATGTCCAAAAACCACTAAAACAATGTTAGATATTTTGTTGACTTGTGTAAATACTTTACTTTATTTCAGACGTTTCCAACAATGTTTAAATCCAGACAAATCAGCCATTTTAACCAGGACACGGACCGTGTCATTTTGTCGCCTGTCAATGACAGTTTTTACTTTCGTAGAAACCATGGAAAAACCAAAGACGCTTTAATATATTATGTGTTTTATTAGACAGGTGAGCAACTGTTTGGAGACATTTATCAACAGAAAACTAAACATTGTTATATAGCTCAACACGGTTAGAATTATTTCACTGAATCGCTTGTTTTCTTCTTGCTCATTCACGAGTACCATGTTTTTACCATGCCTCAGAGACAACGCTATTTTGTCAAGTGGCTAACATAGCATAATCAGAGAGAGCTTTTTTCCATCTTACAATATATATATTTTAAATGAATTCCATGTCATTTACCAACACAAGTCATCCAGTTTTTATTAATATGACATTCTAATATCAATCTAGATTACTGCAAAGTGCAACAAGTGTCTCATACCAGCCACTGAGTGAACACAGAGTAACGTTATAACAACTTTCAACACACTCAAATGTATTTAGTATGATTGTTTTAACCATGTAAAACAGTGCTGAGTTACCCCGCATATGCAACGAAAAGAGCGGAAGTGGCCGACTGCAGCATAAGCTTAATAATAGCTCAGCTTCATACCACAGTAACGTTATTAAATACATTAACTCATCCATGAACATGATTGAGTCCTGTTGGATTGCTTTGGAGGTGAAGACAACTCCCATGACTCCACACTCATTCACGGCATCATCAACCTACACCCCTTTTTTTTTTTTTGAATTAGCGACCTCTAGTGGTGAAAATTACATATTGTGCCTTTAATAAATCAGGCCTTATTGTAGACCTTATTGTCCTTATTTATTTATTCAATTATGCCTATTATTTCCTCACATAGTAACTGACTGTTCACTTCATGCTTCTTTTATGCTGCTGTAACATTAATGCATATGTTACAGAATATGTAGCTCTAGTTGACAAAAATGTTTTTTAAATGCTGTATTATGTTTGTGTTTATGTAGAGAACATTGCAAAATTAGACTCTCCTCTAGCAGAAGATCTGGATAAAAGTATTCCAGTCATTCCTCCCCGGCCCAGTCCTCAGCTCATTCTGGAGCGCTGCACTGAGAACACATGCAAGAGAATCAGCATGCATGAGACCGACTGAAAGGATTCAACAGCCCACATTAAAACTTGACTTGAAAATGTGTTAGAAATGTTCACAGGCATTCAGATACTTGTATATTCAAATGCTCTGTTCATTCCTGCCTAGCCTAGAACCTGTTATAAGCTATGTGTGTTAGGCATTTTATATGTATAATGACGTTTATGTCTAGTCTCAATATGCTAACCAGCTATATACTCCAGTATGCATTATTATGACTCTGTTTAACCCTGTTTTTAATGTTTTTATAAACAGTGATCAATAAATAAAAAATTGCAAATGAAATGCGTAGTGATATGAAGTCAAGAATTTCCTTGGTGCTGTGAGTTGGTCAGATGGTATATCGTAGGACTATCATATAGGATTGCATGATTGAAGTACAACCATATTTCCTTACAAAAAAGTGCTTTGTCAGTACGTTAAGTCCAAAGATGATGAAGAAATGCCAAAAAGGATAAAAATAACACACGGTTTATTAAATAACTCAGAATAAGGTAATCCAAACAATGAGCAAACTCCACAAAACCATACCGGACCATGAGGAACTGAAAACAGGAAGCATTTATACACAAGATAACCAACTAAAAGAATAACAGGTGTGATAATTGAATCAGTGTCGATAGAAACTGATTAGTGAAACTAAAACTAAGACAAAAGAAACCTGAAACTGACAATAAACAAACTAAACTTAAACTAATTTAACATAATTTTGACATGTTGGTAATGCCATAATCAAGTCAAGTCACCTTTATGTATATAGTGCTTTTAACAATGCAGATTGTGTCAAAGCAGCTTTACAGTGATAACTGGTATATAATTTTGGCTGCACAGCAGCTCTTAAAGAAAATGGTGTCAGTATCCATCTTAAGTAAATTCAGTACTGATTCATTCCGATGTAAGAATCAATAGTTATTAATTTAGTTAATTTATCTATATCAGCACTGGAGTAAACAGTGACATCATCAGGTCCTGATCTCACCTGGATACGGCCCGGATCCGGCTGACTACCGTAAACCTCGGGATAAACAGAGAGACTAATATTAGCGTAGATGTTATTCTTCTTCTGGTTCCCGGTTCCGGCTGACCTAATTTATGCAGCCATGGTAATTCGTCACATGCCATGGAACTATAATTCATTCTCCAATGATCATGTTTCTGCAGTGCCATGGTGGGTAACACTTTAGAATACTGTTCCATCATTGATAATGAATAACTACACAGGACCAAATGAGTAATGCAATATTAACACTCTAGTAACTACATTTAACTAACAAGAAACTTTGATTAACGAATTAATAAGTAGTAGTTCTTAGTCGAATGTGGTAGTTCACTATGAGATAATCAATAACTGCTATTTTTTCATACCTCCCAGAGGACTAAGAACTACTATAGCCTACATGTTGATTAACATGAATAATGCATAATATTTAATTCTAAAGTAAAGGTCATGGTAACCCACTAGTAATGACTCAAGTATTACCAAATCCTTCTGAAGGAATTATTGATTATTTGGATCAGTATTCTAAAGTGAAAAGTATTATAACTCTCTAGTAATGACTGAAATCATTGTAAACTTTTGAGGTTTTTGTAAAGTTTTGGATAGCAATTGCTCCTGATGGATTTGGTAACACTTGAGTCCTTAGGCCTACTAGTGGGTTACCATGATCTTCACTTTAGAATACTGTTATTTTTATAATTAGCAATTCCAGAAGGATGTAGTAACACTTGAATCCAAAATCAGTATTAAGCTGTCATGCTTTTCACGTTAGAATACTGATCCAAACAATTATTAATTCCTTGGATTTAATAATACACGAGTCATAGTCTTTACTTTAGAATTAATTATACATTATGCATATGCTGTCTTTAATTATGAACCTGTATACTAGCCTAGTAGTTCTTCTGGGAGGTATGAAAAAAATGTAGGCTATTTATGATTAGCTAATAGTGAACTACCACATTCAACTGAGCTCTGCTTAGTAATTCGTTAATCAGAGTTTCTTGTATTTACTAGAATGTTACTCATTTGTTCATGACGGAACAGTAGGCCTATTTCTAAAGTGTTGCCCCATCGTGCTTTTTGGTACTTTTTTATAAGTGCTCATACTGCAAGATACTTCAAAGAATGCCATGGCATTGTGCTTTTGCGAAACCTTTCTTTGTGTATAGTGTCGAAAAAAGAACGTTACTCGAATATAATTGAAAAGGGAAACGTCCGTCACCTACAGGTTATTTCGACCATTACACTACGAGCTTGCATGTACGTTATGCGTCATACGTCATACGTCACGGTGCACGCGGAGAGCTGTCATGGCTGCCTCCGTAGAAAACATGTCAGAGCAGCATAAATCACAGAGTAGACTTAATTCACAGTATATTACCGTATATTTTTCATTTCGCAGTTTACAGATATACAGATATGCGCATGTGTGAATCATATTATGTGACAAGAAGTATCTGAAACAACTTAGAGAGGATTTTCCAATTATTGAGCGGTGAGTAACTGTAATTAATTCACCTCGAAACAAAATAGAGTACAAAAATACTCTGGTATGATATGCTAATACAGTGCTGATATCATAGTGGGGAAGCTCATGAACCATGGTATTTACAAGGTTCACAACGGTACCTCAAAGGATACCATGGTACCAGGAAATCATGGTAATATTACTTTTTGTAATGTGATTACCATATTTATGGTATTTATTTACATGCAGCTCCAAGGTACTTCAGACAATATGGAATGTCCATGGTACATGTTCAAAAAATCATACCACTGGAACTTTTTGTTAGTATTGGATAATTCTCTTCATTTGCATAATAATCAGTATTAGTATTAAGAATATCAGAAGTTATTTTGTATTTTATGCAGATGACTGTCATAATGGCTTTAGTCAACATTCGCTCCTGTGGCCGTCATGGTTTTCATCTGGGGCTCCGTGCGTATGCCACACGACCCCTTGGCACCCCAAGAAAGCGGGAGCAGCAAGATGACACACCCGTGTTTCAGTATGTGGGTCAACACAGGAAGCCCCAAGAGAAGGTGTTTGTGTGGGGCTTCAGCTACACTGGAGCTTTAGGGATCCTAAGCTTTGTAGTGCCGGACAGTGGCAGGAAAAAGCCCAGGAAGTACCAGCTCACACCTTACCGTCTGGATACTGAACAGAAGGTTATTTCCTACCCTAACTTTAACAAAAATTGCCTGTTCAAAAGTTTGGGGTTGTTTTTCAAAGAGATAGTTCACCCAGAACTGAAAATTATGTTGTCATTTGCTCACCCTCAAGTTGTTCCAAAGCTGTATGAATGTATTTCTTCTGCTGAACACAAAAGAAGAATATGGTTAACCAAACAGTTGATTGACTTGATTGACAGTTGATATGGAATTCAGTAGGCCCATCAACTAAACAGTTACCGACATTCTTCAAAATATCTTCTTTTGTGTTCAGCAGAAGAAAGAAATTCATACAGGTTTGGGACTACTTGAGGGTGAGTAAATGATGACATAATTTTAATTTTTGGGTGAACTATCCCTTTAATGTATTGAAAGTGTCGTATGCTCACCAAAGCTGCATTTAACTGATCAAAAAAATAAAATAAAATAAAAAATAACAACAGTAAAACAGTATTATTGTTTAATATTATTACTTGTGTTACTTAATATGATTTATTTCTTTTTATATATTAATATATTTAAAAAATTCATGTGATGCAAAGCTGAATTTTCAGCATCATTACTCCAGTCTTCTGTGTCACATGATCCTTCAGAAATCATTCTAATATGATGATTTAGTGCTCAAGAATCATTTATTATTATTATCATCAATGTTAAAAAAAGGGGTGCTGCTTAATAAATATATATATATATATATATATATATATATATATATATATATATTTTTTTTTTTCTCCAGGGTTTTTTGATGAATATAAAGTTTAAAAGAGCAGCATTTTTTTTTAAAAATAGAAATCTTTTGTAGCATTATAAATGTCTGTTATGTTTGAAACATTTAATGTGTCCTTGCTGAATAAAAGTGGTAATTTCTTTCAAAAAACAAGTCTTTTGAATGGTAGTGTATGTTGTGTGTGTTTTTTGGCAGATTTCCTCAGCAGCCTGTGGATATGGCTTCACCTTACTGGCCTGTAATACAAAAGATCTGACCAAACTGTGGGGCATGGGCCTTAACAAAGATTCCCAGCTGGGCTTTCAGCGTACTCAACACGACCGAAGTAAGAAACCCCACAATCCCATTGCATTCCTGTCAGGAACTCACATGCTCTTGGTAAAAATTACTCTTAACAAGCAAGTTCCAGTAATACCAGAAGGCTCAGAATGTATCACACGGTACTTCAAAAAATACTGTAGTGCCATGGAACTTTTTTGTTAGGGAAGTGGGTTTGTTACGTTATAAAGTATTTTTTTTAGTTCTGGTCTGATTTTTGGGGGTAGTGAAAGTGTTCATCAGCACTTCCTACTGTACATAGGAAGATTCGTATTCTGGCTGATGTTGCTGACATTCTGTTCCTCTTTGAGTTGCCAACCTTTACGCAATCAATTGGGGTCATTACAACTTTCAAGAAACATCCTTTTCCTCAAGCACTTTCCTAAATCAACTGCTTTTTCTTGTGTTTGTAGATAAAAGTTATGAGTATGTCCTGGAACCGTCTCCAGTGTCTCTCCCGCTGCTGAACCCTCAGGAGACACGAGTGCTGCAGGTCTCATGTGGACGCGCTCATTCCCTGGTGCTCACAGACTCTGAGGGAGGTGAGCAAACATTAGCAATGTTTTCATCCAAAGTTGCTCATTTGACTATTGCGCAAAATTGAACATTGCATAAACAGTGGCGAATAAAGAACCGTTTTTATCTCATGTTTTCAAGAGAACAAAATCATCACTTCCTGGGAAATTGGTGCAAAATATCTATAGGGTCATTGCATGTCAACTCAACCAGAGGTCCCCAGCTTGAATTTTTGATTTTATTAATATTTTTTCTGTAGACAGACAAACATAAATAGTGATGAAAGCCAAAATATTAAATGTCACAGATGTATATTTACAGAGTAATCCACTATTTTGTAGAGGGTATAGCTGTAGACAGTTTTCACATGAGATTTGGAGCCAAATTAGAAAGGTGTAAATATGACTTTAGAAAGATGGCAGCATCATTATTTTATTTTTACACAGAGATTGGTAGGTCTATTAGAAAAATGTGTTGACTTCTTTCTTTCTTTCATTATATGTCAACGGTGACGGTTCAAACATGACAAAAAGAACTTCTTTCTTTTTGCCTCAAGTTTGCATACCTGTAACTCAAGAAGTATTAACGATACCTTAATATCCTTTTAGATTCTGGTTCTTAACAAATGTTCCTTTTGGTATGTTCATTGTAAAGGCCCTCGACGGTTCAGTCCCAGAGATATGGAGATCTTAATGCGGCTCCATGAGTTAACTAGTAAATTGTACACAATTTCAGTGGTCAAAAACCAAATATGGGTCACTTTGCATACAGCTGATACTTTTTTTTTTAAAGAGGAATATCTAAAGAACAAATGATGTTGAAACTAGAAATATATCTCTCTTTTTTCCTATAAGCTCAATTTCATAGAACATGCCTGTCTGAGTGCCATAAATATTATTTTTCCAAACTTTGCATGCCTGTAAAAAGTATTCAAGATATCTTAATATGCATCTAGATTCTCATTCTTAATAAACTTGTCTTTTGGAATCTTCATTCTCAAGGCCCTATATTGTTCAGTCCCATAGACATTGGGACCCCAATGTGACTGCATGTCCAAATTGTTGAATTTTACTCAGTATATATACATCTGACATTTTGGCTGAGTAAAATTCAACAATTTGGACATGGAGTCACATTATTAAGAATGAGAATCTAGATGCATATTAAGATATCTTGAATACTTTTTACAGGCATGCAAAGTTTGGAAAAATAATATTTATGGCACTCAGACAGGCATGTTCTATGCAATTGAGCTTATAGGAAAAAAGAGAGATATATTTCTAGTTTCAACATCATTTGTTCTTTAGATATTCCTCTTTAAAAAAAAAAGTATCAGCTGTATGCAAAGTGACCCACATTTGGTTTTTGACCATTGAAAAATGTGTACAATTTACTAGTTAACTCATGGAGCCGCATTAAGATCTCCATATCTCTGGGACTGAACCGTCGAGGGCCTTTACAATGAACATACCAAAAGGAACATTTGTTAAGAACCAGAATCTAAAAGGATATTAAGGTATCGTTAATACTTCTTGAGTTACAGGTATGCAAACTTGAGGCAAAAAGAAAGAAGTTCTTTTTGTCATGTTTGAACCGTCACCGTTGACATATAATGAAAGAAAGAAAGAAGTCAACACATTTTTCTAATAGACCTACCAATCTCTGTGTAAAAATAAAATAATGATGCTGCCATCTTTCTAAAGTCATATTTACACCTTTCTAATTTGGCTCCAAATCTCATGTGAAAACTGTCTACAGCTATACCCTCTACAAAATAGTGGATTACTCAGTAAATATACATCTGTGACATTTAATATTTTGGCTTTCATCACTATTTATGTTTGTCTTTTTACAGAAAAAAAGAGTAACAAAATCAAAAATTTGAGCTGGGGAAGTTTTGACATTTGGTTGATTTGACACGGAAGACCCTATAACAAAAACAGAAGATGCTGCAATCGGGGAAGCCACTGTGGCTCTTTTTTTTGTTGTACATTATAAATGACTTGCGCCTCGGATCAATAAACACTGTCAATGCCTGGTGTTTGGGAACGCAATCATGTGAGACACTACTCGGAGGTCATTATACCCGACCATTTTGATGACAGATTGTGGCTCAGGCATTTCAGAATGACCAAACCAACATTTGAGATGCTGTGTAATGAAATTGGTTTGCTGGTTAGTCCAGTTATCCAATCATTGAGGCAAAGTCACATGAGTTTTTTTTTTGTACATTCCTGGACAGAATAAAATGGGCCAAGCCCAAAATGGCTTACACTAGGCTTTTAATTGTCTTAACCATAAATTATTGGTCAGTAAATTAGCAACATTTAAGCAAATGCACTACTTAAAAAGCCATTGCTGTCTCAGAAAAACATCAAGGACAGAATAAAGTTTTTGGCAGAATATGGGAATCACAATGAAACAAAAGTTGCATGGTGTCTTCGAAAAATCTGCTGAGGAATATAATAATAAATGCATCTCTAGCACAGCGAAACATGAAGGAAGAGGTGTCATTTTAACCTGTTGGTACTGGTGAGCTGCTTCACTGTAAAAAGTCATTTAATTGGAGTACGAATACTGCAGAATGGCTTGCTTCCCACAAATGAAAAGTTGTTATCTAAAGAGGAATGATCAGATGTTATTTTTTTAACAAGACAATGAAGAAGCGGCTTGAGCACAAGTCCATCAGGCTCATGTTGGCTGCGTTTACACTGGCACAAAAAATCAGATTTTTTGCTCACATCTGACACAGATCGGAATTTGTTGCACACGTGTAAACACAAAAATCCGCAGGAGATCCGATTTTTTCGCATCCGATCTGAGCCACTTCCAAATGTGGTTTTAAATCAGATACATATCCGATCTCTGGACATGCGACCTACGTCTAAACACGCATATCCGATTCCCATTGGAATTCCAAGCCACCACAAGGCGAGGGCGACACGTTTGCTTACTAAAAGGTAGCTTTAATGTTGTATTATGAAGCAGACGTGTCTGTATGCACTCGCACTAAAAATTCGCAGCTTAATTATTGAGGTAGAAAGTTTATATGTCTATCTATTTTTTCCTTGAAAGAAATTGCGCCCGCGTATGCACACACACACACACACACAAACACACATTCAGCAGCTGAATTTCAATCTCTGCCCGGTTAATTTAAAAGAGACAGTCGTGTGTTTTTTTTAATTTTTTATTTTAATAAACCAAAAGCTTCACTGGGTAGGATACTCTCTCTCGTGTGCACTCTCTCCTTCGCTCGCTCTCTTGTTATCGTTCATTCACATAAATGTAATCTTACCTGCTACTTTATTTCCCTTCAGAATTCTAGATTTAACGACTGTAGTTAAAATAACAAATGCAAATTACCTTTATTTTCCAGTCTATATTCGTTCAGTCAGAATTCGTGCTGCAAAACATCCATGACACTGACAGCTGTTAATTTATTCATTCTGACAGGTAATCATGGCCACCCGATGTGAAATATATAAAATATTTTAATAGCACAGCCATTTAGAACCTGAGGGTCTAACATTTGCATGCAAAGCTATCAATGACAGTGATTTTGGGCGGGAATTAATGTAAACACAGATATCCGATACCAGTCGCATCTAAAGTGAATGTAAACACGCTGGCCAAAAAATCAGATATGGTCAAAAAATCAGATCTGTGCATTAAGACTTGCAGTGTAAATGCAGCCGTTTCGGCCTGGTCAGAGTCCAGATTTGAACCCTATAGTGAATATTTGGTCTCACATTGAACTCAAATAAGCTGAGAGACATTTTTCAACCACTCATGAACTGTTTGAAGCCATTAACATTAAGTGGAACAACACAGACTCTTCTTCCTGTAAAAAGCTGTATGCAAGCTGGGGAAGGCTATTCTGTGCTTTGGTACTTTATCTACAGTATTTTGCAATTCTTGCCAATTTCCTGACCAGTGATTTGTGATTAAAATGGTTAAGACCATTAAATGACCACTAAATATGTTGCCATTTTTGGCTTGGCCCATTTTTTTTTTTTTTGCCCAGGAGTGTACATTGAGGGATTTATTGGGTAAATGTGTTTTTCAGTTGTAGTTTATGCGCATGTCTTCAGATATTCAGATAAAAAATGATCCACCTCAGTTAAGCACATAAGTTTTGCATGTACATTTTTAGAATTCCTGCAAATTTTGGTGTTCCATCCAGCATTTTATATGCGTTATCCTAAGATTCTCATATAAATAGGTTGATGGAAAAAACTGTCTGCTTTGTCATAAACAATTTCTGAAATTGAAGATGTATTGTCTTTTTGTTTTAGAGTCCTATGGCCTTCACTCAAGTAGTAAAGTTGTAGGAACAGGTGTTCAGATTCTATATACAGTGGATGAATTAAAAGGAAAATTTCTATCCTATCTGTTAAACTGCAATAGATTTCTATTTCAAATACAATTAAATCATTGTGTTGTAGTGTGATGAGTCCTTCATGTCTCTCTTCTCTATCTCTCTCATTAGTTTTCAGCATGGGTAATAATGCTTATGGGCAGTGTGGGAGGAAGATTGTGGAGGATGAAGTGTACAGGTTTGTCCTTCAGCAACATATGTCCAGTATTATGCACCAAAGGACTCTGCTTCCCATTATGAAGTGGTGGCTAAACTAAAACAATTGCTTTCCCTGTATCCCAGTAGCCTTGAAATATCCACTGTGTAACTTTTATATGCTTTATTTTATGATTTGCTTAGAGTGAAATGATTATTCAGTATGATGGGGAATTGGGTTTATAAGTTGTTCAGCAACATTAGATGCAATATTATTAACTCAAGTATGAACCATTTTCATCCAAGCAGAGAATGAGATATACTCTTGTTTCCTTTGCTAATAACTATTACGAGCATATGGGTTAAGCTGCTTTTTTTTTCTCTGGAAACCTGTGTTTAAGAATGGGATTTCTGTCTAATGGCTGTCCTTTTCCTCTATTTCCTGCAGTGGCAGTCATCTTGTTCACAAGATTGAGGGTTTTGACAGCCGAGTCACCCAGGTATGTGATGACATATGATGATGAATATCAACATTGAAATCATGTGATGCATACTATATTGTTTACATGACATTTTTACTATCTAATCTACTTGAATTAAAATTTCTACTCTTACATTTTCATATTATTTTTGAATCTGAGGTGAGATATGTATGGACGCTTGTTTCCGCCACTAAATAAAAAAAAGGTAATTGCGACTTTTTATCTCACAATTCTGACTTCTTTTCTTACAATTGCGAAATATAAACTCACAACTGCGAGGTATAGACTTGGAATTCTGACTTTTCTCTTGCTATGGCGAGTTAAAAATCTTATATTTATTATAAAAAATTATATTGGGTTTTTTTTATAAAAAAAAAAATAATATAAAATACAAAATACAAATTAGTCTGAATAAATCTTTTCCATGTCACAACCCTATATCACAACCCAAACCTAAAATCCAATTCTGAGGAAAAAAGTCTTAAAGTTTATAACTCACAGTTCTTGGAAAATAAGTCAGTTGCGAGTTATAAAGTCAGAATTGCATAATATAAACTCAAAATTCTGAGAAAAAAGTCAGAATTGTGAGTTCATATTATGCAATTCTGACTTTATAACTCGCAATTGTGAGTTTATATCTTGCAATTCTGACCTTTATAACTAGCAAATTTTTATTTTTATTTTTATTCAGTGGCAGAAACAAGCTTCCAGAGATACAGTATGACCTGGTTCTCTTTGTGAGATTCTCTCCTCTTGTCCTGTAGGTGGCTTGTGGGCAGGATCACAGTCTGTTTCTAACAGAAACAAAAACAGTGTATGCCTGTGGGTGGGGGGCAGATGGACAAACAGGTTTGTTTCACCATCCTTGTGTCTGTCTCTTTTCTTTCAGTCCCTCTTTTTGTTCCGCTCCATTATGAAATCTGCCTAAAGGCGTTTTTCCAAAAAATGTATCCAGACAACACTAGGTGACTCATGGCTGAGACCATGTGACCCTTCCCTCACAATTAATGTCTCCGGAATGTATTTTAAGGTCTGGGCCATCACAACAAGGCCTCCTGTCCAGTGCCCGTCGGAGGAGATCTGGCTGGGGTTAAAGTTCAGCAGGTGGTCACATATGGAGACTGTAGTTTGGCCGTGTGCACAGATGGGCAGGTTTTCGGTTGGGGAAACTCTGAGTACCTGCAGCTGGCTTCTGTCACTGAGGCCACACAGGTAAAGAGTACAACACACACAAACAAAAACACAACAACTGGTATACAAATACCAGAAAAGATTGAAGTGATTGTTCACTGTCATAGAATTATCCTGAAATGTCACATTTATAATGAGATGTATATAAAATATATGTAAAAAAGGTAAATGAGTGCAACAATACCAGGCTGTGCAGCTTATTTGTAAAGTCTGATTTTCAGATTAGCTCACCACGGCTGCTGCCCCTGAAGGGTGTGGGTCGAATCAGACAGGCGGCATGCGGAGGAACACAGGTGGCTGTACTGAACGGTAAGATTACAGTCTTATTGAGGCAAAACATCCTAGCAACACAGTTGGAACAATTCACTACACTTTTTTTTTGCAAAAGACCAGCAGTACCATAGTGTTCTCTGAAGTACAATATAAATAGTACATAATTATGGCAATTATTTAGTACCATACTTTGTAATCATTTACATTACATTTATATCTAGTTCAGTCATGAAACTCTAGATGACGCAGGAAAAAACAATTTTCAAGATTCTAAATATTTTCAAATGGTTTTGACTTTGTGGATTCTAATTTTTCACAAAAAGTATTTATGTAAAAAATATAACAAAATATAGTTTTTTAAAACAACATTGATACAGTATCATGAGGTACAATATTGCAATACTTGGAAATATCTATTTTTGTTTTCCCTCACACCTAGTATTACCACCTGATACCATCATTAAACCACCATAGTATTTTTGTGAATGTACTTCTGTGCTTTACCAAAAACCCTATATATGAACTACCTGAATATTTTGTTTGCATATTTTAAAGACATGGTGGTTACATAGCTTATTACTTTCATAATTTAGAATGCTCAGTGGGTTTTAAAGGCTTAGTTCACCCAAAAATGAAAATTCTGTCATGTTGTTCCACACCTGTAAGACTTTCGTTCATTTTTCAGAACACAAATGAAGATCTTTTTAATGAAATCTGAGTGCTCCATTGACAGCCTACGCCACTACCACTTTCAAGCCCCAGAAAGGCAGCAAAAACATCATTAATCCATGTGACTCCAGTGGTTTAACCTCAATTTTATGAAGCGACATGAGTCCTTTGTTTGTGCAACCAAAAAGCACTCAAGTCGCTTAATAAAGTTGAAGTTAAACCACTGGAGTCACATGGATTACTTTAATGATGTCTTTACTGCCTTTTCGGGGCTTGAAAGTGTCAGTTGCGTAGGCTGTCAATGGAGCTCTCAGATTTCATTAAAAAGATCTTCATTTGTGTTCCGAAGATGAACAAAATTCTTACAGGTTTGGAACGACATGAGGGTGAATTCCTAGAGAATTTTCCAGAATTTTCATTTTTGGGTGAACTAACTCTTTAATGTCTGAATGCATGTGTTGAATTCTATCTACTATACAACTATTGTAGAAAAGCACAAATTGACGTTTCTTTGTAATTTTGACTTGTGTAATGAATTAACTCAATCTCTATAGAGGAAGGAGAGGTGTTTGTTTGGGGTTTTGGAATTCTGGGAAAAGGCCCAAAACTTTCAGAGTCTGCTGTCCCAGAAAGAGTGCCAGCCACATTTTTTGGGAGGTCAGAGTTCAACCCCAGTGTGAAGGTCTCGTCCATCCGCTGTGGACTCAATCACTTTGCAGCTGTCACAGGTAAAAACTTCAAGCTGAACATTATCTTTGCACTCAAGATATCAAGTATTGTTGTACTGAGTTTAATTATGAGATTCTAGAAATGTAAAATGTGCTCACATACAGGATACTAACACAAATTCTCCTGAAAACACCTATGGCCAACATCCATGTAAACAGATGGCTGAGTTATTTGCTACATGAATATTGTTTTCAGATCGAGGTGAACTGTTTGTTTGGGGTAAAAATGTGAGAGGATGTCTCGGCATCGGGAAACATGATGACCAGTATTTTCCATGGAGGGTAAGAAGCCAACAATGCACCATTCTTTCTTTTAACATGGAAAAGTGTGGATTTCAGAGGTTTTTTGACCAAAGTAATTATTCAAATTAATCACAGTTAACCCCACATATATAACTATTTTCTGAGAAAAGCCCTCAAATGAACGGCACTCATTAAAACGCATTATTATGGTAGATGAAAACATTGAATAGACAAAAATACTTTGAATTGTTATGAATGCAAAATTGATGACACTATACCCAGTAGACTTTAGCTCCAATCCATTTTTTTTTTATCCTAATGTTTGTCGTTTGTTTTAGGTGACAGTGCCAGGCCACGTGAAGGATGTTGCCTGTGGTGTTGACCACATGGTGGCGCTGGTCAAATCCATCATATGAGATTGTCTTTGTAGATCTGGGCAATCTTCTCTTGAACATCTTCTGCAAACACCATCAGCACGCAAGGGTTCATTATTTCTCCATAAACTTCGGACTTGTTAAGGGCCCTCACTGAGTCTTCATGTCTGCATCAAGCAAGTCAAGGGTGTGTTGAAGAAACATGACACCTCCTCTGCTGTTTACAGTGTGGACCTCAAAAATAGATGTGAATCTGACTCCTAAATAACTCAAGACTTCTTAAGTCTTATGTTAGCTTCTTGACATTTTGGAGGTTTCCTCAAAATGTTTTGGTATTTCATCATCACCTGAGGTGGGCACTGTATGTTCAAACTAAATACACATTATCAGTGCGGTTTCTGGATCTTTTCTTATTAAAAATATATTGAATTGTCAGTAGGTAACTGAAAACTAGGCTACACAAAAGGTATATTTAAGTTAGAGCATTTTTTTTTTTTTTTTAAGTTGGCATGAAAGTGTTATTGTGAGTGAAACAGCATTTTAGTAAAGATGTTGATTGGATAATTGTGGTTTGCTATTGGTTGATGTCATGTAAGTGACAATTCAAACCCAATGCTAAATTTGCTAGTTTGAAAAAGAGCAACGACTAGCTGATAACATTTTTTAGAGCATAACTTAATGTATATTACATAATGCACTGTAGTCTTTCATTGTTTCCAGGCCTGGAAAATCACTTAAAATTCCTTTATGTGCAGTTTTTCCTTGACCCCAAAAGGGAAGCAACTATTAACTGTGTTGCTGGATGCCTTCAATATAGATTGCAGACACACAAAAGCACACTTAAGCCATTTCAGGAAGAAAAATGTCATTTGAAGTTATATTAAAAATCCTCTATCCTTCAGAATCAAGTACATTTTATTTGTACCAAACCGTATTGATAGATCACATAATAGTACCATTTATAAAGCAGTATACATTCTGAGGGAAGAGAAGGGAATAGTTGAAAGTCACTCTCTTTAATGTGCAAGTATAAAGGAGCAGTTTCTGACCTACACTTTGTGTCAAGAGACAGAAAAAAAAAAATTCATGAAGGTGAAACAAAAGCAATCAATTCATGATCTTTTCTGGTGTCTGAGCTGGTTTAATCAAATTCTCCAAATCAATCATTCATATGGGTAGTTAGAAGTAGCTTCAGCAAATATCATCCCACAGAAATCATTTGTAAATCACAGATATGACTAAATATCTTCATAAACTAGATAAATCCGCAATTGGCACATGGTCTAGTTTCGCATGATGTAAACCCCCACTGTACGCTTAAGAAAACATGGTTCAAACAGTGGGGAAAAAAAAGAGTAACGATTGAAGAAAAAAAAAAAAAATCAAACCTAAATACAAACTAAGCTGAAAAAATATTGTTTCATGTCTTTAATTGTCAGAAAACAAACAGGTCACCCCTTCTTAACACTGATAAACGTATGGTTTTGCAAATTTCTGCTTGATAGCTGATAGAAGAAAAGCTTGTGGAAAAAGACACCCATCCATGTGTAAAGAGCAACAAGTGACCCCTTCAAAAAGAGACTCCTTCAAGGGGAAGATACTCATCCCCGGTATTTCACATCAGAAGAGTAAGATCTGTAAGATAGACCTTAAATAAAGTGCAGACAAGGGGAGCTTGAAGGCCTAAACTAACGCCAGTGTCTGTGACACCTGACCTTAACTAACATTCAACAAACGACAGGTTCCCCCAACAGTTTCCTCTGTGGATGAAGAGACAGCTTTGCAAAATACTCAAAAGAGCGAGTAGTGGTGAAGACTAAAGAGGCATTTTGTGCGATCGCAAGCGCGCAACGACTCCAGGGCAGAAATAAAAACGACGTCCCCATCAGACCGAGCGTTTAAAAACAGTATTACAGTAAACTGCACGATTCGTCTATGTGTATTTAACCTGAACAAGGGCATGTGAACAGTTTCACCTCACCTGAATCCTTGTTTCCAATCGCTGCCAACTCGGCCGGGTGGACAGAAAACCCATTGATTGTACTTTGAAGGCAAAAACAACAACAACAACAACAATAACAGCAACAACAACAGCTACTAATTCATTACCCAGCCACTTGGCATTGAAATGTGAACATAAGATTGAGGTGAGGGGAAAGAAACAAAAAGCTCTAAATAAAAACGGTAAACTTTCCAAACAATGAGCTTGAAAAGCTTCTTTCACAGACTGAACTTGTGACTGGACCTTTTTGCAAAACACACACACAAAAAAACCCCTGAACCATCAAACAGCATCCAGAAAAACATCATGTTTTAGACAAGGAGTGTGTTTATGCCCCGTGTCTTGGCACTGCAAGGGAAAACCGGAAGGGGGGGCCAGGAAAAACTAAAAATAAATCTCAAGATACATTGGAGTACATTCTGTGTCCTCTAGGAGGAGGACCTGCCGCTAGTACATAATGGTTATTTGCAACATCTTAAGAATCGCTATCTGAAGTCCAGGCCCTGTTGCCATGGTAAAATGATGTGCGGAGGATGAGGAGGAGTGGATAAGAGGAAGAGGGGCGGGAAAAAGAAGAGAAGAAAAACACTGGATTCACACTATTGCAGGGTCCCTGTAGAGGTGGGTGGGGATTAGGGTTTTCTTTTTTGCAGGAAACAGACAGGAAGTGATGTTGTCGCTCTATACCGACTGCAAGACTAGACCCCCCGCCCCTCACTTATTCATTCCCCTTCAGATTCTTCTCCCATAACCACCCCTCAGGTAAGATCTTGGCACTTTAAGAGTTTGACATAAGAAATCTAAATGTTTTCAGGGAAGTGGGACTCCCGTCCAAACGTCTCACTGTCCTGTGCTCTCATTGGTCCTCAAGGCTCCAATCACGCTCTGGATGTTCTCCTCAGGAACCTGGGTGGAGACAAGATGGCTGGTGTTAAACACTGCCCTCAAGTTCAGAACATTAGGAGATGGGAAAGCGTTTATTTGTGAATGCTGAAACTCACCAGAGCGTGATCGAACTTGAAGGTACTGATATAATAGGCTGGAATGTCAGCGGTCGCCAGCGGTTCAGATATCTGAGCCACAATGCCACATTCATCTGATGGAGGACAAACGACTTTCATTAGAAATTCAACTACCACATCCTCAAGTTTACAATTGTGCATTTGATCTTATTTACTGAAGTATATTGTGCATAGAAGTCTGGTCACATTTACTGTTGGCAAAAAACTTCAAAAGGAAACCACACGATCTGGAATTTCACAAGGAATGACTTCTGGTCATGCAAATTCACCACACTGACTAACCAATGGCAGCTTGGTTTGATAGAGCTGTGCTTCATATATTGCTGCACAATTGACAATAGATGAAGATGGACTTTTTTTGTCTGCAAAATGTTGCAAAAATGCACCTTAAAGAGTTAGTTCACCCAAAAATGAAATTTCTGTCATTTATTACTCACCCTCATGTCGTTCCAAACCCGTAAGACCTTCGTTCACCATCAGAACACAAATGAAGATATTTTGGATGAAATCTGAAAGGTATATGACTCCATAAACAGCAAAATAATCAACACTTTCAAGGTCCAGAAAGGTACTAAAGACATCGTTAAAACTTTTATGAAGTGACGAGAATACTTTTTGTGCGCAAAAACAAAATAATAACGACTTTATTCAATCTCTTCTCTTCTGTGTGTTTCTCATATGTTGTTTACGTCCAGCGCTCCCAGATTCTACGTCAGAACGCTGACTCATTATTGGCCGGCTCCTGCATCAGCATCACACGCATGCCTCGTGCTGCTCATATGAACAATGCCGACCAATACTGAGCCGGCGTTCGGATTTAAACACTGAATCACTGCAGTGTGCTTACTGCGGCAACTACGCAAGGATAAATGACAGGGAAGAGAAGAGATTGTTGAATAAAGTCATTATTTTTGTTTATGTTTTTTTTTGCACACAAAAAGTATTCTTGTCATTTCATAAAATTAAGGTTGAACCACTGCAGTCACATTGACTGTTTTAACGATGTCTTTACTACCTTTCTGGACCTTGAATGTGGTGGTTAAATTGCTGTCTATGGACGAGTCATATACCTCTCGGATTTCATCAAAAATTTGTGTTCTGAAGATGAATGAAGGTCTTATGGGTGTGGAACGACATGAGGGTGAGTACTTAATGACAAAATTTTCATTTTTGGGTGAACTAACCCTTTAAGTTACACCAAAAATGAGTTTTACAAATCAAACAAAATATGAGTGCTATCATTGTGACAGAATGTAGCTTAGCATTTGCTAACATGTTTTTAGCATGTTGCGAGGGTGTTCTGTGTGCTTGCTCAAGTTTAAAGAACCAACCTAAAATTGTGGTTCCTAGATATTGCTCAGGTCAAAGGTATTTTCATTGTCACAGTAACAGAAGGCTGTTTACCCAGTTTGAGCCTGAACTCACCAAACCCTAAGGGTTGTCCTCCGATGCGGACCATTTTCCAAAGCTCTCCTGATGCGCTGGTGAAGAGGACATTGTTTGGAAACCTGACAAGAAAAGAGCAGCATCTAAACCATATGTAATGATAACAAAAAGACAATGTACATTTAATCAGAAATAAATTCATGAGGCAAGTTACATTTTAACCGTAAACACAAAGACCATGATTCAACAGGCTAAAAGCTGAAAGATGGTGGTATTTTTAAAACTAGCATAATTTTGATGAAACCACTGCAGACAAAGTTGAGGCAAAATAAAGAATCCACTTTTACAACCGATGCAGGTATAATATTATTTATGTGTATATAACAATGAACTGAAACAGTTCATCTTTGAAACACAAATGAAGAAATGAAAACCTGAGTGATTGAAACTCCATTCCACAAAAAAGGGCTTCAAAAAGTTCACAGATCTAGTAAAACTAGTGAACTTTTTGAAGTGTCAAAGTTTTGGTTGCGGATTTTCAATGGAGGAACAGAAATCTCTCAGCTTTCATTAGAAATATCTTTGTGTTTTGAAGATGAACGAAAGTCTTACGGGTTCAGAATGACATGAGGGTGAGTAATTGATGGCAGAATTTTCATTTTTGGGTGAACTGTGCCTTTAATGTGACATTTCCATATGAACAAGGAAAAGAGATTAAGAATTAATTGGATTAAGAAAAGTGGGTGTTTAATACAAAGTGTGTTACAGGTGGCTGGAGGAAATGTATTGGGAAAAAAAAAAAAAAAAATGGAGTAGGTGACGTCAGCCAAATGATAAAGTCATTTCAGAGGTTAGCAGGTTTTTATATTTTGATGAAAGATTTCAAAAACAAACCTTTTCTCCTTTGGAATAGACCTTAGTCAGGTTAGATGTCATATTGAATTTAACGCAGATGAAAAAGAAGCTGTGAAGGATAGACTTACAGTCTTTACAAAGACATGCACTGTTATAAAGGTTCAGATCACAATTTTCACAACTCACAACTTTTAAAACTTTCATGGAGTTGTTGTCTACTGAAAGTTTTTTTTTTTCCCTCCCGGAAAGACTCTGGTTAGCTGAACAATTGGTATGTTGTTAAAGAACAGTACAATCCATTGAACTTTATTCTATCCCTCATAGCCTTGTTTTCATTCCTGTCAAAAAATATATATGGCGCTACCCTGACTAAGGTCTATAACGTGCTGATGAATCATGCACAAGTGTGTGTATTGAGAACGTAAATGGGGTCAAAAGTGTTTTCATGTTGACTTCAATAGAGCTTTAGAGGCAGAGCTGGGTGGGGTCTAACCTCCGGGTCGTCTGCTCATCCATAACTAGAGAGATATAGCCCTCGATCAGGGAGAAGGAGAAAAAGCGGATGTGTCCAGAATCCTCGCTCTGCCCCCCGGTCTCTTTCGCTCTGTAATGAAGCACAGCAGGGATTCTTGTTATTACACAAGCTTCATTAGAGCTGAACTCAGCTGACACTTTTGCAAGGAATAGAAAAAAATGGGAGGAGTATGATAAAGGCAACTCTGATCTGATCTTTCCCTCTAAGGGTTGGCCTGATGCCAGTGTCGGAGCAGTAAACAAGTTCAGCCACAACGAGGAAGAGCAAAACAGTACAAATATACACTGTTCGTCTCGTTTCCAGTCTTTTCTCCAGTCGTCAAGTAATGCACTCCCTACTGCGACCTGTGCGTGTTATCATCATTCTCTAATAGATCTGGCAGATGGCTCTCGGTTATTGCCATATGTGAGCCAGGAGGAGAGGCCCGGCGTGGAGCTCTTACCCGCCCGAGTAGAACATGACGTCCATGAGCAGCGTGGCCACCGAGGGCAGCGTGTCGGGGTCAAGGCTGGTAACGCAGAACATGTTACTGGGGCTGGAGAGTGGGTGAATGATTGGCCGAGGAACTGAGGAAAGGAAGAAGAGAGTTGTTTATTTTACAATAATGTACTGTAAACATTCAGGCATTAACAATGCAGATCCACCGCTGGTGTGTCGGTCAGGATGTTTCATGAAGGGATAAATTTATAAGCCTGATAAGTTGTTTAACCCACTGGTGGTCTTTGTGCATTTTAGACCAAAAAATGTAATTTTCCAAAAAAAAAAGCATATATATTACATATATATTATTTTATTACACTCAAAATAATTAACATAATGAGTGTTCATTATTAAAATATTATGCTCAAAATTATGAACATCATATGATGCCTTTAAATTACTGCATAAGCTATTTTAAAGGCTACATGACTTGTAACAGCAGCCTGAAACATTGCTTATATAGCTATTTGGCAACCAGTTAATATAATTTCCAGCCTAAGTGACACTAGTCACCAGGAAAGTCATTTCAGATGCAACTTATTACATATTGAGGAAGTTTACAAAAACAACTAGTTCTTTCCTTTACAATAATGTGCACCAATGAATTGTGCACATTAAGATTTCATGTTTGGTTTCATGTTGACTTTAAACACAGAAGGTCAAACATGATAGCCAAAGGCAAAAACTGATGCCTAACCACACCACAAACACTTTCAGCAGGTGTTTCTCTATTGCACAGGTCTGACTGCTCAATGTAATGAATGTAAGTCCAAGTCTTTGCATCATGGTAGTAAAATACGGTCTGATATACAAGGAGATCTAAACTGATCATTCGATTAACTAGCTTAAAGGAATGGTTCACCCAAAAATGACACTTGTTTTTCCAAAAACCTGTATGACTCGACTTTTTTTTCCTGTAGAATCAAGACTGTTTCATAGAAGAAAAAAGTCTGAAATGACATGAGGGTGAGTAAATGATGACGATTTTCATTTTTGGGTCTCTTTATAGTGCCCCTATTATGCTATTTTAAAGGTTCCTAATTTTGGTTTGGAGGTCTCCTACAATTGGATACAATGCATCCAAGGTCAAAAACACTAATTTTCTCATAATACACATTCCAGCATATTCTCTTTTCTCACTGTCTTAAACGGTTCGATCAAGGATTCTGTCACTCTAAACCCCTCCTTTCCGAGAGCCTACACTGCTCTGATTGGTCAAATGGCCCAGTCTGTTGTGAATGGTCTACCGCTTCCATATGGGGGTAGGATTGTAGCTAAATTCCAAATAAATAGATTATGATCCAGAAATAAATGTAAAGATATTCACAAAAAATAATCATATCCACAAATGAATAGAATGAGATCCACAAATATATGTTAGGAGTTTCACAATAATTAATTGAATTCACAAATAAAGAGATTTGCTAATAAAAAACATATTCACAAATATGTTTTTATGTCACAAGCACAACTCTGCCTGCATTTATTTGTGAATCACCACCTGTACATTTGTGAACTGCTTTCTGTGCATTTGTGGACCGCTGCATGCATTTGTGGATTCTGAAATAATTCTAGTGTCAGGACTGCAGACAAATCCACAAACAGGTCGACTCCACCCACCGACTACACAAGCCAATCAGAAAACGGCCACGTTGCGCTGACCAATCACAGCACACTTTCGCTACAATCAATCACATTTTGCTTTACAATCGTGGGCGGTCTCATCCTGCATTGGCTTAGAAAGGAAGTAGAGGGTTCTTAAACAATGGTACAGTAAAAAAAAAGGTTTAAAATTTATATTTCGTTAGACCATTAGACTGTGTCAAGCCAAGCCAAACTATTATTACTATTATTTATGCACCATTTAAAAATGCCAGAGAAACAGTGCTCTCTGCTATGGGAACAACAAAGGTATATTGGATAAAGATGCGTTATGGAAGCGTCATGTTATTCAAACTTATTTAAACTTACTTAAGAACGAACACTTGAATTAACACCAATGTGATAAAAACTGCCTAAAATGACAGAAACTGTCTTTGGGAAAAAAAAATTTAAAGTGTAATTTGATAGTTTGTCTCACGTCCCAATACATTTCATGGAGAGGGCGGGGTTTATGACCTATACTGCTTCCAGCCACCTGGGGGCGTTCACTTTTCAGGACTCGTGTGGCATGCTTGGTTCGAACCGGTAGTAAGACTGGAATTACTGACGACTCAATTCAGGCAGTTCAGAAATCACTTCTTTCCTTTGGGAGACAATAACTATTTGTCGTGCACTTTAGTCTTTGAAACTTTGCAGACATTTTACATTCACAAACAGCTATATTACACACGATATGAAAGTTAATATCAGAAAAAGCATAATGGGGCACTTTAAATCTTGGAAGCATCACTTGGTACTGTAAATGCACAAGATGCCTTGTGTCGACACGCCCTCAGACTAATGACAGATGGTTACCCAGTTTAGGCTTGACAAAACCATTGGTGACCCCGGTACTGTTGGCAGCAACAGTTTCTCCGTTGACAACCCTCAGCAGAGTGAATTCCGAAGACAGCGTGTGCATGACCATGGGTAGATCCCTCTCTCGAACCTATGGACAGAGTCATACATCAATATTTAGTTTTTATTTAATAAAAATATTATAAGTGATGTACCAGGTTTAATGAGCTCAGTTGTTCAAAGAGGGATAAATATTCATAAAACATACACAAAATGTTTGCAGACAGTGCCAAACCCTATTAGATAATACACTCATGATGTACTGCGGTATCTAAAGTAGAGATGACAAATACCAAGCAAGTTATCTGGATGTGCTTTATCCCTCCTTACAGAGTACAAGCACAACCCTAATCCAACTTATTTTTTGCATTTATGGCAGAAACCCATGTAGAAACCCTAATATTAGACTTCTGCCATTTTCTTCAGTAACCAAAACCTGACAGAAAACAAAAACTGACTCGAACACATCACAAATGAACATTCATTTGCATTTCCAACACCACTACCAAACCCAGAATACATTACAGTGAAAACAATAAATAAGGATGGCTTAAGCAACCAATTAAGCTGAAACTCAGTGTTCCAGCGAGGCCCTGAGGGGTGTACTAAATGAGCAACGCACAGCATTTCAAGAGCAACTATCTATGGATATACAGTTTCCTTGGACTATTTTACAAACTTACAAAAGCTCCAGAGAATTAAAACATCTTCAAGTATTACATCTAACTGTCATTACCTCATTAGAAAACGAAATATAACCAAACAAGAGCAAACATTTTACAGATACAACAACAGTAGGGCTGGGCAAAATATATATACATAGACAATAAAATTTTGCTTGCAATATCACAAATACTGGAATCATTTTAATGAGGCTTTAACGTTTTAATTTGCCTATTAGGTTTATGTTGTAATGGCATCTCTGTACTTTACTTTTTGACTTTATTTATAAAGCACAATTTTATACAACATCAGTTGCCCAAAGTGCCGTACAAAGATAAAAAAAGCAGCTAACACTGAATTAACACAAATTCAAAATAAACAGAATTCAAATGTAAAACATGCCTCAGTACCCAGTAGAATTAAAAGCCAGAGATAATAGATGAGTTTTTAACCAAGTTTTAAAACTAGATATAGTTGGATCCGCTCTAACATGCACGCTCTAAAAGGCCCAGTCACCCCTAAGTTTTAATCTAGACGTGGGAACAGTTAAAAGCAGCTGGACCTAAGAGACCTAGTAGAGCTGTGTGCTGTTTTAAAGGGACTACAAGGTAAGGTGGCGCCAACCCATTTAATAGTTTAAAAACAAACAATAAAAGCTTAAATTCTATTCAGAAACGTACTGGCAACCAATTAAGGGAAGATAGTGTCGGTGTAATGTGCTCTCGTTTTCTCGTACCTGTCAGCATTCAAGCGGCTGCATTTTGTACTACATGCAAACGCAACAACACTGTCTGGCTGACTCCTATATAAAGAGAATTACAATAATCAAGCCTTGAAAAAAATAAAGGCATGAATGACTTTCTCAAGGTCTTTAAAAGAGAGAAATGTCTTGACTTTGGCCAAAAGTCTCAAGTGGAAAAAGCTGGATTTGACAATAGCATTTATTTGCTTATCAAATTTAAAAGCTTTGTCAAATAAAATAAATCTGCGTGTCATCTGCATAACAGTGAAAAGAAACATTATGTTTCTTAAAAAATAGATCCCAAAAGGAGCATTAATAGAGAAAAAAAAAAGTGTGTACCAAGAATGGACCCTTGAGGGACCCCACAGGTGAGGTCGATAAAAATTCAGCAACATTGACTTCAAAGCTTCTATTTGATAAATAAACCTTAAACCACTTATAAATAAGACTTAAACCACTGAAGGGCCACTCCTCGAATTCTGACAGTGTGATCTACGGTATCAAACTAAGATCCAATAATACCAAGATAGCTGAAGCCCTGGAATTGACAGTTAATAAAGTATCATTGTAAACTTACTGTATTGTGCTCTAAAACCCGACTGGAAAACTTAAACACCGATTTTTTTGTAATTACTAATTGGGTAAAAACTACTTTCTCCAGAACTTCTGATTTAAACTTCATTTGCAAAAATGGTGTTTGGTAAGTTTGATTCATTTCTGTGAAACAAAAGGTACCTTTTTACATGTTTTAGTAAAAATATGTGCATATTTATGAAAATAATAAAAAATATTTTTGTGTTCATTTTGTGAAAAACATTCTTTGAATATTTTAGCTACATTTTTGCTGTTTGTCATTTCTTGCATTAAGTAACAATGGTTGTTTAGCTGAAATGATGGTTAAACCTTTAAAATAATAATAATAATAATAATAATAATAATAATAATAATAATAATAATTATTGTTATATACTGAATTCAAATATTAAAGGGTTAGTTCACCCAAAAAATTAAAATTATGTCATTAATTACTGTCATGTCGTTCCAAACCCATAAAATCTGTTTCTTCAGAACACAAATCTTTGATGGTTTTTTTAATAAAATCTGAGAGCTTCTTGTCCCTCCATTGACAGCTACGCAACTACAACTTTCAAGCCCTAGAAAGGCAGTAAAACATCATAAAAGTGACTCCAGTGGTTTAACCTCAATTTTACGATGTGACACAAGTGCTTTGTTTGCGCAAAAAACATAATTTACCACTTTAATGATAAAATATTAAATGTCCAATGTGCATTCATGACAATTTTAATTTTTGGGTGAACTAACCCTTTAAATATCATCAAGAAGCTGAAATACAATATCTGGTATATTTTAGACTATTAAGCTCAGCCTTACACAACAGTAAGTCCTTTCCAGTCTTAAATCCATCAACAACTCCTCTGGAAGACAATATTCTCTTTCACTTTTTTTAGTTATCCAAATAAAAGAGACATTGGTGTGCTCTAGGCCTGATGGGCCAGATAAAGATGGGTATTTCTGAATTGCTTTTAAAGTTGAGTAACCAGGCCAAGAACAAAGGACAGGGCTGAGGATGAGAAGGAAATGGCCTCTCCAGTGGCCCAGCACAGGAGGCCGGTCATCTCCTCTCTTTCTATAAAGCTCTGTGATTATTCCTCTGTCTGGGAGCAGCTGGTGTGGAACGTGAACTTTCTGGTAAATTCCAGTAAGCGGCTGCTGATCCACAGGCTTTATCCTCTTTACATAACTACCCCCAGATTACCATCGCTCCCACATTTCTTGTTATTTTCATAAACAGGCTCTGGTGACCGTGCCACCAGTGATAGACTGGACATGAGTTCATAAACACGTACACACAATGGAAATGTGTTGAGATGATGGTAGATGGGTTGGTTTAAGGAAAGGAGAAGTGATGACTAGCTTAGTATTTACTGTAAGTGCAGTTTATGTAAAGAGTTCAATCATCCAATAACAATAACCATCATATGTCATCATATACCATGTCCTTACATGAAATTACAAGCAAGAATTTCATCATATGCAATGAAATGGGGAAGGCGTGAATCTGTGTTTTAACTGCTGATAAAATGACACGTATTCAGAGTACAGATTACAGGGCTTGTTTTTATATAATTTGTCGCAATAGACTGCATCAATTTTGTCATGTATATACTGCGGTTCTTTTTCTTATGATAAAGCATTAATGTTTTTATCCTTATACTGTTTTTTAGTTCTTGATGTGTGCATTTGTATCATTTCCTGAAGATCAATTAGCGAGGGTAGTCTAAACCCTGGAATAAATCGGAGATGATTCTATGAGGCGTTACTATACAAAAGTGAAGCGAACAACATGAGAGAGAACAAAACTCATCCCACGAGCACACTCTGTCACATTAGCTTCCATCCACCTATTTTTATGTGCATTTTGGGATATCGCATAAAAAAAAAAAAAAAAAAAACACTTGATGGAAATGCCAAGATGCGCATAAATTCTAAAACGTATGCGCTCAGTTGAGGCGGATACATTCTTATCCGATAAGATGATGTGCATAGACTACAATGGAAACATTTACAGAATAAATCCCTCGACGTGCAACAAAAAACTCACATGACTTTGCCTCAACAGTGGATCTGATTGGATAAGTGGACAAACCGGCAGATCAGTTTCATTGCACAGCATCTCAAATGTTGTTTTAGCTATTCTGAAATGCATGAGTCAAAGCCTGTCATCAGAATGATTTGGTAAAATGACTTCCCAGAACTGTTTCACATGATCGAGTTCCTAAACATCAGGCATCCGAATGAAAGATAACAAGACAGCATTTGACAACATGAGCCACAGTGGCTTCCCCGACTGCAGCAACTTCCATTTTTATTAGATATTTTGCGGCAATTTCCCAGGAAGTGACGATTTTGTTCTCTTGAACACATGGGATGGAAAGTGCTTTATTCGCAAATGTTTTATGCAATATTCCAATTTCGTGCATAAGTTATATTCGCAACATTGGATGGAAACATAGCTACTCACATGCTGGATCTTTCTCAGACTACAGTTCAAAAGTTTGGGGTCTGTATGATTTTTTTAACATTTTTGAGTCACTTCTGCTCACCAAGGCTGCATTTTTTTGAACAAAAATACAGTAAAAACAGTAATATTGTGAAAAACTGTATTCTATTTGAATATATTGTTAAATGTAATTTATTCCTGTGATTTTCAGCATCATTACTCCAGTCTTCAGTAATCATTTGCTGCTTTTTTATTATTATCAATGTTGAAAACAGTTGTGCTGCTTAATATTTTTGTGGAAACAATGATACTTTTTTTTTTTCTTTTTTTTTTTTCACAATTATTTGATGAACAGAAATTTCAAAAGAACCGCAATTATTTGAAATGGAAATCATTTGTAACATTATAAATGTTTTTAATGTCACTTACCATCAATTAATGCATTCTTGCTAAACAAAAGCACTAATTTCTTCAAAAAAATCTAACTGACCCCAAACTTTTGAGCAGTAGTGTATGTTTTCTGTCATCAGGCAGTGAGTGTATGCATTGTGAAATACAACACCTGTCATAAGTTTGGAAACGCTTGACTGAATGCGTTTCTCTTGAATTTCATGTAAAGGATTATGCTAAAATGCCTGAAATTATTTCTGTAGACAAATATAAATTATGCTTACATATGAATTTCCTTATTCTCATGTGTATATCACATTTAAAAATGTCAAAAGTACTATTCATTTGTACGTCAAACGTTTTAATGGGGAAAAATGATTGAATAATCTTCATATCTTATATAGCCCAAGCATCTATGACACTCACCAATATAAAATCAGTCTGATACGTCGACAGCATGAATACCGAGATATTATGGTCTGCCAACGGGGCGATGACTGATTTTGCTATTTTCGTTACTCCGATTGGCTGAGAGCTGGTGGCGCTCCCGCCCCCGGACACCACATTAAGAGCCAACCACGTCGCATCAGCCACACTGAGATACTCAGATTCTGGCAGCTCTGAAACAGACAAACACAGAAAAATAGTGTGTCAAAAAAAAAAAAAAAAAAAAGAAAAAAAAAAAAAGAGAGGCACGTGAGCAATGAATGTGACATTAACACTCTTTGCTCAATCTATCTATCTAAAGGTGCTATATGAGGAATGAAGTGTTTCAAGACCCAATGAAACCATGGCACAGCTTTTTTCCTGTGTTGATGTATTTCCTGTGCTGATGTATTGAAACAGGAAGTTGGGGTGGTGCATTTCCTTTTGTAAAATAGCAAATAGGCTGCAGTTACATCACTGCCCTTGACCTGATTTGATATTTGATAATCTGTTGGAGGTGGTTTTAGTAGGAGGAAGTTTCTGACTATACAGACATCTGTGTAGTGCAACAGGAGTTATCAATATTTTTTTTGTTTGTTTTACTGGAATGTAGTGTAACTTGTAATGTAGACATTTTCTGTAAAGTTGCTTTGAAACAATATGTATCATGAAAAGCGCTACACAAATAAATAAGAATTTAATTTAAATGAATTGAATTGGAAGAGAAAGACAGTCCCTTTTAACTCTTTCCCTGCCATTGACGGAAATTTCTGGCAATCCATGTTCTCCCAGTTATACGGTAGGGGGTGCTAATACGCATCTTCTGAACGAGTACTGAATCTCCGGATCAAAACACAGGCAAAAAAGAAGCAGAAACAAGCGATAAAAGCATTGCTAAATAACACGATCATCAAACATTTAACAGCATATAAATCAAAACTACCTAACATTACCAAATGAAAAAGAAATGCTTTGTTTAAAAGCAAAGGCTCTGATCTTTTTTTGATATATTGCATGTTCAGATATTCATACAACAAAATATTCTGGGGGCCATGAAATTTGTGTGTAAATTATCAAAAATGCAACTTTTTTTAAAAAATGCTGGCGAGGAAAGAGTTAAAAAGAGAATTTTGTCTACGTAATATGGACTCACAGCTAACAAACACTGACTAATAGCCAAAAAACTTAATTGATTTTCTTCCTAATTGAAAACACGTGGAATACGGGGGAAGATCCGGACCAAGAGTGTTCAGACACATTCAGGTGTCAGATTTATTGCTCTCCAAATGGTGGAAAAGCTGCCAACAAGCACACAAATTTCCTGGGATTTAAAATACCTGTACCTGTTTCGCAACACGGAGCTTCTGGTATCCATGGCAACAAATGGGTTTCACCTTGGTAACCAGTGTGTAATGACATGGATTCACTCAATCAACCACAAAACCAAAGCCACTGACATCTTAACCCCTAGTAACCCATAATGGAAATGTGTGTGTTGGGGGGTTGGGGACCGTTGATGGAGCAATATGTGGTCAAACATTGGCAGGGAGTCAAGCTACAAGGAATTATAGAGAATCTGTGATACTTTACATGACTTAATCTTGCCTGGCTGCACTAAACCCAGTGCACTCTTAGTAAAAGAGTAACCACAACACCTACCTTTAAAGCCATCTTCATCCACGATGATGGTGTAATCCTCAGGAGTTTCGGTTAAACTAAAGAACTTGCATCTGTGGAGAAGCGAAGAGAGAAAGAGATGGAAATTATGAGCCAAGAAGAAGCAGAGGTAATAACATATTCCTGAGAAGCTTCTATAAACATCAATTTACTCCAACAGCCTCACATACGTAGATCACAGACCACATGCACACTTTGCAAGTCTATTGCTCAGGCTTAGGGATTTGAAGTATTAAACTTTGGCACACTACTGAAAGGACATGAATGACAGAAGCTTGTTAAGATGAGGTGTGCTATTACTTTTGTAATCTACTTTGTAATCAAACAAAAAAAATGAGACAAGCAACACTCATTTCAAAGGATCAGAACATCACTGTGGCTTTGACTAGTAACAAACAACTTGGAAACCACCAAGAACAGCTTAGAAACACACAATAACTACACTGCTTCAAGTTCAATGTATTCATGTTGGTTTCATCAAACCTTAATAAAACTTGATAAATAAAACTTGAATGATAATTATAAACATAATGATTCTTGTGTGGCATAACCATGAAGTAAAGAGTAATATGTTTTACATATACCTTGAAAACATGTGAGTGTAAACATCTTAATTATTTTCAAAAATGTTTTTAAAGGGAATTTTTGCAAATGTAATGAACAGGGCCTAAAACTAACTTTTGCCACACCTGCCAATGGCCGGTGACTTAAGAAAATGTACCGCCCATAAATATTTTTTATCTTATTTTGTAGAAAAACAAGCAGTAATGACACCAAAATGTTAGAAATTTCACAATTCTCTATTCCAATTTCGATACCACAGCTAAAACTACTAGCTTAACTAATATAAATTTAAAACATTGAAGACAAGTAAACAGTCAATAATAAAATGAGAACAAATAATCAAATTACAAGCAAAAGTACAACTAAATACAATATAACAAAGGTACAAATGAAATAAACAGTGCTTTTCAGGTTTTTCAGTTAGGTCTGACAGGCTAGATTTCAGTTAAAGGAATTTAATAAAGTAGGCAAACATAAAATAACACTGCATAGTCTTCACTGTATAAGTTAAACATGCTTATTAATTAATCCTTATTAAAGTTACAAAAGTTACTCAGTCAAGAGCAGTGAGTGATTTTGTTGTTTGATTAACATTAAAAACAGCAGGAATATTAGGCTGCTGTCACTTTAAGAGCGAATGTACAGATCTAATATACCGATACACATGCATGTATTTTCTCAACTGTTTACATTCACTTAAGACATAACCGACTATGTCTACTAGGATACTCACAATTTTTTTTTCCATAATTTTGACCTCTCAAGTGCAAGAACACGTTAAAGAGAGCTCAGTTTAGTATTCGTTTAATGTCTGAGACGCGGCTTTCTGGCCGCACGCAGTAAACTTCCCACACAGCGTGCGAGTAAAGAAATTAGGTCCCTTTCACATCTTCTTGCGCTTGAATATTTAAATTGTCGAGGCTTAAACTTTTGTGGCAATGCAGCACTGGCCCGTCAACTGTCCCGAGCCTCATTCACATTTGTTCACGTTCATGCATTGTTAGAATTCATAAAAATGTTACAGGCCAACTGGTGAGTGACAGTTTCATATACCCACCAACGGCAATTTTTATTTGCATTTGGCACTTGGCGAGTGTTAATTTGAGGTCCTTATGAATAATTAACTGACAAAAATAACAGTCTATTGCTCAGGCTTAGGGATTTAAAGTTTTAAACTTTGGAGGACTGTTTTTTAATGATGGAAGCTTGTGGAGAGGACTGCTAATAATTTAAGGAAGTAAAAATTACAACACTCATATCGATATCAACACTCATATTCATGTACCAGTGGCTGGTTGCATAAACTGATTAGACTAGTCTTAAAAGTTAATCATCTGAATTTTTTCTTCAAGACCATTCCTAACTTTTTAAGTTAGTTACATAAAAAGGTTGGAAAAGTAAGACTGATTACCCTGTTGGTCAAACTAATTCTTTAGACACGGTCTTAACATTGTAGCACATCATTTTCAAGAAAAGCTTAAATGTAATGATTCTAAAATGTCAGTAATAGTTTTCCTTGCTAAAAAAAAAAAATGTTTCTGTGGATTTGGCCATTCTCGTATTCCATTACACAAGGGTTTCCAGGTCTGTGCAACAAAACTAACCCAATAGCCAATCAAAAATAGCTCAATTCATCCTTCTCTGTTGGGGGGCAAAATTCTCCAATCTCCACTGAATTTGTACGTCCATGGGGAATCAACCCACAGCAATGACTTAAAAGTAGACCCAGTTCTGTGGGAAAGCTGCAGACTTAGCAACACTGCCATGATTGATTTAGCAGCATTTAGCTCACAGGAACAGTAATCTCTATAACAGCAACTTTAAATAACACATTATCTTAAATATGAATTTTGATTTATATTTCTTAACGCATTATTACACAAAACAGAAATGGAAACAATTATATTTATAAATGACTATTAAAAACATCTCCAAAACAGCATCCAAACCTTGCATAGACCTACCTCATTATTTACTCAAATACAACAGCCAATGGCAAGTCTCCAACAGCAGACCTCTGCTGTAACAGCAGTACCTCTGTTTATTAAAATTACAATATGCAGTTTGGCTGTAGAATGATAGATATAAATCATAAGACATACAGTAAGCGTACAGTATTGCAGGTTTATGTCATATGTGATTTCTTTGCACAGCTGTGCATCTCAAAATCGAATTTTGCCGGTGATGTGCAGAAACGCCAAGGGTATAAGAATGTGGTTTAAAGATTCACCTTTAAGAGTAGAGAGTCTGGTGAGTACAATTTAATATGTGACAGATGTACATATTTTTATTGCCATCTATGAATTGTTTTTATTATTATTGTGTTGGTAGAATTTAAGAGCTTTTGTGACTCATGTTTACGTGTATAGGCATAATGCAAATAGTTGTTGGCTGGACTATCTTGTGTTCTGGTCTTCAGTTTTAATATAGAACTTGGTCTATTTCAGTTATAATAAATACAGTTTGTTAATAAAAAAAAGAACACAAAAAAGTATGCCCCCCCTATGAAAACAAACCCCCTCACATTCTATATGTTCTGGCCCTGCTCACAGTGTATAAATTATTTCCCCAAAGATGACAACATAGGAAAAATATATCTGTGCTGCATGTGCAAGAATAAACCATCATACATTGCTGCACAAATGCCATGTAACCGCAGCTGGCTCGTAAAGCTGCTTGTACACCCCAAATGGCTCCAGATACCAGGTAAGAGGAGTCCTTATTTATGAGCCTGTCCACCCACATAGTGTATCATTTTGCCTCTAGGGGAAAGGAAGGCAACTTGTTGACTCTGGAAAGCAGCATTTTATCTGATACTGCTTAAGTGGGCCTGGGGAAGGTAAGTTTTTTCAAGGTTTTTGCAAGCCGATGGACATTTCTGGTGCTGTGTCACTGAATCATGACCCAGCATAGCATAGCACAGCACAGAAGAAAGGTATATGGAGTGTAGATGTCTTCATATATGGTATTGATGAAGTATTGCTTGAATTGTTTTAAGCACTAATAGGAAATGCTCTGCTGGGTCAGACTCAAAACCAAGATGAAATTTAAATAAAGGGGCATCTGAACAAATTCACTCAGTTATTTTTCCACATAAAAATCAACCTTTCGGCACCACTAATAATTCATTGAGCTATGGGGTGAATTTTGAAGAGAGAGACACAACCGGATCTACACTATTTTGAGAGTCCTAGAAACAAAGCAATAATCATAGGGGAAAGACAGATCTTATTCCCCTAAATCAGAGCAACAAAATATCATCACTGTAAATTTTCAACAGGCTATGACTCACTTGCTCAGAGCCTCTGCTCAGAAATATGCTTCAAACAACCGTTCCTGAGGTCTCTGAGGACACACACACTTATTGATTCTAACAGTTTCTCAAAAAATTTACCTCTTCCTTTTTATTTCCTAATTTTTAAGGAAGAAACACTGAAATTTCAAGATTGTTGTTCCTGTTTATCTGGTAATGTTGCTGGAATTGCAGACTTAAAAACAAACAAACAAACACACACACTATAACATCACAGTGAAATCCACTGGAGCAGAACAAAAAGTTAAAAAAATTACATATTTTCACACACAATATGCACATTTGGCTCACACCAAAATGAAAATTCATCCTCATGCCATTCAAAACCTAGAGGCCGTTCACATGGAACATGCTTTTCCATTCGACTGCGCTACTTTTCCATTGTTTTTCAATGTAAGCGCGCTAGACAGACGTCTTTAACCGTCCTTTGCAGCGTCTCGCACATGAAACAGCATTTTAAAAATGTGCAGTTCAGTTATTAAAAAACGCATCTCTAATAGTGTTGTCAAAAGTGCCGACCGTGATACCAAGTCAGTACTGAAATTTTAAAAATGTGACGCTTTGAGTGTGGTTGAGCGGATTCGTAAACATCTCTGATTGGCTACAATGATCAACGCATGGGAGCGTTTGAAAGCACATGGAAGTGTTTGAATTTGAAAGTGGGAGACCTTCTATTGTGGACCAGTCCACTGATAGATGCCTGCTTTCAAATGCTCCCATGTGTATCTGTGTAAGCGCTCGGTGAAGAGCGTTATTGATGTCTATTTACAACCTGTTTTTGAAGCGTTGATCATTGTAGCCAATCACAGACATATCTAATGTGTGTGTGAACACAATTGCAAATCAGAGGCGTTTACGAATCCGCTCAACGGATTTATTTTTTTCTGAGGAACACTAAAGAAGATATTTTGAGAAGTTTCAATAGTTTTTGTTCATACAATATGAAAGTTTTTTTTTTTTTTTGCGAGGCGAACATGCATTTCCGAGTAGAATGAGAAGAATGTAGGCCTGGACTTGATTTTATCCATTGGGAGTTGACTGAATAGTGATATTGGTAACACTTTAGGGTCCAATTCTCATTATGAACTAGTTGCTTATTAGCATACATATTACTAGAATACTGGCTGTTTATTAGTACTTATAAAGCACATTAATGCCTTATTCTGCATAACCATATTCTACATCCCTAATCCTATCCAATTCCTACCAATACCTAAACTTAACAACTACCGGTAACACTTTATTTTACAGTGTCATTGTTACATATGTTACATGTAGTTACTATAGCAATAACTATAAATTATGCATAATTACATGACCTAACCCTAAACCAAACCAAACCCTAATCCTAACCCTATAGTAAGTACATGTAGTTACTTAATATTACCTAGTACTTAAATGTATAATTACACTGTAACAAAGACACCGTAAAATAAAGTGTAACCCAACTACCTTACTAACTATTAATACACAGTAATTACGAGTTCATTGAGGCAAATGTCAGAGTTAATAGTGAGAATTGGACCCTAATCTAAAGTGTGACTGTGCTATTTTATAAACTAGGAGAGTCAACTAGACTACACTTACTGTACTTCAACAGAACCAACCCCTGAAACATTGAAAAACTGCTGAAAACCATATAGTCTTTTTTTTTTATGGTGACACTGCATTTGGTTGACTGTTGTTATATTGTATATTCCTGTGAAAAAAAACGGTTTCCTCTATATCTTGCTGGGAAAACAGCACAACCCGAGGGCTGGCAACAAGGTTTCAAACTGTAAGCAACTATTTCCAGAGCTCCCCTCGTATTGTGCACATTCTGCATCGCTCTGAGAAACTTCACAAACAGCTACTAAATAAGTTGAGTCAAGCTGTGCCTCTGTGACAGAAAAACAAGGGTTTCCCCAGTCTCCTAGCATAAAGATGTTTGCAAAGTCAAAATCAATTAAAAGATTCAAAATCAGAAAACCATATCAAAAATGCTACTTTTACATTAAATTGCATTTAGATCTTAGAATGAATTTCATGGCCTGATGGGCAAAACATACAGCACTGAATACAAAAGAAACCCCTGAAGAAACGCTGTTCAAAGCCAGATGCAAACCACAAGGAGGAATATGTCACTGCAAACAGAACCTGAATGTTAAAAACAGCCCAGCTGCAAAGCTTTTTACTGTGATAAATCTTCAATTCACAAATTAATAACCCTGCATTTGCAGGCAGACCTTGAATGTTTTTGCTGAGACATTACTTTCAGTATTTTTCCTTTCGATCAGAGGTGATGTCATCATTACCGTTCCATGCTCTGAGTCATGACAAAACATCTCTGAGCTGAAATGAACAGTTTTATACTCCAAATTGTCTAACTACTAACCGTTAACTGATGTTTTAGATTACACTTAATTTTAAGGTGTCATTGTTACAGCGTAATTATAAAATTAAGTACTGAGTAATATTAATTAACAATATGTACTTACTATAGGGTTAAGGTAGGATAAGGGTTTGGTTGAGGGTTAGTTGCATGCAATTATGCATAATTACTACTGGTAAGTACATGTAACAAGGACACTAAAAGTGTTTCCATGCTTTTTTATTTTATTATTGTCAATATCAATATATATATCTCAAGCTTACTTGTGTGATATATTGCTTAAAGGATTAGTTCACTTCAGAATTAAAATTTCCTGATAATTTACTCACCCCCATGTCATCCAAGATGTTCATGTCTTTCTTTCTTCATTCAAAAAGAAATTAAGGTTTTTGAAGAAAACATCCCAGGATTTTTCTCCATATAGTGGACTTCATCGGCTACAGGGTTGAAGGTCCAAATTTGCAGTTTCACTGATTCAAAGTGCTCTACACAATCCCAGATGAGGAATAAGGGTCTTATCTAGCGAAACAATCGGTCGTTTTCTAAAAAAAAAAAAAAAAAAAAAAAAAAGATACATATAACCACAAATGCTCATCTCGAACTAGCTCTGCGATCCGCCACACATTACATAATCACGTTGGAAAGGTCACATGTGACATAGGCGGAAGTACCACAGTAGGCCGAAAAACTCCATCTCATTTTCTCCTCCAACTTCAAAATCGTCCAACATCGTTGTTTCACCTTTTTTTGTAAAGAGTGTTTGACTTGGTCTTTGCAGGTTTGCTTTGTAGACACTGGATCTGTACTTCCGCCTATGTCACTCGTGACCTTTCCAACGTGATTATGTAACGCGTGGCACATCGCACAGCAGTGCAAGACAAGCATTTGTGGTTAAAAAGTATATAATTCTTTTTTTTTGTTTTAGAAAATGACCGATCGATTCGCTTATTCCTCAGCTGATCGTGTAAAGCCATTTGAAGCTGCACTGAAACTGCAATTTGGACCTTCAACTGATTGGTAGCCATTGAAGTCCACTATATAGAGAAAAATCCTAGAATGTTTTCCTCAAAAAAAAAAGTCTTTTTGACTGAAGAAAGAAAGACAAACAACTTGGATGACATGAGGGTGAGCAAATTATCAGGAAATTTTAACTCTGAAGTGAACTAATCCTTTAACTGCATTCTCTTGAATGCAGTGAGACTTTTTCAAAACAAGTATGTCGAACTTGACAGCCATTAAGAACCAATAAAGCATCTACACTGATCATGAAGAGCCCTGGAAAATGAGATTTCCGAACGCAAGAGCAAATAAACATGCAAAATAAAAGGGGCCTGAGGGGAATTAGGCATCCAATCTAAGCTTCTGACTCTTTTTTTAATCAAGACAGTAACTCAGACATGAAAACAACCTACTCTGTCTTATCCACTTTAACTCTAGCTAAAGGCATGTGTGTGTGTGTGTGTGTGTGTCCACAATCTTATGAGACTAAATGACCAAGCAGGATGTTTCTCCCTGAGGTTCAGACTCTGGAGCCGGACTGGAGATGCACTAACACACTTTGCTTATGCAAACACAGCAAGGGGCCATTGAGACTCTATGAATAGACAGTCTTTCACAAAAGCCCCTCATCTGAGGGTGCATCATTATGAGACAACTGCAGAACGTTACCAGCAGCAATCACTGATTGTGTATACTTAACACAAAAGGTGGTAAAAAAAAAGAAGACATTTCTGTTCACAGGAAGTGAACCAATGCACCAAATTAATGCAAATCATGTTCAGGCCACAACTTTTCCCTCCTCTTCCAGTTGTTTACAGGTTTCCACCAGCGCCACAGAGTGTAGTTCAAGCAGACCTCTTTCAAACTAATGATCAAAACAGGTCAGTTTTTGATTAAAGCACTGAAAAGATAAGCTTCACAACGTCAAGTCATCAGGAAGCCCCCTTCAGCTGTATCAAAGCCGTGATGCTGAAAACGTGATCGTGTATTGAGCATCACAGACGGAGATTTAAAGCCACATCCCCCTCCGTATATTTATACCGCTGCCCAAGAAGAAAAACAACCCCGATCACGTACACACACCCCTCTACCGTCGAATGAACTTAAGCAACAGCACAGACAATCATACTGCTAAACAAAACACCCATGACCGCTTACTTGATGATGTCATGCGCCTCTTGCATGGAGCACATATACATTTGGATTAAAAACGTACAGAAGTGCTGGAAGTGCATCTGGCTCTCATAAGAGGTGCGTAGCGGTGAGCTAACGTAATTCCGCGTCTGATTCTCCAAGAAGATATTTAACGGACAGTGAATACAGGTTTAACACAACGCAAACTTGATTCGTGAAGCTACTTACCTTGTTTTAGAGGGCAGAAAAGCTAGTTTGATTAATCCGTGAGTGCAAATCTGGATTCCCTCTTTCGCTATACTTGCTACTTTTAAACTGTGCTCTAAAATGTGCAGCTCCATCTTTTGCGTCTTCTCATTTGTGGTACATCTAAAAAATTATTAACTGACTATTCCGTTTTGATAAAAAAAAGAAAGAATAAATAAATAAATAATTAAGTAGAGCTTATGGACAGGGCTTTAAAACCTTCAAACGGAGCGGAAAGGAGGGGAGAGAAAAGGAAAAGTTATCTGCCGAGGAAAAGAGAGAAAGAGTAAAGCGGGGTGAAATAAAAGAAAGCACAACGAGGTAAACGGGAAGGGAGAAAAAAAGAGGACTGTCGGCCCCCGTGTTTCCACTCCGACAAGGATTGGAATGGGCCAGCAGCTGGTAACAGTGAAACAAACAACCTGTCAGTCAAAAAAAGGGGGCGGGACGAACGGTACAGGAAGTGCATGTTGGGAAATGTAGTTCGACGCTGCAAAGTTAATCGATACACATTTTCGTTTCGAAATGTTGTAATTAAAATGCCATGTTATTTATTTCCTTTTTGTTTTAATAAAAAAACGAATTTAAATATTAAAACTATTTGGCAATATTTCAGCAATGCCTTTATTTAACTGAAATGACAAGATATAGGCCTGCTAGCTATCATATGGGCAGGGCCACTGCTCACATAATGGTGCCCAGGACAACATTTTTTATTGATGGGCACCTTCTCCCTCAAGGCTATACCATGGGCCTGGGATAATCTTACCCACCATGAAGATAATGTACTTTTAGTAAAGTAAAATTGTTTGGCATTAAAAGCCCTGCCTAAAATTGGTGCAGTTTTCTAGATCAAGGGAGTGACCCCATTTTACCCCACTCTCCTCAACCTTAGCATGTGACCTTTTCTTGAGCCTAAACAAAATCCTGCTAATCATTGACTGTGTAAAAGTTGTGATGGAGGCTTTTCAATCAATATCAAACTCTGTCTTTACCTATACCAAAAAAGACAGTAGGAGGAACTTTGGTTCCTTTTCAAGATTAAAGATTAGATGTGGAATGAAACTGAAGTAATTTTTTCCCTAGTTGGAGTTGTAAAACATGAACAGGAAAAAACAACAACAACAAAAAAACAATACATGACAAAGAACTAAGTAATTTGAAACAACCATGTTATATGCATGTAAAAACATATACAAGTAGATCATGACACCAATTAATTTACCAGTTCCTGGCTGGAGTGTTTCATCTTTTAAAAGAAGGCAGAAGTTTAATAATTCACAAGTGCTGACTATTGGTAACCAGGGCCAGTGCTGCAGAGCGTCATAAAACAACAAGCATTCTTTGTGTGCAGCTGTGATAAGATCCCTGGGACACTGATCTCTCACAGGGACAGGCATTGTTCAGTTCAAAGGACAGAACTCCTCTTTAGATGTGGTTTCTTTCAGCATTACCACTCAAAACATACTGAGCCCTAAGCTTTTGACTTTGCACAGGCGAATGGATGTTTTTGCTTTTAATATCAGGTATGTTTGCACTTAAATTGAAAGTCATGGTTTTAACTGAGTCTTTCAAGGACCAACATGCTTTCTTGTCCCAGTAAAATGTACAAGACAGTGAAAATGCCAAATATTTCAGGAGGAGAATCTTTAGTTTTACAATCAAGAAACTGTTTGGCCAGCAGTGGCAATGTTTACTTGTTCTTGAAAAATTCACTTCTGTCAACTTAAATAGACTGACCAATTGTTTTTTTTTTTTTTTTTTTTTTTTAAATATTGAAGTACCTTCATATCAGATTGCACCTATATCTCAACACAATGATCATTTTTACACCTTTATTACTGAAGCCTTTAGTTGTTTACATTTTGTTTGTTTAATAATCCATGAATATTAAAAGGCTTAATGCAACTTTAAGTTTAAGTGGAAATTAATCCAAAGGAGATTAAAAATAAAATGCTTAACATTGTTCAGGTCAAGCAACAATAAAGACTTATCACTCCTGACTAGACACCTTATGAACAAATGCTCATCTGAAAACTACTCTTTAAGACATTCCCCAAAGATCAAACAAATCAACAGAACATTCAAGCTCTCACAAAATAAGGCTTAGTTACACACTCAAAGGCAGAAGTGGAGCACTAAAAGCTGCGTTCTGCAGAGAGAATCTTTTAATCTGAACCCCATGACCCACATGAAGCCCTGAGAACCAGTCTCTCAACGGCATGGCGCTGGCTACATGAGGCTTTCAGACTTCAAATCTTAAAAGGGTCAAGACATGGATTTTTTTAAAAAATGTTATTGCTCCTTGAGGTTTACTTGTAAAGTTCCTGGTAAAGTCAATTCTGAGAATTGTTTCTAAACACATTATAAATGTTACAGATGTATTGCTGAAACACATAACAAAGACTGAACTATGTAATTCTGAATTGTGAAGTTAGAGCACTAAACAGTTTTTCACAAATTCTGTGTTCAGGATTTTTTGGGCGGAGCTAAAACGGGGGATCGATGACGCACTGGAGCACCCTAACGCTACAGCGGCTCGCTCAATCTCGAGTGTCATGTTTTACAGTCTACATTTTGCTACCTAGTAATGTCTTCGTCACACAAATGCATATTGCCTGGTTGCGATAATATACAAAACAGCTCGGTCCCCTTATATAAATTTCCGAAGGAGGGGTGGATTAATTTTGTCTCTGCAGTGATCATTTTACAAGGGATAGTTTTACAAACTTTCATCAGAGACAACTGGGATTCACTGATAATCCGCTGTTATTGGTGAATGGGGTTGAACAGACTAGCCTTCATCCTTCCGTTTCGCGGCGCCTACATCTGTCGACAACGTGCCCACCAATGAGTGTAAATTGCCTTGTGTGCTTGCTTATGTTATAATTGGTAGGTTGTCCACAGTAACTAAATTTTGCAACCCTCTAACGTGATTCTTTTGTTTATATGCATCAGTATGTTTGACTCATTGGACAAGTTGAGACTGCTGCTCTCGCGAGTGGGTGTGGTTTCAGCTCTGACAGCGGACACGCCCCCAGCGTTTGAGAGCAGAGAATACTGCTTATTTTTTTCTGCTCATTTACTTGCTGATTTTTTTAATCATTCAAATTTGTCTCGGTGGTTAAGAACACACTTTAATATGGCTTTACATGGACTTCAAAGTTTTTTTGCACAAAAAAAAAAAAAAAAAAAAAAAAAAAAGTAGAAAATTGATTTTCAACCCTCATTCTGGCCTGTCTGTCGGATCAATTTTTAAGAGGCGGCTCCTTTAAAGGATTAGTTCATTTTCAAATGAAAATTACCCCAAGCTTCACTCACCCTCACCGGTTAATAAAGTCCTACTGAAGCAAAGCGTTTGTGTGTGTGTGTGTATGTATATATATATAAAATTAATTTAAGTTACAAAGTAAAACTTCTAGCTTCCAACAACCTTCCATATTCAACTTACAAAGAATGTGTAAAACTCAGTACAAAAAGCTTACGCTACGTCCTACACCTTCCCTATTCAGCTTACAGAAAAAGCTTAACTGACACAATGCCAGTTCCATTTTTTCCATAAGCAGAATACGGAAGGCGGTCTGGCAGAAGCTAGGTATTTTACTTCATTACTTGTTAAACATGGGAATATTTTTTTTTTTATAAAAACACACAAACGCATCACTTCAGAAGGACTTAACCCCCTGGAGCTGTGTGGAATGTGTTTATGATAGATTGATGTGGAAGGAAACACTTTCTTCAGCTCATACTCGTTGATCCCCATTCACTGCCATTATAAAGCTTGGATGCGTCAGGATATTTATTAATAAATCTGTGTCCATCAGAAAGAAGAAAGTCATATACAGCTAGGATAGCTTGAGGGTGAGTAAAGCTTGGGCTAATTTTCATTTGAAAGTGAACCAATCTGGTTCATATAAAATCATTATGACTGGGTAACATTGTATAGAAAAACACCCCTGTACTATTGTATGCGAGTGTTTAGAAATCATCCATATAAAACTTACAAAGCATCTTATGTCAAAAGTTATTGGTTTAACTGCCAAATTACATGCCCAGAGAAAAAGGCTTGCATTCATGTTGGAAGATATTCGGAATTTTACACTGGCTCAATTATTAACACTTCACCCTTTGTCAAAAACAATTAACATTTAACAAAACAAAAAAAAAACAACAACACTACATTCTTCAATATGTTTAGAGTTGATTTATTGAAAACTGCATCACCACAAAACTCCAAAGCAGATGAAGTTTTAGTTTCCCCGTGCTGTACAATCTCCTCACCAGCACCAACTGTTTTTAAAGACAAAGAACAATTACATTAGCAAATCAAAGTTCTAATGCAATATGCCACTGACATTGCTTTAAGTAAATCAGGTGTTGCCCCAAAGATCACAGGCATTTTATTTAGCAAAAAACCTGCAAAACATCTCAAAGGGCGCTGATGTGGGATCACAGCGTTAAGGATCGCCAGTGAGGAGAAGTGGCTGACCCCCTTTGAAAGTGATCCAAAGATGTGGAACGGCTCTCACCTTGCGAGTCTGGCTAGGAAACCCTTCACTCCAAATCCAAACCTGATATAGAAGAAACAATTTTTAAAAAACCCGTACCTCCTTGCATTTAGAGTTTAAGTGCATTCAAGGAAATGTTCCAAATGAATCAGACATCAGTACAACTGAAGTGACTCATTAGGATGGGTTTTAATTTTTGGTCATGTCCACAGCAAGTCAGGAACCACATATCCTAAAAGCCTTGGTATATGACCAAATACATCACGTTCATGCAACTGGGAATGTTCCAGGACCAAAAGAAAGAAGCCTTACTTGTCATTTCACTGTGTGTAAGAACTATGCCCTGCCAGCGTTTATTCTTCAGTCTCACCATATAGGACCTGCGGGCACAACACAAACAAGTCAGGATTATCAAGGCACGCTGAGCTATTGAAACAATGTCACAAGGCTACTAAAAGGGGCAGGTCGCAGTATGCCGATATCCTCCCCGGAGAGCGTCTTTGAGTGTTGGGGGTTATATAGGGTTGAGGTGGGGCATGTTGGGTATGTGGAAGAATTGACAGCACACCACTGACACTCATTCCACACTACTAGACAGGCTGTGCATCGAAGTATACATCAAAAACAGCACAGCTTCCAGCTTGGGCTGCATGATTAATTCAAACAAATCATGTGTCTTAGTGCAAAGGCTGCAATTTAATTGAACAGGCCATTGTCAACAAGATGGATTTTAAAGTGCCCCTATTATGCCATTTTAAATTTTGTTTAGGACAATAGGTATCCTACAATGGCTTTACATGCATCAAAGGTTTAAAAACAAAAAATAAAACACCTCATTTTAAATTGCAGCATCATGGTGTCTGAAATGGTTCCATAAAGGATTCGGTCCTTTATGGACCCCTCCTTTCCCTGAGCCTACTCTGATTGGTCAGATGGTCCTGTCTGTTGTGATTGGTCTACCGCTTGCAGTGCATGTCAGAAACAAAATGCCCATTAGCACATCTGTAGCTGAAGTTCAGATACGAACAGGAACGATGGTTTCTGCTTTTCATTATCATTATCATATCAAGTGGTGTTGCAGCACTGAAAACAGTCTACTCAACATGAATCAAACTCTTCCAGGCCTCAGCTGCAACTACACAGTGTTTGAGGGTCAAAGTAGATGTCCACAGCCAGTGAAGTCCATAGACTAGCATTAATTTGTTACATCATTATGAGGTATGTAACAGGAAGTGAGAATAGAATTTCTGATGACTCGTTTCAGCAGTTCAGAATTGATTCGCTCTTATCGTGCACTTTGATCTTTAAAACTTTGCAGACATTTTACAATCACAAACAGCTATATGACACAGCTTGAATGGAAAAGGGGGGGGGGCACTTTAATATCTCCCTGCATTTTTTTTTTTTTTTTTTAGTTCAGACAAATTAACAATTACATAACTTAAATCAAATTAAGACTGCCACAAAAGCTGCCATTGCAATTTTACAGTTGTAGTGTAAAACATTAAGTTAATATTTCTTATTTGATTTTCAGAGAAAACTACAGTAGGAATATTTCTTGATTTGATTCATAAGTTTAATAACAACAACGGTCATAAAAACAATATAAAATAAGTCATACTGATATAAAGTAGAATTTTTTTGCCCAGAATGTGCAGCCCTACAAACCTTGAGCTCTTTTAAATAACAATTAGATTTTTCCTTGTGTAGCCAACACCATATAGGAGAGGAAAAATAAAAATCTTCATAAGGTCTTGTCTCGATCCCCGCCAGGACCCAACAACAAACATATAAGGTCCAATAAGAGCAGGTGTCGAGGTTCTCTAGCACTGGCATTTGAACATTCCAGTCAGACATACAACTGGATGCAGATACCAACAGTGCAGGCTAGTGTTGTTTGGAATCAGCTAATTTAACATTACATACCTCTAATACGCCTCCAATCACCAAAAAAAGAGCGTGGTGCGCCTCCTAGTGGATTATCCTTCAGATCACACCTACAAAATGGAAGTTCACAGAAGTGAGATGTTGCTCTCCACCATGTCTGACAAACAAAGATATATCCTTTAAGCTCACTGAATGTACTGCAGCATTTTCCCACAAAGCTAATATACTAGCAACATGGGTAAAGCGATACTACAGACTTTATCTCTGAGGTATTTCCAACGACTAAGCCCTACTGAGAGGGGCCAGTCGGGATAGACCTCATTTTAATCAGTTTTTCCGAAATACATTACAGAAAATGAAAGCCGATATTAGGCCTGTCGCAATTATCTGAACATGGTTATTCAGTCTAATCGCAATTATAAGAACCGTAATTGCAGTTTTTTAATCATGTTTTGCCATCCAAATAAGGAAAATATTGCAGCTATATATTATAAATGTATATATAAATATTAATTTTCACAGCAAATCGTATGGGCATTTTTTTAATAAATAACCATGATACAATTCAAAGTAAAATATGGACTTCCACATTAAGTAACACGAAAATAATAAAATCATTAAATCATAATTATTTGTATGAGAAAGTCAGTACAAAATTCATAACCATGACAGGCTTAGATACCAATACAACAAATGGAGAGAAAAAAAAAAAAAAAAAAATGCTTACATGCAGTGACACCATTTGAACAAGCTTCCTCAGGAGCAAATAATGCATTTTATTTTTAAACTCCCAGGATTGAGCGAACGTGGTGTTCTGGAGCCTGAAAATAAATGGAAACATAAGGAAAGCATAGCATACATACATTTTGAGCACACTCAAAAAGAGTCTGACTGTTCAGAAAGGCACATTCTCTTTCATGGTTAATAAGAGCAGTTGAACATTAAAGCCAATCATCATTACAAAACTCAAATTCATTCATTATTCATTAATTCTTACCTACTGTCCTGTCCGTACACAGGAGGGCCCTAAATGTCAACCAAAACCTGCAAGTACACATGAATTTGAAATCACATGAAGACAATAAAAAAAGCTTATTAAAAAAAAATATATATATATATATAAAATATCCCATGCTAAAAATGTCTCTTCTCACTAGTAACACTGTTATTTGGTGGGCACAACAGTGGGTTGCAAGAGAAGGGAATTGTAATTTTTGCACTGCACTAGTTCCTAAGCCCACTTTGACTAGACTGTGACTAGTGCTGTGCAAAACTTTCTAAGAAAAACTATCCAAACTACTTACCATACTGCATATGTCGGTTACAACAGGCTTCAAACCACATGGGGAGACTCAAGAACTCCCTGGAGGGGGAAAGAAAAGAGTCTTCATACAGATACTTCATTTTATATATATATATATATATATATATATATATATATATATATATATATATTATATTATATTATATTATATATATTTATTTATTTATATTATATTATATTATATTATAATGTAATATATTATATATACACACATACACACACACACACACGTGTCTGGATATCCCAGGCCTCATTGTCATCATTGCAACGGTTCTTACAGTGATGAAAGCAAACCTGGTGTTTTTCTAGCCACGCAGATCGAGGAATTTGCCATTTTTGAGAAACTCCACACGTGATGTTCTGCTTGGCAATTTAAGAGATTTGCTCGATCTTTATAAATGGGTTCCCCACAAAGACCAAATCACCCACAATAGAGCAGTATAGTGTAAAATAATTATTGCATTTAGTTACAAAAGTAATCTTTTAGTGCACTAGTTTTCTCCGTGCAACGGATCTACAGGACTATTCAACCACGTGGTGCAGCATACTGTTCGCTAGAACGTAAAAAAACAAGCACCCTGCCTTAAACTTATTCAGTGGTAACATACATTAAACTTAACAGAACACAACCTGGATAATTGAAACGATTAAGAAATTACCTAGTTTTAAGTCAGACGTCTTCACAAACCAGCGCACCCACAAACGAGTTAGAGGTTAAGGAGAAAGGAAACGGAAGAAGAGCGTCACATTTATACCGCAGTAGCTGCTGACTTCACGACATTTTACGGCTCTTCGCCCTTCTCTGCGTTTCTGTGGTAACGTTAAGTGTATGTTACATATCTATGGTAAAATCGACAAACACACACACACACACACACACACACATATATATATATATATATACACAACAGAAAAAATGCCATCTTATTTTATTCAAGATAAATAATTTTGATATCTGCATGTATTAAGCCAATCAAAATAATGCATATTAATATTATTTTCTTGTAGAACTGTTTATTTTGTGAAAATTCCCCATACACAAGAATAAATATTAAACATAAATGTTGTATACTTTGTTCTAATAAAAAAGCAATTAGCAATTAAAATCTATTCAGACAGACAGACAGATAGAAAAATAGATAGACAGATAGAGCTCTATGCCGCTTAGATATCATCCACACCTAAACATTGAAATAATAGCAAAACAACGACAATATTACTATTAATTGGAAAAAACCAAAATATTTAATCTAACAAATTCGAGTCACGTCACGTGACCTCACTCACCATTTTTCGCGCCAGTACGTTATATTCACGCGTCACACGAATTATATCGAAGTACCATTGACCATAAAACCTATCTGTGTGATTGCCTTTTTTTCTTTTTATTATGGGGATTTGTTTTTCAAGAAAAAAGATCCCTGATAAAGTTTATAGATATTGGTCTGCTATAGCATCTTCTCTTCGCCTTGGCTGGATTGGGACGGATAATTTCAAGACGGTTAGTGTTACTAGCTAGTTTAACCCTCTGGTGTTGTTAGGTAATTTTAGACTGAAAAAAAAAACTTCATCGGAAATTTACAAAACTCGGTGACTTTTGAGGCAATCGCTATGTGACCAAAAACAAACAAACAAATAAATCGAAATGATTCGAAAAGGTAAATGGTTGTTAAAAAAAATACTCACACTTGTGTTGTTCAAATAAAGAGGTTGAAATCAGATAAACAAAATAAAAAAAACAACCGGTCCCTGAGACATTTCAAACTAAAAAAGTATTTATGTATTTATGTCTAAAAACAGAAAATTTATAAGCCTCTTTATATAGAGCTATATAGGAATTCTGTGGTTATTTTAAAGGCCTTGTCTCTATTTTAACATGAAATACTGTTTTAATTGCGTAGATATTAATTAGTGTCATGAAATTCTCTAAAAATACAAAATAAAAAAATACTATTCAACAAAAATATATTTCATTGATTTTAATGAAAATAAAAAAGTTAAATTTCAAGTGTTCGGTCACTTTTGACTGTGAACAACACAAGTGTGACTCCGAAATGAACAATACCAGAGGGTTAAAGCGAACTAAAGTAATTTAGAGCTAGCTACTAGTATGCTGAATGTGGCTAGCAAGTTAGAGTTAGAATCACCAGTATGGTGACATTGTACTTTCCATTTGTAAAATAAAACTTTAATTGCATCATCAAATAACTGGTCACAATTTTCAGATTGCTTTCTTTTAACTAGGAGATGAAAACGTGCCAACTTGCTCTTTTGCCTAATCTGTTGAACTCCTCAGCTGTAGAAGAAGATTATCTCGGCCTGGAGGAACATTTTCGAGAGGTACTGTGGAAATATCAACAGTTGTCACAAATAAAACTCTTGACTACAATATACAGTATCTATGTGTGTGTGTATAATATATATATATATATAGGAGATGCACCGATACTAAATTTCTCCACCGACACTGATAACGATTATTCAGAGTGATATCTACCGATACAGATAATGATACCGATAGTTTGGGGGTTCTGCCTTTTATACCCTCTTTTAAATTAATGAAAAAATCATTATAATTAATAATTAAGCATTATATTTTAATTATTATATTTTATAAGAAATTCAAATAAAAACTTTATTCTCTCCATTTCATCAACTTGTTTCAGAGTAACTGGCATCAGTTATAAACAAACACATTACTCAAATTAATATTAACATACTTTAACTAAATTCTGAAGATTAAATTAATATTTCTTAAAGGGTTAGTTCACCCAGAAATGAAAATTCTGTCATTTATTACTCACCCTCATGCCGTTCCACACCCGTAAGACCTTCATGAATCATCTGAACGCAAATTGAGATATTTTTGTTGAAATCCGATGGCTCCGTGAGGCCTGCATGGGGAGCAATGACATTTCCTCTCTCAAGATCCATAAAGGTACTAAAAACATATTTAAATCAGTTCGTGTGAGTACAGTGGTTCAATATTAATATTATAAAGCGACGAGAATATTTTTGGTGCACCAAAAAAAAATAAAATAACGACTTACATAGTGATGGCCGATTTCAAAACACTTCGGAGCACCAAAGTCACGTGATTTCAGCAGTGTGGCAATTTGACACGCAATCCAAATCATGATTCGATTCGCTGATTCATAACGCTCCGAAGCTTCCTGAAGCAGTGTTTTGAAATCAGCCATCACTAAATAAGTGGTTATTTTGTTTTTTTGGCACACCAAAAATATTCTCGTCGCTTTATAATATTAATATTGAACCACTGTACTCACATGGACTGATTTAAATATGTTTTTAGTACATTAATGGATCATGAGAGAGGAAATGTCATTGCTGGCTATGGAGGCCTCACTGAGTCATCGGATTTCAACAAAAATATCTTAATTTGTGTTCCGAAGATTAACGAAGGTCTTGCGGGTGTGGAACGGCATGAGGGTGAGTAATAAATTACATTATTTTCATTTTTGGGTGAACTAACCCTTTAACTTTCTTGTTATTAATTCATATAATTACTATTAATATTGAACATCAAACTGGTTTCTTGGCATTTTCTTTACACAAAACACAAATTAAGTGCATTTTCCTGGCCTCTTTTGATTGACAGGGTATATCGGCCCTAATTATCGGCTGTTTTTAAACTACCGATAGTATGAAAGTTTGCTTTTATTGGCCGATATGACTATTGGCCAATATATCGGTGCATCTCTAATATATATATATACACACACACACATACACTATATTGCCAAAAGTTTTGGGACGCCTGCCTTTACATGCACATGAACTTTAATGACATCCCATTCTTAATCCGTTGGATTTAATATGGAGTTGGCCCACCCTTTGCAGCTATAACAGCCTCGACTCTTCTGGGAAGGCTTTCCACAAGGTTTAGGAGTGTGTTTATGGGAATTTTTGACCATTCTTCTAGAAGTGCATTTGTGAGGTCAGGCACTGATGTTGGACGAGAAGGCCTGGCTCGCAGTCTCCGCTCTAATTCATCCCAAAGGTGTTCTATCGGGTTGAGGTCAGAACTCTGTGCAGGCCAGACAAGTTCCTCCACACCAAACTCACTCAACCATGTATTTATGGACCTTGCTTTGTGCACTGGTGCGCAGTCATGTTGGAACAGGAAGGGGCCATCCCCAAACTGTTCCCACAAAGTTGGGAGCATGAAATTTTCCAAAATGTCTTGGTATGCTGAAGCATGAAGAGTTCCTTTCACTGGAACTAAGGGGCCAAACCCAACCCCTGAAAAACAACCCCACACCATAATCCCCCTTCCACCAAACTTTACACGTGGCACAATGCAGTCAGGCAAGTACCGTTCTCCTGGCAACTGCCAAACCCAGACTTGTCCATCGGATTACCAGACAGAGAAGCGTGATTCGTCACTCCAGAGAACGTCTCCACTGCTCTAGAGTCCAGTAGCGGCATGCTTTACACCACTGCATCCGATGCTTTGCTTGGTGCCAAGCCTTACTTGGTGATGTAAGGCTTGGCTGCAGCTGCTCGGCCATGGAAACCCATTCCATGAAGCTCTCTACACACTGTTCTTGAGCTAATCTGAAGGCCACACAAACTTTGGAGGTCTGTAGCTATTGACTCTGCAAAAAGTTGGCGACTTCTGCGGACCTCAGCATGCACTGACTCCTCTCTGTGATTTTTTTTTACGTGGCCTACCACTTTGTGACTGAGTTGCTGTTGTTCCCAATTGCTTCCACTCTGTTATGATAACACTAACAGTTGACCGTGGAATATTTAGTAGTGAGGAAATTTCACGAATGGACTTATTGCACAGGTGGCAACCTATCACGGTACCACGCTTGAATTCACTGAGCTCCTGAGAGCGACCCATTCTTTCACAAATGTTTGTTTGCATGCCTAGGTGCTTGATTTTATACACTTGTGGCCATGGAAGTGATTGAAACACCTGAATTCAATGATTTGGGGGGGGGGGTATCCCAATACTTTTGGCAATATAGTGCAGCATGGTTAGAACACATACACACAAAATCTAGTTTTAAGGAAATATACATGACAAATTTCAGTGGAACACCTAGCCTAAATGTGTATTGTTGGACTTACCTTATAGGGTGTTGATGTGTCATGTGGTGATGAGCGACGTCGGACACCTTTACATGTGGCAGCAGGAGAGGGCTATGCAGGCACTGTTCGCTTCTTGCTGCAGCAGGGAGCAGATGTGAATGCCTTTGACTGTGATGGACAAAATCCACTTCAAGATGCCATATGCTCCAAGTACTCATCATATTTGTTTGTTTCTTACTGGATATATATGACTTCCAGGGGCATTTTTACCTCTGTATGGGCAATTATTTATAATTACCTAATTAAATGTATCTGTGTTGTCTTTTATGTCAGATACTTAAATTGAATTATTATTGCAATTACTCAGAATACTATAACAATAAAATGTTATCAACATCAACAGAAGCCATCTTTACACTGCAAAGGTGGGATAGAAGCTGCATCTGACATGGCATGTTTATTTACACAGAAACATTTAATGCTGCTTAAAGGCAGCAAGCATGAATTTACACAATTGCTTAAATGGTCTATATAAATTATAAAATTAAAAAGGTCATTACATGGTTGGGCTGCAATTTTATGATAAAAATCAGAACAGGTCCAGATCCAAATACACAAAGTTTAATAATTCCAAACAGGTAGACAGGTAAAAGTAACACAACATATTATAACGGTGATTGGACAATGAACTGAACTGAAACAGGAACTGATATACAAACAGGGAGATAAACAAAAGATGTGCAGCTGTGATGGTGGTTAGTGTCCATGGTGATAGATGAATGTGCGCAGGTGAGGAACAGGAGTGCTGGTGACTGCGTGACAGTAATAAATGAATAAACTATAAGTTAACTTATTTCACTTCAGCAATAATTTGCCAAGTATCTTTTAAAAAAGATCAAATTTAAGTCTGTGCTCTAAAGCATTCAAAATTTATGACAGTTTGAAAAAACTGTAATAACAAACTTTTGGTCATTTTTGACTGACGCAAAGGGCACCAGAGGGTTAAAAAACATTACTAGTGTGCATCTTGAGATAAAACAATGACAGTGGCATATTTTAAGATATGTCAGAGCAAGGTGCTTTCAGTTAAAACAGCTCAAACATGCATTTTAATCTAGGACTAGGTTTAAACCTTGTCTGTGAAACTGGGGGAGTATGTTTTTGTGTTTGGGGAGATGGCACGTCATATTCTGGCTATGCAGACAACTGTTTATGAGTTAGTTTATTCTTTTTTTATGCACTACAAAATCAAGGCTTCATATTGGATATTTTTAGTAGCTTGAAAAACAAAACATTTATTCAAACTGGGTCTGGGAATAAATTATATACAGAAAGTAAGCAAAAAACACTGAAGCGGTCCATGACTTCAGTCTAGCATGCGTTTAAGCGCTCTCTCAAAAACTCTCATTACGATGTGAAGCTGTCTACGCTACAAAAATAATCTCTTATTTACAGTACATTGTATCTGAACTTGGTTGTTTATGATGAGAATCCACTAGAGTGCAGAATTCAGTCTGTGGGTGCGCACACTGAACAGAACGGCCTTTACAGTGGTGACTAATCTAAAAGCCTCTGATTAGACATTGCATTCATAAGCTTTGGTTTTATATGTTTTATATGTTATAATGCTGCAAAAAACTCTTATTCCTCAGTTGACAGTTTTCATTCATTATCATATTTCACTTTAATCCTGACAGTCAATTGATTTACTTTAATTGTGGAAGGGCACTTTTTGCCCCTCATCTTGAATTTGTGGGGCATTTTTGCCTCAAGCCCCCATTAATTTCCATACCCTGTTGCATACCCACATTTACTGATTCACGTTTTATTTCATTAGAAGTCTGGAGGTGGTGGAAATATTAATTTCTGCAGGGGCACGTTTGGACAAATCCCCAGAAGAATTTGGGGCTGAGATGTGCTAGTAAGTGGGAGTATGTTTTTATACAAAGGTTCAGTTTTAAAAAGAGGGTATTCGATAAAAGGTATCACTCTGACGAATATGTTATTGCTTACCCATATAGCAATAATTGTAGTCTTCTAAATATGGATTGTGCTTTTCAGTCTTGCATGCCTTGGAGAGAAAGAAGAGATGAAGGCGTGGAAAAAGACTGGAGTCAGTTTTAATGTTTCTGATGCTCACGGTCGAACTCCCTTACATGTGGTGAGGGTTTCTCAGAAATGTTAAGTAAATATTGTTCCTATGATGAGCATCTAAGCTTGGCTCATCTTCCATCATTTGCTTTAACAGGCAGTGAACACCGATCAACCTGAAATGGTGAAGTTCTGTATCAGCAATGGATCAGATCTTGAGGTATGGACTCAAAGGATTTGTTTGCAATTGTTTATCTGCCAAGAGTTTGGACACATTTTATTTTTAAATTATTGCTATGTTCGACATTTTAGAATAATAGCAAGTCATCAAAACTATGAAAGAATTCAAAACGATCTTATATTTTGCAGACTTTAAAGTTGCCACCCTGTGGCTTGATAATTCCTCTGCACACTGTTCATTTTCTCATGAGGTGCATGCTGGGATGCTTTTCCAGTAGTCTTGAGACAGTTCTCATATACAGTACAGTGCAAAAGTCTTAGGCCACCACCAGCTTTGTTGTTTTAGGTGTTTTAATGGCCATCCATATTTATTTTTCAGTCACTTTATTACGATAAAACAGAAAATACAGGAAATATGTACACAAACTGAAAAAAAAAAATTAGAACAAGATAACTTCTTTAAGCAAAAATCAGTATGTAGTGTGACGTCCTGGACTTCTTCCATTTTCTCAAAGAAGAAAATCTGAGAAACTTCTCATATTTTAAAAGTTTTCTTGGCCTTCCAGTCCTTTCCTTTCCATTTAGGTCTAAGAGAACCGGTTCTTGTTATTGCTCAAGTGTTTTTTTTTTTTCTGTTTTTTTAATACTGCATACATATTTCCTGTATTTTCTGGTCATATTCTAATAAAGAGATTGAGAAATAATTATATATGGTCATTATACCATTGCTAAAACAACACCTAATGGTGGCCTAAAGCCCCGGGTATACTTCACTTTCCGGGCCCGGACGCGTCTCGCGCACAGTCACGTCCGTGCATCTTTCAAAGTATACTAAACCATGGATGCGCGTAGATGACCGAGTTTGACACATGCGCAGTGCAATTTTTTCTATACTCTTTACCAGACATCGTGTCATCAACGGGACATTCGCTGGGCAGGATCGGAGAAGAAAAATAGTGCATCCACCATTGCAACATAGTTCAGAAGATACACCAAGAGAACAGGAATCAAAAACAATGGAGAAGGCATGCTTCTGAGTTTACTCGTCTTATTTTTGAATCGCTCTTTACACACTCTTCTTCGACTACTGCGCGTATTGCCACCTAGTGGACTCTTCTGTCCTGCTTGCGCATGTGCTGTTGCACGCGCACTGCACACGGACGGGGTGTGCGGCTGAAGTATACCTGGGGCTTAAGACTTTTGTATGCTGGGCACTTTTCACTGCTTTTCCTTCACTCTTCTGTTCAACACATCCATTTCAACAAAAGTAAATTGAATTGAAACTTTATTTTGTTGGGAAAGTCATATTGTAAGTAGGTACAATTTATATAGTCTCCAAACATTATAAGCGATTAAAATGTTTTTAACCCCTTAACTGACAATGTGCACCACAGGATACATATTCTTTAGTCTCTTGTAGGAGGCACAAGAAAGAATTTTTCATGCAATACTGTTGTCAGTATCATAGTCGTGTCTGTTTGGAGTATGTGGATCATTTGATTTGGTTACAATTTTCTGTGCTTGTTTTGCCAGTTCGACCTAAACCAACATGTCTGCCCATAGTGCTGGACATTTGGACTTTGTAGAAACCAGGCATATATTAATATGACTTTTTTTAGCAAAAAAGGTCGGGGGGGTTGTCAGTAGATATCTTGTTCCGGGGCCGGGGCCCTTACACAAGATCCTTATACAGTAGGCCCTGCTGGCCCCCTGTGCATAGTCCCCCTTCTCAATCTTATGTATCTTGAGTTAAAATTGTGCAAATAGTAATATTCACATGTAAAACCAATATTATTACATTTAGTTGACTACATTTTTGTATTTTTAACTAGATATTTTCTTGCAGAGCTTCACACAGCTCATTTTATGATAGAACAGGGGTGTATGCCTGCTCCTGAAGGGCTACCATCCTGCAGAGTTTAGCACCAACCCGGATCTAACACCTAAAAAATCTAACCAAAGTCTTCAGGGTTACTTAAAACATTATAAGTTGTATCATAAATTACATTAAATGATTGATTAGGAATGGAGCTAAACCCTGCAGGACAGTGGACCTCAAGGGCTAGAGTTGCCCACCCCTGAGGTTGAAGACAAAACCATTCAGCAGTGAAAAAAATATAAGAAATATATATGCCTCATTTTTAAGACATTTAGACATGTCACACATGCAGCATAATCTGCATATTAAATTTTTTTTGCATCAAATAAATCACAGAAACTGTGACTTTGGCCTTTTTATACCTAAATATGGCAACATATCCTGGGAGATACAACTCATAAGATACAAACTATATCATATATTTCAAAAAATCCTTTGGATGTTTTACTTAAGTCCAGATAATATAAAAAGTGACATGAAATAATTTTTTGATGATCATTTCCCACTCTTGCCTGTTTTAGGGTTAAATTCATGAGAAAGCCAGATGTGTCCAAACTTTCATTCTTGTACTGTAAGGATATAAAAGCATCACTCTATCTCTTTGTATTGTATGGTGACCAGGAGAGGACATGTTCAGTTCACTTAGTTTTGTCGTGTCCACAACATGTTAACTCGTGGGATCGTAATAATAAGTCGTGGCCACGAGATCATTCTGTTGAGGTAACGACATCCTTATGTCGTGGCTATGCGATGTAAAGTCGTGGCCTCGAGATCATGAGGGAACAATATATTTTTCTCGTGGCCATGAGTTAAATGCGTAAACAACCTGCGTGACCATGGCAACCTGGAATTATCAGAAATGGATAGGCCTATATAATATTTATTTTTAATTGAGAAAAAGCGCGGAATTAAGAAATGATTATATTAACATATTGTCTGTTGTGTGCGAGATGCCTACAATATAGCAGCATTCGAATGAAGTTCATCAATAAATGTTAGAATATGCCGTGTATATTTTTATCACATCCAACAGTCTTTTAAATCCATTCACTGATCAATCATACCAATAAAAATGTGACTTTATGACTGTATGGACTGTAGCCTATGTGAAGATAGGCTAAATGAGCATCCGTTATCATTTGTAGCCCCTCGTGCCCGTGACAGCATTCGAATGAAGTTCGAATAATTTATTATTATTAATGGGTTACATGTTAAAAGAATATTTAAGCTACAAAAAAAAAAATGATAATAACAAACTTCATTTTAATGCTGTCTATTGGAAACATATATAGGCTATTTATTGCTTATTACATTGTGCGCGATGTTTACTATATAGACAGCATTCAAATAATATATTAATATAATTCTTAATTCTGCCCTTATTTTATCATTCTTAATTAAAAATAAATATTATATTGGCCTATCCATTTCTGATAATTCCAGGTTGCCATTGTCGTGCAGGTTGTTTACGCATTTAACTCGTGGCCATGAGAAATAATGTCGTTCCCTCAACATATGATCTCGAGGCCACGGCTTTACATTGCATGGCCACGACATAAAAGGATGTTGTTACCTCGGCAAAATGATCAAAACTATGTGAACCGAACATGTCCCCTCCCGGTCACCATAGCATTGTAATGATTAAAAATGACATTATTTCAATCTTCTCTGAAACAGCAAAGAGACAAGCGCAACAACAGGCCTGTAGATGATGCACAGAGACTAGGCTTACATCACTTGGTGGAGCTGTTGAGTCCTCAGGCCCTTCGGCTCAAGTAGGCCACAGAACAGTGAGGAAATCTCTGTACTTGTCAAAGGTTTCAAAGTTTAAAGTTCATCCAGATAATTAATTCCCATTTTTAAAAGCATTGTGGTAATGTGAGGTAATGTGAACCTTTGTTTTAGATGTTTTTAGAACAAAAAAATGAAACAATATAACATTTCTAACATTATTAGTTTTTTTTTTTTTTTTTTTTAAACATTTGTATTCAATATTCTGTTTTAAAACAGAGTTCCAAGGGCACTATTTTCTTCCAGTTTGATATTAATCTCCAAGACAAAAAGAGGTCAACTCATTTTCAGGTGTTTATTTGATATGGGTTTCCAGTTCTGAACATGTAAATAGCAAATATCATTTGCCATAGTAAAAAAAAAAACACTCTAGATATAATACTTTGAAGTTGGACAAAAATGAAAGTAAAATACAGATTCTGGTGTCTGACGGCACTTGAAATTGACATTATACTGAAACTCTTGATGCTTTCAGTGGTTCGTAATATACCTACAATATTTTTGCTATATATGTGACATTTAAGTTGACTAACCCACAACGGGTTAAAGATCTTATAAATATGGTTTAAATAAACATATTCAAAGAATGTACAGTGAGTAAGGGAGCAAACAGAGCCAATCGGTTTCTCTTTTAGTTTGATATTTAGCACTAGCAGATGCCAGAATCTGAAGTTATACGGGCACCCTCTACGTCAGCCATCACGGCACTATCACACAGTGTAGGGAAATCCATAGTGTGTCTTTAAGAGGCATATTCCAAGAGACACAATATTTTGACAGTGTAACACAGACAAGAATATAACTTATGCCATATGTATCATATTGTTTCCATATTAAAAGCTAATATCAATCTAGGAATCTTTGTAAAGTGAGCGGTGCAAAAACACACTGTTACAAAAGAAAAGGCACGATAATTCGGCCATTCGGTGCAAGATTAAGGTGAACCAGGAAGAGAAATATATTGACTTCATCAGAGAACCACTATAATATGCAAACAATTGCCTGAGAGTTAAAAATGATCAAAACAAGACAAGATTTATTTTTTTTGTAACATGCAGTCACATGTCCAGTCAATAAAGCAACCTGACGGGCAATGCGATAGCGTTCAAAAGTACAAAAAACGGTCTGAAAAGGAAGGCTGACATTCTTGTAGCATCCAAGAGCAGGAACTCTCTTTTTACAGAAAAGAACAGCAGTATCAAACATTAAGCAAAGTTAATTTAATGACAGCCCAAGAACATTGCATGCATTTTATGCCATAGAGTTTGTGTACAAAAGAAAAAAGATTACAAAAATGTCTTGCACAATTAACGTCGTCAGAGAGCGATAAGGGTTCTCAGTTGGTGAACATACATCGTAGGGCTGTATACAGGTGTTCTCTTTCTTGGAGTTTCACGGTGTTTAATAAATGGTCTGAAGTCTTATCTCCAATCTAGAGTTTCCCTTAAACAACGAATAAAATCTACTGGTAATTTGAAAAGAAAAAAAAAAACATTGTCAAACGTACAGTAATGTAATAATATCTGTGATACCCAGCAATGGCATGCTAAATATGCAATAACACAGAAAGGTTAAAATAATACAATGGTTATAATTTAATGCCACAAAATAACACAACTTGATGCAATATACATATTTAAAATAAACATGTTAAATTACTTCAACACAGTATTTAAAAAAATATATTAAGTATAAATGCTCAAAGGAAGAATAAGATAAACATGCTATTAATATATCTCAAAACAATAGTAACTTTGTCAAGTCTATTTTTTGATTTACAGACTTTATAGAATTAGAAGTTAATGCAATGTATGGATTGGGCTTGGGCACAGTGTTTCATCCGAAAATCAATAATTAACGGCCAAGCAAGAGTTGGATATACCGCCAAATGAAAGTCGTATAATCCATGGTCTTCATTTCTAGTATTGCGCCTTTGTGTGTAAACAGGGTTTGGTCTGTTTTCTCTCTAGAAAAATGGCTATTGAAACTCTGCTGTGTGCTTTTTTAATGTCAATGGCACACTGTTAATTTGCAGTGAGGGCATAGAAACTAAATAAAGGTAAATTACATTCATTAAGTAGACTAACTAGGAGGTTATTCACTTTTATTAAAAAAAAAAAAAGAGAAAATATTCTAGCCTATTGTAATTGAAGGGGGAAGTAAAAAAATTAATACAAATTTGTTGGGAGTTTAAATTGCATGAATTTTTTAACCTCCACTGAAAAAATATAATCCTCTCAATCATCTGTCTGTAAAATACAATTGTGTAGTTTATGCCCTGGCCTTAAGACAGGCATCAGAAAGGTTTTAGACTGTATTCTAGATGTAAACAATATGCAGTTCTGTCTTGTTTTAGAAATTGTATTTTCAGAGCCCATTTGCTGCCATGATGCATACGCGTAATGATACATTTACTGAGAGTTAACGTCTGTAAACAGCATTCTTGAATACACATAAAACCTCGGAGATAGCCAAGAAAATGGAGAAAGAGAAGAGTAGAGTGTGGTTAAATATTTGAAGACAGGAACTGATCTCTTGTTGGCTGTGGGAACAACATCTCTTCATTTTCAATGAGGTTGTACAAACACAGATTGATTAAAGACCCTTATATAAGCCCAAAAGCCACATCAAGCCACACAATCAGACTGCAAGCTCAACACCAGGAAAAGTACAAAAGAGATAGAGCAGGTGTGTTAGTTGGGAACAGATACTGGCACCCATCTCTAAATCAGTGGACCGCTGGAGTGTTGATCTATCCATCACAGGCTGCTGGGCTTTACATCGACATCATGTAGGAAAAGGGGGCGGGGCTTCGCTGCAACCACTTAAAAGGGAGATTTCAGTCATTGTACCCTGAACCAGGGAGTTCATTGGTTAACGTGTGCCAGCGCTCGATTTTCTTGTCCTTGTTTTTCAGACAGTCAAACCAGTGTTTTAGCCTCTCACCGTTGGCATTTATACCTAAAGAGACTCCACCTGGAGAAAGGGTGAAAAAGTTAATTAAAACTAAAAACGTTTAAATTAAAGCTAAAAACAACCAAAGGTCAGAAGTTCCCCATGGGACTCAGGCCTCAACTACACTCTAAAAAATAATGTGTTGGCTGTACAAAAAAAATGAATGCAACAGTTTGCATTAATTTGAGTCATGACAACTTTGAGTGAATTAACATTCAACCAACGAGCTACACTGAGTTAGAGGAACTTAATTTGTAGCATAAACACAAATTTTTATGTTGATTACTCAAAAAAAATTAAGTTGCTGTAACTATCCAAGTTGTAGCCCTGGAACCAATTAATCACTGGCATTAGCACATCATTGCTTATAGAGTCAGTGTAGTGTTTACCTTCATGTATCTACTCTTCAGCACAATGGTAAAAACTTCCATTACAGAAACTGTTTTAAATGTCAAACACAACAGCATTAAACACTAACAGGTCTTTCCCTTCACAAAAACAAAAAAATTAACACTTAATTACAACATTTATTCTCCTTATCCAGTCCTATGCAAAGCATGCTGGGAACTAGAAATCCACTGCCTAATTTCCAAAGTTATCAAGACAATTTCATTATGTTACTACAACTTAATTAAAAAAAAAAAAAAAAAAAAAAAGCCAATTAACACAGAAATTTGAGTTTAAATTTCAAACGATAAAACATTATTATGTCAACAGAACTGAACAAAATAATGTTTGCAACTTAAAAGATTTAATTAAAACAAATTAGAATTTTTAACTTGCAACCATGCATTTATTTATGGTAAAAGGTCACCTGAATTACTTTTTAGAGTGAGGATGACCTGCTGGAAAGAGTTTCAGGCCTGTTGACAAACCGTCATTTAGTGCTGTGAATCGAATTCCAAACGGAAGTGAGCGTCCTTATGAACTACTCACTACGAAGGGCAGAGCCCTTGAACTGGACACTTTGGAGGGGGCAGGGCACTTGTCTAATGTAGCCGTTCAGAACACACTTAGCAAAGTAAGCAATGAAAGACAACGTAATTTCCTCATTATCTTAACCTGAAATGTTATCCTGACAACATAGTGCACCGTCAGTCAGCCCATTAGCTGTTCTTACAACAGGAATTGCTTATTTCAGTTAATAAAATTGTTGCAAATAAATATACAGCTTTTAAAATATGCTTTATACGTGTGTGTGTGCGCGTGTTCCCTCACTGCCCTCAACTTTGCTGTCTCTTGTTTGGACACTGCAGGCAGTTGAAATGACCTAATATATCTATTATTAAACACCTTTCTTACCTATATAACTTATTTAAACTTCCTATGGATGTATGCCAAAAATGTGTGCAATTGAATTATTCTGTTCATACCTTAACTCAAACTCTCCCGCCATCTAGCTTTAAAATGAATCGCAAAGACTCTTGACCCTGGGTCACATGACCATAAACGATAAAATTACTTCCTTGAAGTGACCTTCACTAATGGTAACGGACTTGTGGAAGGGCCCTTCGTGAAGGCATTCAGGTGTTCTTTTTTGGAACTCCTCTACAAATGGCGTCCCCTTCCCGAAGTGCCCTTTAAGGGCGCAAAAACACTGTTTGGAATTCACCCTATATCTTTTGATCATGTACACACATATTTTGCAAACTTAAACGTTTGGTTTTCTGTGACATCTGATTGCTAATTCAGCGTGTCAAGTTGTCGAACTTGCCAGCTAAATAAAATGAACTAGCTGGATGATACAGATGACGTTTTGTCGAAATTGAAAGAATGGCTTGTGATCAGTACGAGTGGGTTGAAAATCATGAAACAATTAGTAACGTTTTTCCTTTTATGTCAACATTTATCAGTGGAAATGTTTAGCAAAAGAATTTATTGCCATCTTGGACTTTTCTGTACAATTATAGTAACTATGTACTTTTCAGCTATCAAGAAAACTACTGGCCTGACCAGACAAGCAGAAAAAAATCTTTACTGCTGAACCCAAGGACTACATAACCTTTGGCACTGCATTTAACTGGTAACATAAAATTAAACACAAACTGTGAAAACAAAAAATAAAGATGAAATGTAGGTTTAACAAGACTTGTAAATAGGTCCTACCAATGAAATCGTTGGATTTGCCAATATCATAGTCCCAAACGGTCACCTCCAGGGTCTTTTTGCTGAGGTCAGCATACTTGATCTCATAGAAAAACTCCTGCCATAGAAGAATGGAATTAGCAATTATAAAAACAAGTGTGTGTTACAGAATCAGGCTTTGTTCAGATTAAACTTACTTCATTGAATTCGGGGTTGAGGGTCTTCTTTTTGACAGCTGTCTTGTGCTTTGATTTTTTGTTCTCATCTGGCTTGAGATACCTGAAATACATTGGTGATATTGAAAGAAAGATGCATTTAGTTTGATCATGTCTTTCACTTTGGGTCAAGTTAGCTTTTTACTAATTTGGCACAGTCTTACTCTCAATGCACAGGCAGTAAAACTGGCACACGTTTGAAACACATTTGACCAAATGTTGTCATATGCAACAAGTCAATATGTCCACCAGAGGGCATTGCAGCTCTTGTATATACAATTTGAAGAGCTGAATGAAGAAGCCATGAAAGGATACACAAGGTTCATTGCAGGATATTTCCACCATTTGCTCTAGGAGCTTTCTTAAATAAATGAAAGGTTCACTTTAAAAAAAAAAAAAAAAAAAAAGATTAAACGCAACCTCACTTTACTTGTCTGCTGACTTCGAGGTCATTAAATGTCTCTTTCTGGCTCTGCTCCTCCAAGTCTTCTTAATGAGGGTCCCTTGCTATTTCACAAAGACCACCAGATAAGCAGGCAGCCAATAGGACTGATTAAAGAAGATTCAGGCAGTGAATTCAGCAGCCTAATAATCACAACCTGTGTCTTATATTGTAAAGGCAATAATATAAATTCCCTCTGTCATTTATTTTATCATCTAGGAATCCATTAAATACGAGTGAAAAACTGAAATAAATCTTGTTTAATATTGTCAGAAATGTCAGTAGACATTTAAAGTAAAAGTTGTGAAAGGCTCATTTCCCTCTTATTGTAAAAGTCTCCCTCGAGCTCTCTTGACACGGGATATCATTTGCTCCTGTAACAGTGCCTCTGGTCAACCATTTCAGCTTTTCTTGTGAATAAATGAATCTGCAGTTTAAAATGATGGTTCTTTTTTTTTTATAAAAATGAACACCACTACTATTCCATAAAAAGCTAATTTCGTTTAATTCCCAAAAATGTGAACGTCAACTGCTATCAATCCAGAAAAAACTGCTCTGACGAAAATAGCAGACAGAGAAATACACAAATACACAAGATTTGCACGAGCAAAAACAACAAATTAATAATTTAGTATTCAAATCTTTTGTAGAGACAGAACCAAGCTGTTTAAATTGACCAATGTTTCTACATGTAAGAAACAAAAACATAGTGCCCGACTACAATAATCCTTCATAAATGGTTTGATTCAGGAAGTGAGAGAGTTGAGAGCTCTAATCCCCTCTGAAGCAGAGATCATTGCTTCATTTAAACCAACACATTCCAGTCCTCAAATACAAACGTCTGCATTTCTCCATATCAAAGACAGAATTCTAAGCTCATGACATGTAACTGAATTGGTATCAAGCGTTGGCATAAATGATTCGTACGCTTGTGTTTGGCAGGATGAATGGATGTGCTTAAGGATTCCTTACGAACATACATGCGCACATATATACTTTCACATTGTCGGTAATCATTTAGTAAATGCTTTTATCCACAGCGCCTTAATGCTAAATTTTATTTTTGTCATTAAGTGCCTTGCTCAAAAGCTCACTAGCTCACTCCTGTGGGATTCAAACCTACAACCTTTTGGTTACGCATCAGCACCTTAAAGTCAACATGATCAAAATTCAACCTATTTTTTAAATGCATTTTATTGATCTTATGTTGAATGATTCATCTGTGCAAGTTAAATTTTTAACCTCATCATTTTTAAATGGGTCCTATTATGCTTTTTTCTTTCGTGTAATGTTGCAAAGTCACTCCTAATGGAGTTATTCTCTATATCAGTAAGCACAAACACCTCAATTGTAGTCTTGAGTTTCCTTCCGGGAAAGTACACGGCACAATATTCCTCATTTAAATAATTCCTGTCCAAGGCATACGCAAAAAAAAAAGAAAAAAAAAAAAAAAGAAATTTGACTTCAATGCATGAAAACGTCTTGTCTAATTGTTATACCACAGATTTGAGTCGACTAGCATCACTAAATCCAGCAACAGGAAGGATTTCCTTTGATATCTGTAATTTACATACTCTTGTATGCACGGATTTTCTGTTCCACATTAAACGTTTTCACTAAATCATTGTGGATTCTGATTATTTTAGTACCTCTGTACATGAACATTTGTGCTTTTGGTGCAGAATAAACAAAAATCTAGTGAAATTTCAGCATATAGAACAATAAAAAGACAGACGATAGTGAGAGGTATGACTTACGTTTTAACATAGGGGTCAGAGAAGCCATTGGCATCCATGGCAGCAAGATGGGCACAGCGGATGATGCCAACCACTAAGCCAGACTTCTGAGAGCTGTACTTCAGAGAGATCATGATGCGCCCTCGCTCCTCCAGAGACTTGTCATCTGTCTTGTCAATCTGTGTGTCAACACACAAACAGAAAACAGTCGGTCCAGCTTCTATAAAGAACTATAAAGAAAAGGATGGATGTAGACTCTACATAATACAAAGAAATATATTTTTAAGAAGTAACTTAATTATGAAACCTAGCATTCATTTGTTGCAATTCTATGAATCTGATTGCTTTATCAACTCTAAAATTCTATTAACACACGTGTTGTGTCCCAGTAGATCGTTTATTAATTCACTCAATTAGTTTCATGCACCAATCTATTATTTCCAATATTTTCTTGTCTAGACATTTTATGGCAGTGCAGAACCTGTTGAATGTGAGGTAAATCTACTCTCTTTCTCTCTCTCAGAACTTTGTGGACCCACCAAAGCCGTCAAGCATGAAGTTAATTAGCTGTGGAGGAGGCGTCTCTGCTCATCCCCCACACACTGCTGTCTCATTTCCGTCCCCACTGGAGATCACAGACTCTCACACACACATACACACACACACTCTCATACACATTACAGAGTCTCTTCACACAACAAACAGTTCGTATTGTTTTCCAGCTGGTGAAGTCACTCTTGGGTCTATAAGAGCAGATCTCAACACAGTCTGTGTGTTTAACTTTTGCCACCTCTACCTGTACTGCAGGTAGCAGTCTGTGTGCTTATCTTACAGGTCAACTTTTTGTCATATGTCATATTTTTTAATTGAAAGACTGATTAGCACAATCGGTGGTGCTTGCATGATCAACTTTACTGGTCACAGAGGCTAGCTGAAAACTAACTTTCTCCCATTATGAATGGGAGGACTTGGTCTTGGATGCCCCAAATAGTTCCTCGAGTGAACTGACTTTCCTTGAAAGGGACTTTGCTGTCATTCTGCATTAGTGGTGGATTTTCTGCAGTTTACATCTTTACACCAGTAAGTGGCGACAAGTGACTGTCTTTATGAGCATGTCATTGAGTGTTTACATTCTTAAAAAAGCCAATTGTGTGTGGTCATGTAAGGTCATAAACAGCTTAAAGGCCTGGGTATACTTAATTTTCCACGTTCAGCTCCGTCTTGCAAGCAGTTGAGCGCGTAAGCCTTTCAAAGACGCGTTTGGTGCGGACTTTAGTGGACTTTATTTTCAAGCGCTCAAGTCACTCGCACATGTGCTGTTGTATGCGGACCATCTGGGCGGTCTCAAAAATTGGGCTGCACTCAAATGGGGTGTGCAGACGTCAGCAGAACCTCCTGATGATGAAAATTACTTCATGCGGACGGTGTGTAGACGCGGGTGACCTAAGCATACTTTGGGCTTAAGAATAAACCAAATCGACAGCTAGATGTTTGCTCATTATCTCGATTTCACCATGTAAACACCTTAATCTGCGTTCTTTCAGCTTACTGAAGTGCATTCTTCTCCTGCTAGAACGTAAAAAAGTGGTGATTATGCTGATCCTAGCAGAGCTGTCTGATATGATATGTAACAGGAAAGCATGCACGTTTCCTGCAGATTTAAGCACATCCAACCCGAGCAAGTGTTTTGCTGTAGGGGAGGAGGAAATATATCATACACTCTGACTCTTTCTTGACCCAGAAAATGATAAAATGTGTTCTCATCTTGTGCAGCTGAAGGAGCAGTGGTACAGTTGTAGAAACTGTAAACACTAGAGGAGAATGAGTCTGTACAAGCTTCCTGCTGACATTTTGGCATACTCTGTATTTTTTATTGCTTTATTTAATATTACAACTCACATAATAAATAGAATACTCTGAGTGGAATACACGGATGCTTACGTTTTGTTGCCAATAATGGTAAATAGCTTGATTTAAAAAAAAAAGAGTCTTGTAAACATGGTTTTCTTGAATTGTCAGTTTACAGGTTTGCATGTAAATTGGTAAAAATGGGTACATTTCAATAAGTTGATTTTTGGTAGTCACCAGCATGTTGGTGTGCATGTCAACATGCTCATTGAATCATTCATTCAACCTATTAGTTAAAAAATAGATTAATTGGAGAACGAAACACCACCCTGCGCTTGGAGATGTGTAGTAGTTCTGCTTTGACTTCATTTGTAACTCATTATTGGCTGGCTCCTGCGTCAGCATCACACGCATGTGTCGTTGTGCTCACGTGATTAGCGTCAGCCGATACTGAGTCGGCATTCTGACGTAGAACCCGGAAGCGCTGCACTGTGTTTACTATGTCAACAGCATAGGAGACTGACAGGAAAGAGAAGAAATCGTTGAATAAAGTCGTTATTTTAGTTTTGTTTTTGCGCACAAAAAGTATTCTCGTCACTTCATAACACTAGGGTTGAACTATGGTAGTTACATGGACTATTTTAACGATGTCTTTACTACCTTTCTGAGCCTTGAAAGGTGCAATGACGTTGCTGCCTATGTGTGGTTCAGAAACCCTTGGATTTCATTAAAAAAAAAAAATATCGGTGACACTTTACAATAAGGTTCATTAGTTAACATGAACTAATAATGAACTGCACTTATACAGCATTTATTAATCTTTGTTAATGTTAATTTCAACATTTACTAATACATTATTAAAATCTTGTGAACGAAGGTCTTGAGGTTTGGAACGACATGAGGGAGAGTAATTAATGACAGAAATTTCATTTTTGGGTGAACTAACCATTTAAACATGCTGCGTAACCAATGAGGTTCATTCTCGTGTGTTACGCAGCACGTTTGAGCTTCTGGAAGAGGTTTGTTTTCGCGCATCACTCAGGTTTGGTTGAGCTTCTGTTTATGTTCGCTGACAAATGTTTATATGTGAGTAAAGGACTAAATTAAATCTGCTCGTCATAAAAAACGATTGTATCTCTTTTAGAAAATTTGGACTAAACCACTCGACTCATATGGATTAGTTTAATGATCTCTTTATGAACTTTTTGAAGCGTCAAAGTTGCAATTTCGTAGGCTTTCAACGGAGGGACAGAAAGCTCTCAGATTTCATCAAAAAGATCTTCATTTGCATTCTGAAGATGAACGAAAGTCTTACAGGTTTGGAACGACATGAGGGTGAGTAATTAATAACAGAATTTTCACTTTTGGGCGAACTAACCCTTTAAATGTTGATGTTATTTGATATAGTGTACAGCACCTTGGTCAAAATTAGTTGTTTTTAATGGTGCTATATAAATGAAGTTGATATTAACATTGGCTACAACAATATTACAGCAGTATTAATAACAGTAACTATAACAGACGCAAGATGTCAGGAGCTCCGTCTGCATGAAACAAGAGGCGAATCCGTGGTGTGATATGAGAGACATGAAAGAAGCACCAGCTTCAGATACCCAGTCTGTTATACAGCATTGCTATTGACAACGGACGGTCATTATCGGGGAATAACAGACTTTGGAATGTTGAGACTGACCAATCAGAATCAATCATTTCAGAGAGCCCTGTAATAAATAGCAATAACAGCAAAAATTCTATCAATTCAACTTTGATTCAGTTCAGCTACTGAAAATGTCTAGGTTTGTATGACCTTTGCCTTTCTAGCAAAAGGTACTCTGATAAAAGATACTAGATGAGATCATCCCCCACCCAATACCTGCTCATCCTGTCAATCCACAGAGCACTTTGACACATGGCTTAAAACCTACATCCACCATCCTCAAATGAAGAAGACGTGTCTACAAAGAAGTGTATCGAATTGCTTTCCTCAACGTTTTCCCTCCATCTCCTGCTAGAACAAAGCAGTGGTTTGTGCTGATCCTAGCAGAGCTGTGCGCCTTAAGGCACGGTGCTGACGAAAGACTTCCTGCTGAGCTGGGTTTAGTTTGTTACTGGAGTACATTTCAGATATAAGGTATGGCCCAGGTATACTAACAGACATGTGCCTAATGGGTGTCTCTCATGCATGGTTGTCAGTGAAACAAAAATGTATTCCCTCGAGGATGTGGCAGCTTTTGAATCGAGGTGTTTTTGTCAGCCAGTTGTTGAGTATGAATACATGTATGGTTGTTAGTTTTCCTCCTATAGCTATATGCATTCTTTGCTGGTGTTTGTAAGCCTGTCATGTTTGTCACAGATGGTTGATAGATATGAGGATGCTGCTCCAATGATAATTGATTTCTAATTAGTATGTTGATTCTAATGAGAGTCACTTTGGACGTCCTAATCAATTTGGTATCTGAATCTCTTTATGTAGCTTTCAAACTTCCCTCAATTTCTCCATCACTCACAGACAACCACACCGATGATTAGCACAACTGAGCTCCTTCCGCCTTCAGACTAATTCCTTTCCAGAGATGAACAGTAAAAGACTGGAACTCACAGGAAGCTGTTTCTCCAAACAGTTGCTGAAGCTCTTGGTCTGGTTGGGTTTGAGTTTCTTCAGGGGGATTCGGGTTTCGCCAATGAATTCGTTGTGGCGGAATTTGTCCTCGTCACACACTGAAATCCTAGACAAAAACAAAAGATTGACAGCATCAGATCTGGTAAAGGAACTACACAGCTAGTTAGAAGATTTGTCGTAAACTCTTTGCCTATATAGATAGATATAGATACCTCTTCGAGGATTTGACATTTTTCTCGGTAAAGTTTTTCCTGTTGAATGTTTGATGGTCATGTTAGCTTATGCCAAGTTCACACTACAGGACTTTAAACATCGGCAGATCGCTGTGCTGTTCAGACTACATGACTTCCTGTGGAGTCTTGAAGTCATTGTGGTGTTCACGCTACGTAAATGATCCTCAATGGGGGTCACACACTACACGAGCTGACAACAACTCTGTCACCCAACGACTTTATTTTAAAATGGACACTGGGAAGAAATTAGATTAAATTTTGAATTAAATTTAATTAAAATGAAATGAACACTTTCATAAGTTTAAAATATTCTGGCTGAACGTTTCCTTTATTGTTTCCATGACGATGCGTCATGCTTGTCACGTGACACACCACGGCCACACTGTATGACAGATGTATTGGTTTTCTCACCATATCTGATATTCCGATTCTCATATATTTGCAAGTGAGTGTTTTGTCATTTAAAAACCTACATCATGATCTCGATCATAATATATAATCATAATAACGTGAGATGGGCGCCGCTTTGTTTGTTTGCGCTTTAGTTCAGAGAGTCCTGTCAGTCGGATTTATAGGCAACAGCACGTGAATTCATCCATTTGTCCCGAAATACATGTGGCTGGTGAACTGGGAGAAGAATGGAGTGAGCTTTATAGTTACTTACACAATGTGTATCTGATATGAATAAACGTTGGCAAATTATAGGCTATTTGAATGGACTGTTATTGCTGCTTCCATAGACATCAGTGCATATTTAATTTGCTGTTGCGTTGCAACACGTGACACCACAGAATATCAAGTCGGCTGAGAGCTCCAGATATTTAGCATGCTAGATATTTGTCTGGCGTCAGTGAGGTGTTGGCGGCGCGTCAGCGAGCGTCTTTGATGCGTCATTGAGTAGTTCACACACAAAGATTGGTGAGCACTGATCACCCCCTAATTTTCTCCTGATCACAGCCCGACCGTTAACTTGCAAATCGGGCTTAAAATCCTGTAGTGTAAACTTGGCATTACTTGTGCATAAACAACTTCTGTTTTATCCCTCTGGTGCTGTTTGCGTGTCGGTCAAAAATGATTGAAAATTGTTTTTTATTTAATTAAATGATTATACTATATTTTAGTTTGATAATGTTTTTTATGTAATATTTTGTATTTTTAGGGTATTTTTATGGAATTAAATTATATTTATGCAGTAGTTATAATCCATTTATTCACTTTTTGAGCATAGACCTGAAAATGAAATTTCCAATTTAAACTGCCATAAGCACAGACTGAAGTTTGTTCTCTTTTTAAAGAAGACAGATTATTGCTGAATTGAAAAAAGTTTAATTTTTTTTAAATTAAATATATATTTTACAAAACACATTTAACTCTAAAATTGTGAGAAAATCAAAGCCATAAATCTTAACAAGCTGTGTTCCAAATTTGAGGTTGATTTCTCAAAAAATGAGCTTTCAGTAAGATTTTGTTTGGACGCAGTACCAAACGTTTCCAATAGATGAAATTAGTCTCCCATTCAGTTGTGATTACTTTTTTCAGGACCATTTCACCTTTTTGAATCATGTCCATGATTTTTTTTGTGTGTGTGTCTTCACACAGCAAGTGCAAAAACCTTTACCAAGTTTCGTACCATTCCGATGAAGAAAAAACTTCTAAAAAAATTAAACAAAAATGACCCAACAGCACCAGAGGGTTAAGCAGATCTTTTTCTTCACTTGTATTTGGATCCGGAGATGCTGTACTATTTCAGAAGATCCATAACAGCGCCCCCTACTGTATAACAGTGATAACATGAATTGTTGTGAAAAACTTCACAATGGCGCGAAAGCGTTGTGTCATAAATGACTTAAAATCTTGTCAATGGTGGGGAAAGAGTAAAAAGACATCACCAGGTTAATCTGATATACCATGTTTAAATCTGAATAACATTTCAAAGCTTTCAAAATTCATTATTTATTCTTATTTAGAACTAATGTGACCCACGTCTAAACCAAAATAAAAATAATCTGTACTCAGTTCAGTCAAAGAGATATTTGGAGGAGTACGTCCACATATCCAGTCAAGTGCTGAAGGTGAGCATTACAAACTGATTCCCAACCACCTGTGCTTCATAACGTTTTGAAAAGAGCTTTATCTCAGTCAAGTACATAGTATGACTGGAACTATTTATTCAGTATATCCCATATATTCCAAATTCATAGCAGAAGCTCCATGGGAGGATTTCATGCTATCTTTTCACTATAGATGTTCATTTGCATTGAGCTTGCTCACTGTGAAATGAGTTTTCTGTGCTATTTGCAGTATCGGCAAGAACCACTTGATATGTGGGGGTAGGAACAAAGGCACGGCTTCTTTTAGTTTTGTACAGGTCAATAATAACATTTGACTGGATACAGATGAGTAATTCACACAGGAAAAAAGATTGTTCTGCTGATGTCTCTCATTTATAGCAAGAACAGATGGCCAGAATAACAACAATTCCATGTGTTTAAGATGGTGATGAATTGGTCAGCAGCAGAAAGAGACAATTATTTCACCAAAATATGAAAATGTCTTTATTTACTCACCCTCCTCATGCCATTTGAAAGATGAAGGATTATTTCTCTTCTGTTAAAGGTACACTATGCAACTTTTTTGTTCAAAATAGCAAATTTTGTGTCTCATGTTTCAAAAAGCATACCAAACACACTATAAAAGTACCTTAAAAGTATATATGAATATTGTGAATGAGTCTTCTGAATCTAAATTATATATTTGAGGGACTGACCAAAACGCAAGTTGTTTACTGGAAATACGGTCTTCTGTCCAAGCTCTCAAATCTCATTCAAGCCTTTGCACATTCAAACCTGGCATGTCATGATAAGCATGAAAACCAGTTCAGCTTATGTATTGTTTATTCTCCTATGGCAGTGTGCCATCTAATAAGTTCTCCTATATATGACTCAGAGGAAGACTTTAAGTTTTGGTTTGTTCATCAAAAAAAAAAAAAAAAACGCGTACAGCCAGCAATAATGGCAGGTTCTACCCAGCCCATTTTGCCAGCAGCACTGATCCATACAGATATATTTTCACTCTAGACACGTTTACTTGTTTCAGTTTCAAGGACTGGTATAATCCTCATGCTTTACACCTCATAACATGACTGATTCCTTCAACTCCCTCAATAAGAAATATCATAAACCCCCATAAAAAATGAGTTAGTACGGTGACATATCGAGGGGACATGTTCGGTTCACTTAGTTTTGTTGTGGGCACGACATATAAACTCGTGGGAACGTGATAATATGTTGTGGCCATAAGATAGTAATTCATGGGAACGTGATAAGTCGTGGCATTGTCGAGGTAATGACATCCATATGTCGTGGCCATGCGATGTAAAGTCGTGGCCTTGAGATTATATGGTGAGGGTACGACATCTATTTCTCGTGGCCATGAGTTAAATGTGTAAACAACCTGCACAATCATAGCAACCTGGAATTATCAGAAATGGATAAGATTATAATAATATTTATTTTTAATTAAGAAAAAGTGCGGATTTAAGAAATGATTATATTAACATATTGCATTTGCTATATTGTATTGTGTGCGATGTTGCCTAAACAGCATTCGAATGAAGTTTGTTATTATTAAATAATTATAATAATAATAATAATAATGATAAAAGGATAGCCTATGTAAGAACATAAAATAATATAGTCTTGGCCTACAAGAAAACCTTTTTATCCATTCCATCTCACTGATCGTGTATTTATTTATTTATTAAGACTATTAAAGCTGCAGTCCGGAACTTTTTTGATTAAAAATTATCCAAAATTAATTTTTGAGCAAGTACATAACCAGCCAGTGTTCGAAACTATCTCCTTATCTTAGCTCGATTCACAACGGTAAGCTTGTAATAATGTTTTATAATAAGAGCGACCTGGTGGATTTCCGCGGGACATTCAAGCATGCAGCAGTTCATCTTTGCGTCATTACGTCACGTCTGTAAACAGAAAGAAGGAGTCCAGGCTAATCGGCTTTATCATGTGAGGATGCTGCTTGTAGCGGATCATTTATAGCCTGTTCTCACAGCAGCTGAAATAATTAAACTTATCATTTTGATGGTGGATTGTAATCCAGAAAGATCCAAATGACAATCATCAGTGACAACCGGAGATTTACCCCTAGTCAAAAGCAAAAGACTTTGGACTGTGGAGTGGCTAAAGAAACTGAAATCTACAGGTAACGATAATACACGCTAAATACACATAGTCATGCAATGCTGATGTTGTTAACATTACCAATTTGAGAACAAAGTATAACAGTAATAATAATTTGCACAGTTTGGCGTGATCCGAGCTATGCGATCGTTAGATTTAATCATCATTGGCAGCACGATTTATCGTAGGCCTAATGCCTTTTTCCTCAGTTGGTCAGAACAAAAGCGCCAGAAATGTTACTTACTTGTTCAGATGATATTTTCCAGTGAAAATTCTTATATTGGTCATACTTTCAAGATTTACAATCTGTGATTCTGAAGTACAGTATCCACACCGGTGTAGTGATTGACAGCAAACATTAGATTCATCCGTTGAGGAGTCGTGCCGATGCCAACGCATGTAATGATAACAATTCCGCATATGACTGTAATTGCAGGTTTCAATCAGAGATGGCGACAAAGAGGAAAAATGCCAGACTGCAGCTTTAAACCTAAATAAAATGAAATATATATGTTAGCCTAAATTCCAGTAAAAGAACTTCCTGTAAAATTCCCATGCGCCTACAGAAATAATTAAATCAAAGCTTTTATAGGCTATATACAAATAATAAACAAAGTATTCTTTTAACATAGGCTATAGCCTATTATTAGTAGGTTAACACATTTTTTGAACTTCATTCGAATGCTGTTACAGGCATGAGGGGCTACAAGTGAAAACAGATGCTTATTTAAGCTACTGTAGTCTAGGCTACAGAAATACATTTATAAAGTCAAAACTTTATTGGCATCATCGGTCATTTACAGTATTTACAAAATACAAACTTTAAGTAACATAAGGTAGCCTACAGAATGTTAATTAGATAAAAAGATGGTTATGGGAAATGAAGGGGAAAATAAAGCAAATATATTTATAATGAATAGCTAAACGTAGGCTAATATAAAAATATTAAATAAAAAAGATGAGATTAAAAATGTACAAGGCACAGGCCTATTCTTTTAACATTTATTGATAAACTTCATTTGAATGCTGTCTAGGCAACATCGCGCACAATAGGCCGCAATATGTCCATATGTCAATATGTTAATATTGCACTTTTTCTTAATTAAAAATAAATATTATTATAATCTTATCCATTTCTAATAATTACAGGTTGCTATGGTTGTGCAGGTTGTTTACACATTTAACTCGTGGCCACGAGAAATTGATGTCCTTCCCTCAACATAATGAAGTCGTGGCCATGAGAAAAATATTTCGTTCCCTCACCATATGATCTTGGGGCCACGACTTTACATCGCGTGGCCACGACTCGACAAAATGATCTTGTGGCCACAACTTATTATCATGTTCCCACGAGTAAATATGTTGTGGCCATGACAAAACTAAGTGAACCGAACATGTCCCCTCCTGGTCACCGTAAGTTCGAAACAAGCATATAAGGGACTTTAGGTGTATAGTCACTATTACAGAGTAGGCTGTGATAGTTTATGATCTAAAAAACATTTTCATACATCATGTATTTGTAAAAAATAGCCCTACCAGGACATCCAACAGTAAAATACATCAAACAGACTAATGCAGAAAGGGCAATTCTAGGATTTCAGCCTGAGCGGTGGTGTATTTGGTTGCATTTTATTTTATTATCAGATGAAAAAAGAGGAGCAAGCATTTTAGAGCTGTGCTCTGAGCCAAACATTGCCATCCAACAGTGGAAGGATAATACTTAATAAACCAAACCTGAAAGTTTTTAACAACAAGTAAGAGAAGGGCACAAAGTGAAATAACCTCGTAATCTTAAAACTAATCAGATTTTTAGGGGGGCTGAAATGAAACAGTAGGGCCGAAGCTCCTCTTAATAGTGTCTAGCAATCCCTACGGATCAATCGATTTAACTTACACAGCCTTGTCGATAAGGGAGGGAAGAACACACACAGAATCCCTTCCAATCCACATTATTTCCATTTGTTTCCTCTCCACTGCATCAACAATGAATTCCTGAATGCTTGTTCTATTCCCATCTGGAAGTTAGATGTGTATGTGTGACATACCATTGCTATTCATTACTAAACCGTTTAGCCTCGCTCAGTAGTTCAGTTCTCTAAAGACTTCAGTCATGTTTCAGGTAAACTGGCAATCACACGTTCTTCCCCCCTGTTGATAAAGGTCTTGAAAGAGGCACAGGGCAGCTGGAGCAGAACTCAGGTATGTCCAAAAGGTCTGGTTAATAAAAGGCACTTTCCCCCTGTTATGTTACATGTGGATAGGATTGTTTCCCTAGACAGCCATGTGCACTGGATTGCTCTTTATGCTGTTTCTAATAGTTTTGTTTTGATTATGGCTCATTTTGTTAGTGTGCATGTTTAATGCCAGCTGTCCTCTTGGATAAATGTGCAGGGAGTTCAGAGATTTATGTACAATACAATCACAGTACATTGTGTTTTTTTGTGAGCTGGATATATTTGTGGATAGCCTTGAATTTGCAAAGATATTCCTGAATAATGTGGGGTAGAAAGGTCCAGAGTATTCAGATGTAAAAGCAACGTTCCTTACTAAAATATATTCTAAAAATAAATAAATATATAATTGTTAATACACATACGTGCACACATTGTTAGTCTTTTGTTTCTATGGTTTCACATAGATTTGGTCATATCACACCTGTTATTAATTTCATTGATTCATTCACCTGTGTATTTATTGGTTTTGCTTCAGTTTCTGTCTGTTCTCGTCATGATCAAGGTGGTTGTTCTGTTCGCCGTGTTTTTTTGCCAGCGTGCTCTGTTTCTTTTGTTTAAATAAATTGGAAAAAGTAATCCAAAAAAGTAAATCCAGCCATTTATTTCATTTTGTTCTCAACCAACGCTTACAGAACAGACCTAACAAAACTGATTTAGCAGCAGTTCGTATCCTCCTCATCTCCCAAGGGGAAAGCTCCCTAGAGAGACACACACAAGACTTCCTGGACTTGTACCATCTAGTAGTCCATTATGACGACAGCCTGTGTGTGTTTATCCAGGCAGGTCTCAATGCTGAGACGAGAACGCGCCTGCCTGGAGATGGACCACGAGGGAGCTTCCAGGAGTTTGTGGCCCTTCGTCTCCTCCTACGTTATCTGCTCAGTGCTTCATGGATCTGCCTCAGGCTGATAGTTTGCCAGCTCAGGCCTAGACTGTCGACCCATTTGCTCTGCCTAGAATCTCCATGCCCGTCACTCCACATCGGCCTGTTGGCTCCACCGGGCTTCCTCGTTCCTCCGGCTGCGCCTTGGTCAGTTGTCGCTCTGCCATTGCCATGGACTTACGGGCCTTCGTCTATGACACGTCCTTTCAACCGTTTGGCTCCATCTTCCTTTCAGCTTCACCTCAGTCCTTGGGAGCACCGGCTCCACCTCAGTCTTCCGCCACCCTGACTTTACCTTGGCCGCTTGTCCCTGTGGCTCCACCTTGGTCTCCAGGACTTCTGTGTTGCCCGGTCTCGTTGGCTCTTCAGCTCTGCCTGGGCCTCCACCGCGAGTAGCTCCGCCTCAGTTGGACGTTCCCATGATTCTGTCAGCCAAGTCTTCACTATGGCTCCTCCCTCCCTCCCTCGACTGGGATTCTGGCTGAAGATTCCGCCCTGGCTCATCCTACCACTGGCTCCTGCCTGGCATCTACCTCTGTCATTTCCTCCCTGGACTTCACCGCTGTTATCTCTGCCTTGGCTCCTGTGTTTATCCCATGTGCCTGCCCTGCGCCCACCTCCTAAGCCCCATCCCGTCCTCGTCTGTTGGACTTTTTGTAAATTGTTTGTTGTTTATAAGGCGTGAGTCTGAGCCTTCATGATGGGAGATGTTATGGGTGATCTTGTTTGTTGTCCGTTTTGGTGGGTATCAATTCTGTTTCCCATGTTACTGATTTGTTTATATGGTGTAAGTAAAGCCTTTATTTTGCTTCAGTCTCTGTTGTATTGTAGTTCTCTTTGTTTTAATGTGAAAAGATAAATTCTGTTCATAAAATGAGGAAAAATAAGAGGTGAAGCACATCTAGCTGCATCTAATTGTCTGTAAACGTTCCAGAAAATGTGTTTGCAAATAGTATTTTTGTATTCTTAAACCACAAAGTGTAAATTAAAAGGCTTTCTTGGGTATAAATGCATGAGAGGTGAGCCACTTGTGTGGGTAATTTGGCTTTGAATAGAGCTGTCACTGTCTGAGATGATGTTGGCAATTGAGGTATGCCTTTTCAGATAAATCACATGCTTTTCATAGCCACAGGAGGAGTTCGGCATAGCCCGCCATTAAAACACCACTTTGATGTTCATCGGCGGCACATGAAGATCGTCGGCAAATGAGGTTTGGAGAATAATGGGAAAGACCGAATGCTGAAGTGAGATAACACCTCAGAGCTCCATTGTGTGAAAGTGTGAAAGACTGAAGCCTGACATCATGTATATGTCTGACTTGTACTCTGTAGGAGAGCTGTGGGTCTTTTTGTGAAGCTGTCCTTAAAGTTTTCCCGGCTTTACAAGATTCTACATACATCTGCGTATATCACATTTACTGCTACTATATTTTTATTTTCCTATATAACTGGACACCCCATATCCTCTAACACAAGGATTTTCATATTTAGGCTCCCTAAATAAATTCATTACTTTGTGAGTCAGTGCTTTCTAAATTATAAAGGCAGTTATATATTTTCTAATGCTGTCAAAATTTAAAATTTTTAATGCAATTAAGGCTGCATTCATCCTTTGGCTAGCTTTACAATATATGAGTACACTCTTATTCAAGCAAATGCTAATAAATGTTAAAAAAATGATAGCTTTCAATTACACTGTAATGTTGAATGCCTATAATTAATGGCTAGAATTGAGAAAATCAATTTCATAGAGACATCAGTACCAATATTGGTATTGGTGATACTGGCCTTCACTCATAAAAAGATGCCATTAAACAAATATTAAAAATATAGGCTACTGTCGTTGTGTTTCTATGCTAATTTGGAGATTAAATGTGAAATTATTACCATATAAAAATATATTAAAATCTTTAATGTTAGGTTTTATTAATCACGGTTACAGAAACATTTGCGATTAATGTTAATTTTTTTATATATATATATTTTCACATTCGCCACATGTATATTTCTTGACATACCTATGCACTGTGAAAAAGTAGTTTTCGAAGTTTAAAATAATAAAAAAAAGTTTATTCGAGTATGTTTTACAAGAAAATAATATTTCAGTCTTTCTACTTCAAATTTTCAATTCAATGTGTTAATTGGCATTTCTTTCTACTTATTTGTGAAAATTAAAAAAGTAAATCCTACAGCAAATTGTTTTCAGTGTTAAACCTCCAAACTACTCACTGGAGCACAGAATGCCAGTGTCATTTAATGTTATTGTTACAGAGAAATTGAAAGAGAAGATGTCACTTCCTGCCAGACAGAGACTATCTCTTTACGACAAGCTGTTTTCATTTTTACCCTCTTTTCAGAAAGCAGAAGCAGATGAGTTCGAGTCAGACACAAGATAACTATTTTATCACTGGGATGTAGGCACAGACCATCAGGGCTTTACTAGACAGCCTTTATTGAGGAAATTTAAGGCACAATAAAGTGCCAGAATGCACATGAGGAAATAATGAAAATGTAGTTTTTATAAACGCTACAGGTGAGACACTGAATATGCCAGTGTTTGGAGTTTATTTACGTGAAGGACAAGAGCGATCCCTGAAGGAACGGCCTATGAGGGAGACTTTCGGTTTCCATGGAAACTGGCTAAGACAGCCCTTAAGAAAAGCAATGGTGAATCATCAGGTGGTTCCTCCTCGATCCACATGTCTGCAGACACACAGACATACGTCTGTACTTTACCTCAAAACGGTAAACAACCTTTAAGGATTTCAGTCAACTTGTCGATATGTCCAGATCATATCATCATACAGCCTTGTCCCAAAGGAGCTCATCCTCTAAAAACAGCATAAAGAGCAAAACAGCCTAAATTAAGCCTTAAACCCTCATCCCAGGCCTCAGTTAAACCTTTCTAAACTCGTGTCACCTCCGTCTAGCTGTGTTGAATGAACCCATTACTGCACCGCTTAAGAACAGAAATGTGACCTTTGAAGCGCAGACTCTCTGCCTCATTAATTCACACCGAGTCCAGACAAATCTGGGAGACTCCAAACCCAGAGCTGCAATCTCAGCGGGAAAAGCCTGCAAGTCACACAATAGCTGCCTGCTCTCGCTAACTCTGGCCTGTCTAGACGACTCCAGCATGGACTTGGTGTTGGTGTTAAACTTTTTACCGTCTTGCAGCATCAGATTTTGCTCAGGAAAGAGAGCAGGTCACATTGGCTACGTTTACATGCACCCAAATAATCCATTTGTAATCGTATTGACAGCTCAATCGGATTGAAAAACCTTCATGTAAACACCTTAATCGATCCAATTGAGCTTGATCCAAATGAAATTTCGATCGGATTGGAAGGGGTGGTTTATTCCTTTTCTAATCCGATCCAACAGCAAAAAATGACCATATAAACACTTGAATCCGACTACTTTCTCAATCGTATTCAGAAGTCTCTGGGGCACATGCAATGTTGACACGCATTACGCAGTGCGCAAGTTTATGTTCGCGTCTTTAGTTGTAAAGATGAATGCCAACAGGCAGTGGCATAGCTGTATCCCTTCGTCATAATATTGGAAATCTTTCCGTTTTAAAACAAGAAGGGGAGCCAATGGATATCACACAAGAAGCAACGTGCACACTTTGCGCAAGAGTTATGCCGGTGAAAAAGTCCCAACCTCGGTCAGTATTCACTACAGAAATTGAACGCAGCATTAACGGAGCATATTCTCTCAGAGACGAATTTCAATATAATGCTGATAACGGTATATAACTGTCTTAATTTATTCCATTATTTCTCTTGTGGCCGTACATATAGGCTAGTGAAACAAATGAGAATAATAGTATTTTGTGTTAAACAGGTTGTTTTTTTTTTTTTTTAAGTCGGTGCTTGAAGTAAAGCTGCGCTTAATTTTCATTGATGAATGCGGTGTTAGTAAATATTATAGCCTACACTCTTAATAATTTTAATTAGGCCTATAATTTATTGTATAATAGGCCTAATAAATGTTTAAAACATTTTCAAAGATAGCTAATAGCCTAATTTATCCTCACAGCACGTATAATTTTAATTTAATAATAAAAGAAAAAAGCCTAGCCTAATAGTTATAATAATAGGCTAGAAGAATGTAACAGGCCTACATTAATTGGAAATACCAAATCCTCTTAATATTGCCAAGATTTGATGCTTTTGACAATATCTCTGGCTATCCTCGATACATGATCATCGTCTGTTGACGCAACCCGGGTTACCGCAAGTGTGATTGATATGACATCACACATGCAGAGCATGTGCGCAACAGTTTTAATCGGAATATATATATAACACATATAAACGGATATTTGAATCAGATTACAATGTTTAGAGTACATGTAAACAGATCCGCAATCGTTTGGATTGACGGAAATTGGTGCATGTAAACGTAGCCACATCTCAACTCTATTAGAAGTTCACAAATCTATCTGCCAATCTATCTTGGTATAAACCTACAGTATTTGTTACATGTGCCCTGGGTCTGTGTTCTATTGTCATCATATGGACTCCATTTCCCACAATTCCCCATCTAGGAACCAATCACACACTCACACCTGTTTCCCATCAGTGACACTTAATAAGCTGCACTCAAACACACACACATTGCTGAGTATTGTTTAGCCTTTGTTCTACCTTATCTCCGTGTTCCTTGTCTTTGCCTAGCCTTGCCTTGCCTGTGTTTTGACCCTGGACTGTTTCCTTGTTTGATGATCGTTCGCTGCCTGCCTTGACCTTAGCCTGTGTTTTGGATTACTCTTTTGCCTTGCCCTCTTGTATCTGTTTGCTGGTGTTTGACCCTCTGCCTGTACGACTATGCTCTTCCTGTTTTATTAAAGCCTGCATTTGGATCTCCAACTCCGTTGTCATGCTCCCTCCGTTACAGTATTGAAGTGTCAATACTAATAGTTCATTAAAATAAATGCATTGAGAAAGAATAGTTAATATAAGATATTTAATACAAGAACACTACATATTTAATACAAGAAGCTTTACAAATGCCCGTGTTGGTGGTTGGGGGCAAATGAAAAAAATAATATTCCACAATAATATAATCAATTTATCTAAAATACTAAATTAACTGTATCTCAAAGAGCACACCACAAAGTAATCAAAATTCAAAAGCCACTAAACGTCACCTCCGTCAAAAATGAGATAACGATATTGAGCGAATGCTCTCCACACATATACGTTCATCAAATACATTTGCTTCAAATCCGCTAAACCCCAGCATCAGCCCATTCAGAAATACCAGTTTGTTGGCAGAAACCGCTAAACGCCACTTCCCTTTGTCAACAAAAGTACACAGAAGAACCAATCGGAAGACATGAATCGAATTATATGATTTCAAGAAGAATCACGTGTGCGTATGAGCCGGCTTTCAATTGCCGAGCTGCAAGTTATCATCATATTTTGTCCATCGTTACAGTGGCAATGACAGGATTTCACGAGTAGCAAGTACACACAACAGTGTTCTTTTGCTGCTGTAAAACTGACAGAAACAGACATTTTACTATGTCTTCTTGTCCAAAGAGATGGACTTAGAGGTTTTTGCAATAAAAGCACACATGGACAGTCAAATTTGTTAAATGCCAATGAATTAACTAAAGTGACATTTTTGAAAATAAGGCATTTATTTCTCGTCCTCCTCCCAAGCCACCTCCATCTTTCCTCCACGGACTTAAGAGCGTTTTGCATCTGAACTCTTCATATGCTGTCAGGAATAATAAAGTGTTTAAAGCAAAAGTCTAAGTGAAACCTATAGTATAATTAATTGAAATGGCCCCTGAACTTGCTGCCAAAACTCGCAGAATATCTGGTAGAGAATGCAATTGATTTGATATTAATAGCGTCTAATCTTTTAGTCAGAATATGATAATCAAATGAAAATGTATGAGATCCAGTAAACTGGTATTAAGCTATGAATTCTTAATTAGATACAAGCTCATCTGGTCAGAGTATTGGAACATCATTCCAGAGGACATTTTTCCTCTATATACTGATGTATATGAGACAGAGACTGATGGTAGGTAGAAAAGTCCTCCGAGTAATGACTTCCTTTGCAAGCAGTTTTCTAATGGAAAACTAATCCATATTAAGTAAGAGTTAACCAAGACCAAATTGAAATCGGATTCCCATTTAATGCTTTGTCAGCCCATATAAATGGTTAACAGTGACAAAGACCAAAAAGTGCTTCGTCAGTAATCAATGGCCATTTTCTGAACAAGTTGCCAACAGCAAGTTGCAGCATTGAAGTGAATGTGTGCAGGACATTAGTTAAATCAGCTACACAACATTGTTATTTTTGTTTACTGAAGTTTATTTCATTAACCATGATAAGACTGAATCAAAATGTTCATTTATGTGTATAGCTTGCAAGTACTTTTGACCTCATTATCTGACACATTAAACCCTTTCTTATATTTGCAACATTTAACTAGAAAGACAATGCCAAGTGGTTTCTTTACTCAGGCAACTTGGTTAATCTGCTTTTAATGGATTTGAGGGATATCGTGAGCGTAACACAGCTGTTATGTAATGATACACACAAGTGGAGACTAATGTTCCTCTGTGGTGTAATCTTTACTGCCACTTTGTCTTTGCTATTATCCTAATGCAGCATTTCAATCACCACACAGGGTTTCAATGCAAACTAAACAATCAAGCTCTGTGAAAAACAACCCATTTTGCAACAGTCATGTTTGCGAGGCATTAAATGTCACTCAGAAAGGGCCAGTGACATTTCAACTGGGGTGAAAACACCAGGCAATATCGCATATAAAGGGGAGGCCAAAATAACAAATGACATGAAAAACTTTCAAATGTTTGCAAAGGTGAGTCATGATAGGTTGATTAGCAGTTAGCACTGAGTCTAAAGACCTCTAGCAATTGCCACTTTGAACTATGATGCAAGACAACAATGATATGTCTAAAGAGTCAGGTTACAAAAACTATAAAAAAAAAAAAGTATGTAAAATGTCTTAAACAGACCATTTGGGGGTAGACTTAACAGTTACTTCACTGCATTTATATTATTATGGCAGTTGCTTTATTAAGGTGGCAGAAAAACAGTGGTAACAAGTGGAGGAAAACCACAAGATCTACGGAAAAAAGAAAAAGAAATGTCTTGTGCCTTTGGATGTCAGAATCAGAATGTTTTCATTTTTATAGAATACCATCTTCAAAGACGCACTTTGAAGCTAAACAGACAGACTGGACTGATGGAACCTGCGATGATTAGCCTACTTTTAAAGCATGAAATTGATGTAAACTATTGATCTACACAATATTAACATATGCAGTTCATAGAGGACATATTGTATTTGATTGTATTTGTGAATGCATCGAAAACCACATCCAAAACGGAAAAGAGCTTTGCGATTGAATGTACAAATAGATTAGACAAGAAATCTCAGCTATATATTTATAGACTGCTGAAAGCTACAGAAAAGAGAAGCAAATGGATCGCTGTGATTCACAGAAACAACTGGATTCTAGGAAGCGAAACTTTTGCAGTTATCATTTTGTGTCAATATGTTGAATTTTGGAGAAAATCATACCCTATACATCGTTGAACTCATCAATTAAATATTTATCATCTTATATTCTGCATAATAGGGTATTTTTAAAGAAACACTGACAAAAACTATAAAAGTTTTATGGCTAGATGATATATATATATATATATATATACACACAACAAAATACACAAATATGCAACAAACAATAAATAAGTTGCAATATATAATTAATTGTGCTTTCACTATGAGGTTGATTTACCACCTGAGGAGCATAAATTCTCTTCAGAGTTCTCTCTCTGTGTGTGTGTGTGTGTGTGTAAGTGAAGAACAATGCACACGCACGATGCTTATGTCGACATGTTCATGTAAATACTCACCAATTATGAGTGTATTTGACCATTTAGGCAACCGAAGACCAAGGCTACTATGCTTGTCCGTGTTCCACTCGGAGCGAGCGCACAGAAACATCCTGTCAGAAGCGGATTCAGTTCTCTTTCATGGCTTTGAGTTTCCTTTTTTATATCAAGCACGTCCCGCTCTTTACTTTTTCATTCATTCATGTTTCTTTATTAATAACGCCAACAGTCCTGCCCACTGAAAGCTGCGGATTATCATGCAGATATAAATATGTTTACCCTAACTGCTGTTCAAAAAATCGTTCATTTCGCCGTTACCACAAACAAGCTGCGTAGCCGCTTGAATCTGAGCGCAGCAGGAGCTCTAGGTTACCGTAGAAACGTAAGTGGTTTGCCATTGATGGCTGTCGTGACACTCGCAAACAACGCTTAACACGCACTTTGGCCGGTACAACCTGAAATATATTATTATTATAAACTTTTCATCAATTTCGGTAGGCTCTACAACAAAGGAATTGATGATCTCTAGTAATGTCGAATTTTTATTAGATCATTTGTTGGTAAAGGGTAAGACCTGGTGAGCCACATGATTTTTGTCAAAGAGCCAGGAGTGGCTCGCGAGCCATAGGTCCCCGACCACAGATTTAGACATACTTATATTGTATTTATATTAAGTGTTCACACGCAAAATTTGCTTTATGTATTTCCCCGGCATCGAAATCAGGCACATATAAATGTCTGTAAACACGATTCCTGCCCGCATGTCAATATCCATGGATTACTGGATCTTTTTTTAATTTGTAAGGAACACTTTCGAGTCCAACCTTTAGTTTAATTGTTTTACTCACATTTTCGCAGTTTCCCTTTTAAATTCAGTTATGCAGCAGGCTCTTTTGCCACTCAGTGCGGATAAGGGGGGTGTGTTCTGGCGGGAAAGTGGCATCAATGCATACCCTCAATTATGTGAGTTAACTATTTTGGATTGTAAAGTTAGTGTTTCATACAGTAAAAACTTTTTTTTTCCTGTCTAAACAAGAAAATGTTGTAAATTTCACCACTTGTATCCATCATTCACTTTACTTTTTACATCCAAAAACATATTTAGAGAAAACCAACGGATGCTTTCTATGTCTTGTTTCTGTTGGCAACAGTTAAACATCATGAGGAAACTCTAGCAGGCAGCTAACTGGAGTGATTAGATCCTGATAATTGCTCTGCAGGGTCACATAAAGTCCAAGGAATATGACTCAATTTTACAGGATAAAGCAAGCACTGTTCCCTCAATATACTGCCATTTCGTGAAGACCCCAGTAACCAAATCTAAACATGATGTAAGCTTTCAGTTTTAGCGGACAGCGTGAGAAGTAAATTTCTACCTCCTTCACTGGTCCTTCAACTGGAGGCTTTTAATTTTGATGAATGCCTTAACATCCCACTACACTCTATAGCAGCGATCCAAGAATCATTGAAGGCAAATGCTGTTCTGATGTTCTGCTTGTAATTAGGTCTCAGTCTCAGCACTACATGGGGGCCTGGGGTCGGCCTGACCCACCCAATTACAACTGGATCATGGGAATCATGTAACCATGGACACTTAATTAAAAACATCCATATTTTTTTCTTTTTCCTTATTAAAGTAGGATCTCAGTTCAGTCACCACTGACATTTTTGAAAAGCCCTCATTAAACTTAAGTTGATTTGCTTCACATGCCACTTTCTCTGTTATCTTTTTTATTTGATTCCACCTATACGTCAAGGGAACGAACCTAATGTTTTTTCTTTCAATATGTAACAAATATGTAGGATACACTTTATTTCAACGGTCCACTTTAGATATTCTGCTAAGTAACTTTGCAGCTACATGTCAACTAACTCTCATTAGAGTATTAGTGGACTGTAGTAGACTGATAGGTTAGGGTAGGGCTATTCAACTGGCGGCCCGCGGGCCAAATCCGGCCTGGCAAACATCTTCATCCGGCCCGAGGGCACCCCAACCTCCCTCCTCCTCTTTTCCTGGCAGTGTGGCAAAATTTAGTTAGACACTTGGCCGCAGTGGTGCCTGCAGCTGTACGGCTTGACTATATACGCACTATTCGTACCATGCACACTCATCCGACTGACCTGAGAAACGTTTTCTGTGCGAATATTTCAGCAGTTATTATATGCATCCTGTATTTCTGTTGACTGAACCAGCGATACCAATCATTCATGAATTAATCATTCTTTTGGCTCGATTCTTTCTTTTCCGTGAATTGGCCAAACGCGCTTGCATAACGATCTGAAATGATTTGGATTTGTTCGGACCGCTCTGTCACTGAATCATCTGAAGTTGTTTCTCAGTCAGTAACAACAAATATAGAACAAATAGTGCTGTTTTCAGGTGTTTCACTAGTTTGCTTTGAACTACGCAGTACAGCTCAGTGTATAATGGAACGAAAGCTTAAAGGAGCTGCTTTTATTCTCGGTCCCGGACATCTACTGAGAAGCGTTTCAATTCGACACGCACCTCTGGGTAACAAATCACAAATCACTCAATGATTAAACTAGTTTTAAATTGGATGAAACAGCCTCAACATTGTTATAGCCAATAATATTGCAATGAATTTATTAGGTGGGTAGGGGAATAATTCATTTCTTTGTGAAGGTGTAGTTTTTACTTGTGTTTAGGTGTTTTTTAGGCCTATATAACATATCATAATCATCTGGTAGCCATGTATGGTTTTATCTGTGGTTACTAAGTCTCACTGTCATTATATTTTTATTTAAGCCTATAATAATTATAAATAAAAAAAAAATCTTACCAATAAGACACCCCCCGGCCCACTTCAACTTTTTGATTTGATACTCCGGCCCTCAAATGAAACTACTTCAACAGCCCTGGGTTAGGATTAGTAGAATAAGTTGACATAATTGCAAAGTAACTTTAAGGAGAATGTCTGTTGGGGAGCATCAAAATAAAGTGTTATGCAGATATTAAGCAGAGAGTCTACTAATACTCTAATGACTGCTAGTTGACATGTAGTTGCAAAGGTACTTATAGTCAGCAGAATGTCTAAAGTGAACCATTGAAATAAAGGGCCCTATTTTAACGATCCAAGCGCATGGTCTAAAGCGCACAGCGCAAGTGCACTTGGGGCATGTCCGAATCCACTTTTGCTAGTTTAAGGATGGGAAAAATGGTCGGCGCATGGTCTAAAAGGGTTGTCTCTATTCTCTTAATGAGTAATGGGTGTGTTTTGGGTGTAACGTGCAATAAACCAATCATTCTCCCATTCCCTTTAAAAGCCTGTTGTGCTCGCACCATGGCAGATTCACTATTTACATGGCAGAATTTGCAAGCGGAAAAACAGAACGCTTCTCTAGCGATGAAATGGATCTGCTCGTGTGCATGGTTAAAGCGCCCGAGCAGACCATCTACGGGACAAGCCGACACACCTCGTTTTCAGACCAGCACGCCGATGGGCGCACAAATGGGTGCAAATGCATTTGCTATTTAAACAACGTGGTGCAGGACGTGAAAATGATAACTGCATTGGGCTGAAACTAGCAAAAAACACTTGCGCTGTGCCTGGCGCCGCATTGCGCCAGGTGTATGATAGGGCCCAAAGTGTTACCCAAATCCGTCTTTCTAGGTAATTAACCATTCGCTAAACTCCACTAACAGCCGAGTCACTTCTTTACGATGGATAAGCGTTTGTCATTTCCAGTGGCAACTCAACACAAATAACTTGAGCATTCAGACACAATTGTTTAATTATTTAATTTTGCAGAGGCCTTGACATATAAACTTCACAGTAAAGTAATGAATGTATAGATTGTGATTGGGTACCTGAGTGTTTTGCGAACCATATCTTCATCTGTTATTCCATAATACGTCAGGGTCTCACTCCAGACAGGGTTGAGAGTGTTGCGTAGGGTCTTGGTGCGGAGCTTATTGGCCTAGAAGAAATGATAGATTTGCCTGTAGATTAGTGGTTGTGTTCAGTGGCACTCTTTAGTCTTTATTCTTAGCACAAGCTAAGAATATACCAGACCTTCCATTTCGCCATGTCAGGCAAATCAGGGGTTTAAACTCTGTATTTAAACATGCACCAAATTTTGGTAACAGGGTTGCAAAATGGCAAATCACACTTAGAATTAATGGAAAATAAAACAGCTTGTATAATATTTAGTTTGACTTTCCAAGGCTTTCCAAGCATTTTATGAAGCTTAAGCACCTTCTTGCACCATTTATTGAAAAAGGAGAATAAAAGCGTGTCTATGTTGTACCCTGTTCATGGAAAATTGGAAAGTTCCTCATGGTGATTAAAGCAGGTGTGATTAGCGCCTGGGTCTTTGTTTCATCTAGCACATCTGTAAGGTGTTTCCTAATCCTAATGGGATAACTCTGATATCCTATCCCATTTGATTAATCTGTAACCCTGTGAAGGAGAGTTCAGCTCTACCGTAGGACATATGATCCATACAGAAGGAAGATGACTTATGTTGTCAGTAGTTAAGTGGATTGTTGCAAGATGAGCAAGGAGGTCACCAGTCAGAAACAGATGACTTATAATGAGAGGCATGATGGTAATTTGAAGCACACAGAGATTGGTCAGTGACAAGGAAAAACTGACATTTAGATTTAGGGTAGCACTGGTCAGTTTGATTAAAGTATTCTAGACCCATGATAGGACAGAAAGAGTTGATATAAAAGAGTGTTTGTTGCTTTAAGTAAGTTTATGAAGAACATTTGGTTAAGTACATATTAATCTGGAGTTTATCAGATCAGGCTCAAGGGTCTGAAGAGAAGAAGTTGTGTTTGTTTCTAGATGATTTCTGAGCCTGGGTGAAACGTAAGAACCAAATGTATGATTTTAAAGCTCAAAGTATACTTCGGCTGTCTGCATTCTGTCCACACTGTCCTTCATTTTTGTCATCAGGATGGTCCGCAGACGTCTGCGCGGATGGTGTGCGTACAACATCACATGCGCAAGGTGAATGTTGAGACAGAAGAGTCGACGAGTACGCAGTTGTGGTGTACTCTGCGGTAGTCAAAGAACAATGCGGAAAGAGCAATATCTATCTATCTATCTGTCTGTCCATCTGTCTGTCTGTCAAGCTACCTTCCATCTAATGTGATTTAAAATGTAATTTTAACTTATTTATACTGTATTGTACAGCTATAGCTTGTTCTGAATGCATCTACACTGAAAAAGTAAAGAGTTTGAGAGCCTTCACCAAAATACAGTTGATAGGATGAGCTAATAGTTCTCAACTTTTCCAATTCAAGCAAATTAGAATGTAAGATATTACCTCCAGTATTTCTTCTACAATTATGATAAAGCTGCTAGTTTATTTATTTATTTATTTTTATCTTTTTTTATCTTAAACTGGGAAACATACAGAAACAATAGGTACTGAAAAAAAATGATTTCATAATCCCTGAAGCCTGCATAGCCAGCAATGACATTTCCTCTCTAAAGATCCATTAATGTACTAAAAACATATTTAAATCAGTTCATGTGAGTACAGTGGTTCAATATTAATATTATAAAGCGACGAGAATATTTTTGGTACGCCAAAAAAACAAAATAACGACTTATATAGTGATGGCCGATTTCAAAACACTGCTTCAGGAAGCTTCGGAGCATAATGAATCAGCATGTCAAATCATGATTTGGATCGCTTGTCAAACAGCCAAACTGCTGAAATCACGTGACTTTGGCGCTCCGAACCACTGATTCGACACACTGATTCGTAACGCTCCGAAGCTTCCTGAAGCAGTGTTTTGAAATCGGCCATCACTATATAATTCGTTATTTTGTTTTTTTGGCGCACCAAGAATATTCTCATTGTTTTATAATATTAATATTGAACCACTGTACTCACATGAACTGATTTAAATATGTTTTTAGTACATTTATGGATCATGAGAGAGGAAATGTTATTGCTGACTATGCAGGCCTCACTTAGACATTGGATTTCAACAAAAATATCTTAATTTGCGTTCCGAAAATGAACGAAGGTCTTACGGGTGTGGAACGGCATGAGGGTGAGTAATAAATTACATTATTTTCATTTTTGGGTGAACTAACTCTTTAATGTTAGTTAATAAAAATACAGCAGTTCATTGTTTGTTCATGTTAGTTCAGTGCATTAATAATAATAACAAATACAACTCTTGATTTTAATAATGTATTAGTAAATGTTGAAATTAAATGCTAAATGCTGTAGAAGTGCAGTTCACTATTAGTTCATGTTAACTAATGAACCTTATTGTAAAGTGTTACCTATTAATCTGAATAATCTAAGTAATCCCATGACCCCCTTCAAATTTTAATCAGTCAAGGGCCCCTGGTTGAGAACCACTGCGTTAAAACATACATTTAAATGACAAACCTCTTTAGAATATAAAACAATGTATCTCCAAGTGGTGAGCAGGCACATACCTTACTAGCTCCAGGCAGCAGGTGCAGCTTAACATAGGGATCTGACAGCCCATTGTGATCCATTGGTTTGAGTCCCTGAGAGACAGGGAAAGAAAAAAAAAAGCGTGACTTATGAAAAACAACTACTTTTAGACATCCTGTGAAGTCAACAACACAAAGCACTATGTCAGCCTGATAGATTCCACAGGGTTTAGATATCCAATTCATGTCAAACTCTTGCTTTTTCTAAGAAGACGTGGTGTTTCAGATCCGGCCAAATAAGCTAATTAGAAACGCTGGAGGTGATGTCGTGCCATGACAGCAGAGCACTCTCTGCAGCTCTTAGCTTTCTATTAACATGCATTTTAGTATGGGCAAAAAGCTCAAGCACTTTGTGGACATGGCATAAAAAGCCCAATCATTGCAGAAATATCAGACGTGCAATCATCCAAAAATAAATTGAGCAATTGTGTTGGTGCCAATAATAATAATGGATGCTGTATTTTTTGTTCATGTTTAACTTTGTCTGATGCATGTTTCAGAAATTTTGTTTATAATCAGCTCTCATAAGATTCAACCTGATTCATTATTAAGTATGTTTTTTGAATCATTTAAACAGCCTTAGAGTCTCTGAGATCCCAAACGAAACTTGAGGATATGAATTAACTACAAGCTGCACAGGATTTAGAGTTAATATCAATACAAAGCTAGACAACACTGTCTGCTGTCAGAGAGTTTGTAAGGCAAACATTGATCTTATTGAAAACCCCTGCACCACCTGACACCCATCATCTCCTCTGCTCTACTGCTTAATTACCATCTTTGTAGTGGGATTCAGTGAGGTAACATTGGACTGTGTTGTTCTTTAGGCCCATCAACATCACAGAGGGTATTAATGAATAATGCCATAGAAATATTTTTTTTTTCAACACTGTTAACCATCACATTCACAGTGGAATAAAAGCACTGCGGTCTCTCAGAAACCTTGTGGGGAATGTTTTTGATTAAGGGAACATGTTCCACACAAAGTCTGAATTTACCTTTGTGGTTTTCATTTTAGCTGTCTGCATAATGCAACTTTGCAGCATAATTTGAGAAAAGTGTTTGTTATCTTCAGTAAACAACAGTCAAATGTGCTTTTGCACTAATAAAATCATGTTTATTCCCACAGAGAGCTTCAGGTCTTTCCAGAGGTGTCTGGCATGAAATCATATTTCTTTATATGTTCAGCAGAAACCAATTTAGTGAAAGAAAGGAAAGGAAAAATAATTAAAGGACAAACATTTTTCCTTTTTAGGAAAAATAGGTGCTGTAAATATATTAAAAATTGGTTACACTTCATTTTGTGTCCTGGTTTCAGTGTAGTTATTCATCTAAGTACTGAGTAATATTAATAAACAACATGTACTTACTATAGGGCTAGGAATAGGGTTTGGTTTAGCATTAGTTGCATGCAATTGTGCATATTTTACTGTTATTAGGGATGTTAAAGGGATAGTTCACCCAAAAATGAAAATTCTGTCATTAATTACTCATCCTAATGTCGTTCCACACCCGTAAGACTTTCATTCATCTTCGGAACACAAATGAAGATCTTTTTATTGAAATACGAGAGCTTAGAGAGCTGTCCCTCCATTGACAACTACGCAACTACCACTTTGACGCTTCAAAAAGTTGATAAAGAGATCGTAAAACTAATCCATATGAATTGAATGGTTTAGTCCAAATTTTCTGAAGAGATACAATACGATGCTTGACATGCGAGAACTAATGAGGTTCATTCTCATGTGTTACGCAGCACATTTGAACTTCCAGATGAGGTTTGTTCTCGAGTGTCAAGCAGGTTCGGTTGAGCTTCTATTTATGTTCGCTGATCAATGTTTATAAGTGAATAAAAGCCAAAATTAAATCTGTCCATCATACAAAGTGATCGAGTCTCTTCAGAAAATTTGGACTAAACCACTCGATTCATAAGGATTAGTTTTACCTTTTGAAGCATCAAAGTGGTAGATGGTAGCTGTCAATGGAGGACCAGAAATCACTCAGATTTCATTAAAAAGATCTTAATTTGCGTTCCGAAGATGAACACAAGTCGTATGGGTTTGGAATGACATGAGGGTGAGTAATTAAAGACAGATTTTTCATTTTGGGGTGAACTATCTCTTCAACATTCAAAACTTCAACAGAAAATGTGTAAGTATTTTTTAAAAACTGATTCTTCTCATTAACACCATAGAGATTCTGCGCAAAGATGACCTGGAATTTATTTATAAATAAATATTTATTAAAGAATAATTATAAGCTGCAGCTCATGAAATGGTTCAGAAATTTTGTCTATTCCAGACAGTGTTTAGAAAGACCAAAGAACAACAAGAAATGGCTAAAACATATTTGCCTGAACTTATAAGTAAAAATGTTTAAAGCAATTACAGCCTTGAGTGTGTGTGATTCTCTATCAGCTTTGCACATCTGGCCACTGCAATTATTCCTCATTCATCCTCCTATTTTGCAGAGCTGGACATCATGAGTGAACAGCAAGTCCACCTATAAATTCTTGGACTGAGTTGTGGACTTGGACTCAGGACATAAACGTTGTTTTTCAGTCATTCCTGTATATATCAGTGTCTTGCAGACTTCACATTTCCCTCTAGGATTTTATTTTTTTTACCCTCTACCCGCACAAGCCTGCCAGGCATTCCCACAGCATGATGCTGCCACCACCGTGCTTCACCATGGGGAAGGTGCAGCATTCTGATGTGCAACGTTCAGCTTATGCCAAATATAGCCTTTATTCTAATGGCCAAACATCTCAATTTTGGTCTCATCAGACCACAGAAGCTTCTTCCAGCTGGCTTCAGAGTCTCCCACATGCTGTGCCAAGATATCATGACATTTTTGTTTAATAGTAAATTTGTCTTTGACATTCTCCCATTAAGAGCAACAGTTGATTATGCAATTTCTACAATCTCAGCCACTGAAGCTTTCAATTAAGTGATGTTCTTTTGAACTTTCTATTCATCAAAGAATCCTGATGTAACACGGTTTCCACAAAAATATTAAACATTTTTTCAGCATTGATAATAATAAATGTTTCTTGAGCAGCAAATAAGCATATTAGAATAATTTCTGAAAGATTTTGTGACACTGAAGACTGGAGTAATGATGCTTACTTATCCCTTATTTCAGATCACATTGCTGAGCAATGAAAAAGTGTTTCTGTTGGCTTAAAAACATAAAGGGTTAGTTCACCCAAAAATGAAAATGATCCCATGATTTACTCACCCTCAAGCCATCCTAGGTGTATATGACTATCTTCTTTCAGAGTCAGATTAACACAATCAGAGATATATTTAAAAAATACCCTGGCTCTTCCAAGCTTCATAATGGTAGTAATAGGGAGTGTGATTTTGAAGCCGAAAAAAATGCATCCATCCATCATAAAAATAATCCATGCATTGTAGGAAGCTAGAAGCTAGTTGCCAGATGCTAGTTATTTTAGTTAATAAAGTTTTAAATATCAATATTTTTCTTACAAATACCCATTGCTTTGCATCAGAAAGCCTTTATTAACCCCCTGGAGCTGTATGGATTATTTTTATGATGGACGGATGCATTTTTTGGGCTTCAAAATCCCTCCCCATCCCATTATCTACAATAATAAAGCTTGGAAGAGCCTTGGAAGAGCTTGTGTTCGTCTGAAAGATTGTCATCATATACACCTAGGATGGCTTGAGGGTGAGTAAATCCTGGGATAATTTTCATTTTTGGGTGAACTAACCCTTTAAGTCTAAAGTCACCACTGTTAAGTCAGTAATTATATAAATGCCACTACTTTTTATAGGCACTGCACATACAAAACATAGTACTGAATCAACTTTAACCATTTCTCTGGTAGGTCAGAAGGCCTGGGTCTATTGAATTTTAGCATCTGAACATCACAAGCTAAAACGAGCCACAGACAAACTGATTTTAATATAGATTCAGCATATTGCACAAGTATGTATCCATGCTTCAGTGATGCATTTCTTTTCCCAGCAGCCTTTCTCTCAGGTAGGATTCCTGGACGGTCCTCCAGACGCCCCTGTGTGCAGTCATGTGTGAGATGAGCAGATCTCAGAGGGCCAGAGAAAGGCCCGGCCTCTCCAGCCTAACATATAAGGCCTGTCAGAACCACAATCCTAATTAGTTATTTTCTGCTTCTGTGAGCTATGCAGTGTAAACTTGTCAAAGAGTCTTGCTTGGGCTTCACACCTCTCTCTCCACTTTTGTTTAGCTTGTGGGGACGTGGAGGAAGCACATAAAGACATAAATAATCATTGTTGCGTTTTACACAACAACAACGCCTGAGGAATAAAACAAATGAACATGAGGGGGTGTGAGAAAACTCTCAGTCTCTGACAAGTTCTCTGCATGGGCAAAGGAACATGGCAGGAGGGGTGACAGGCGAAAAATAGTGTCTAGTCTAAACTGTAGCTTGGTAAAAAATGTTGATGGCTAAAGAAATGTTGGACTGTGATACCAGTATATTGTACAAAAAGTAGCATTTTTTTTTGACATATAGTTTTGCAAAATGCACCTGAAGCATGACCAAACCAACTGGGTTGGGATTTCTTCCATCACAACCTGTCTTTCATTTTAGAAACAAATGAGTAAATTAGTCATTAAAATGCTTATTGTAGATACTCTCACCCAAAACATTGCACGCCACTGTATAAGCAAGAAGTTGGCATGTCAGACCATTAAAGCAAACAGCACAGTTCCATGTTCAATGTGAATACTTCCTTACTATACAGTATGCAAACAGTTAAAATGTCAAATGAGAAGGATAGTACCTTAAGGGCTTAGTTAACCCAAAAATTAAAATTCTGTCATTATTTAGTTACCCCCATGTCGTTCCAAACCTGTAAAACTTTCATTCATCTTCGGAACACAAATTAAGATATTTTTAATAAAGCATGAGCAATTTCTGTCGCTCCACTGACAGTTACGCAACTACCACTTTGATGCTTCAAAAAGGTCATAAAGAGATCGTAAAAATATTGATTTTTCGATACATATCAATACTGAAATATCTGAAACGCTTCCAATAATAATTTTTCCGCAGAACAGATATACGATACCAGCTGCGCTTTCTTGCTCTCTCATCTCTCCAACAGCGAGTCGACACACAAACCCGCCTCCCCTCACTCACTCCTTTCCATTGCTCCAGATGTATATTGCTGGTGTTACAGAGCTTGAATTTCGGCATGGGATTGCGCATAATTTTACTCATTCTCTCAGATTTTGTGCTCACACCCAAAGTGTGCACACAGAAAGCTGCCTCTCAGTACTAAACTGAGTTCTTTTTCACTGCTTATTGCACTTAAACAGTCAAATACACATAAATATAATCAAAATGCCGGTCTTGGCGAATATTCGCGTAAACAGTCAGTTGTGAACGTAAACACTTGAGTAAGAAAACACGAGTAAAAGTATAATGGATCCTTGTGTCAGGTCTTAAAGTGACAGCAGCCTAATATACCTGTGGCCAAATTATGAGATAATATTAAAAATATTTATATTGCAGTTGATATCCCCATGATATCAATGTCAACATTGTGGCCAGTGAAAATGCTGAGTGGCTAGAAACTTTGGAAAACTTCTAGCCACAGTGGCTGGTGAGCAAAAAAGTTAATGTCAAGCCCTGCATACAAACATTAATCAACTCACATATCAGTTGTGATAAAACAGAAGCTCAAGCATGCTTGCTTGACGTGTGAGAACTAATGAGGTTCATTCTCATGTTATGAGCAGGTTTGAGCTTCCCCAAGAACCAATGAGGTTTGTTCACGCGCATCAAGCAGGTTTGGTTGAGCTTTTGTTTATGTTCGCTGATCAATGTTTATTTGTGAATAAAAGCCTAAATCCAATGCATCATTTAAAGTGATTGTGTCTCTTCAGAAAACTTGGACTAAACCACTTGGTTCATATAGATTAGTTTTACGATCTCTTTATGAACTTTTTGAGGAGTCAAAGTGGTAGTTGCGTAGCTGTCAATGGAGGGACAGAAATCGCTCAGATTTTATTAAAAAATATCTTCATTTGTGTTAAGAAGAGGAACGAAAGTCTTACGGTTTGGAACAACATGAGGGTGAGTAAATGATGACAGAATTTTCATTTTTGGGTTGACTAACCCTTTAAGGGTATATATTACTACTCTAAGGAACTAATGTGCACCTTTTAGGGGTAGATGGTCCCTTTAAGGGTACTGCCCCAGTGACAAGCTGTTGTGCTCCTAAAGGTACAATTTTTGCACTTTTTTTTCTGACAGTGTAATACAGTGCACAGCATAAATGAGTACACCCCCCTCTGAAACTTCTGAAAGTCAGCAGTTACTCAATTACTTAGAAGACATGTTAGGGTTCTTTAGAGATTTAATGTTCCAGCAAGCCTGCTTAATTAATTTCCAAAGAAGCTTGTCAAAATTATTTAGGAAAAAAAGATTTTCTTATCAAGGTGAGAAAATGTTGTGTAGCAAAAATTTGTACACCCTCCTAAAAGTTACTAAATAAAATGAAATAAAAATTTTCTGGTGTAAGTTTAAGGCAATGTTTGATCAACAGGTAAGTATGTTGAACCAAAACATTTAAAGAGAAGTAATTTCTTGACAATTAAAAGTGTTATATAGCCCACTGAATCATTCTCAGACTTAATGCTGACAACAATGGAACCACCTGGGAGAGAACTGTCAGGAGACTTATTTCTTAGCACAAAAGAGGACAGTGGTACAAGAGGATTACCAAATCATTGTTTTAAGTGTGAAAATATAGTAAAAGTAACACAGAAATAAAAAAGGACTTGTGACAAGGCTCCTGAAATAATCAGGCCTTCATTTTAAGCTTTCATTTAGTGATGAGGGATTTTTTTGCTAGACGAAGAACAAGAGAAATACCAAGCGAGTGTCTCAGAGCCAGCAAAAGCTATGAAAAGAGTGACTGTTTATCTCACAGAGTAAGATGCAGCCTGCAGAAATGACATGCATGGTTGTTGTTCTCACTGGAACTACCTACTGTAGCCAAAGCCATTTCCAAAGCCCATATTTACAAAATATAGATTCTGGGAATCAATACTCTGGTCTCATGAGACCAAATCAATCATTTTGGATCTAACAGCATCCAAAATGTTATGGTGTTGCTAGAGGAGGAGTACAGTGAGAAGTGCCTGGTTCCCACAGTAAAGTTCAGTGGTAGTAAAGCTCTTATATAGGGATGTATGAGTGCTGAAGGTGCGAGGGAGTTGTGCTTTATCAATGCTGTCATGAATTCCCACACCACTGTGTAATTTAATACACAAACTTGAAACAGAAGATGTTTCCCTTTCCCCATTCCCTGCATTGTTGGGCATTTTTTCAACATGACAATGAGGATATGCATTCTCCCAAGGTGAAAAACCTTCTGTAGACATGTATTGCACTCAATCTTAACACTCTTGAGCGCCTGTGGGGGATTCTGTAGAGACGAGTTGAGCAACACTCCCCATTAAAGATCAGGGCATTTGAGGAGCTCATCATCCAGGAGTTAAACAGGACAGATGTGACAGTTTGTCATGAACTTGTACATTCCATGCCAAGAAGAGTCAGAGCAGTATATTCAAAATTATGGAGGGCATACTAAGTACTAGAATATTATACATTTGTTGAATTAAATCTAGGGTGTACTCATTTCTCCAATCCTTAATTTGAACAAAATTGGCTAATTTACAAATTTTATGGCTATTAATGACATATATTTCTCAGATTTTATTATGTATATGTTTAATACATTTTAGTTTTCCCATCTTTCCATGAATTGTATTAGTGATCATAAAGAAAATACATCTGAGGGGGTGTACTCATTTATGCTGTGCACTGTATGTCCAGGAATGTATTCATCCCACACAGGTGCACACCTACAGAACGCACTTCATCAATGTGTGAGAAGATCTTCTCTCCTCTAATTCAATACATAGGACACAAAATGCAATGCCTGGCAAAGACACAGCTGGGGTTTACACTGACTGGGAAGGGAAGTCAACCTGCATAAAACTGGTCAAGGAGAAGTGTTTTTATCATTGAAAAAAATGACACTTCAGCTTGTCAAAAATGTAAATATCCTTCTTGTATTTCTCTTTCATTCAGCTCTTCCAAGTTATTCACTCCTGCTGGTGGCCCATCACAGGACGACCCATGTGAATCGGTCTCATCAGAGCTACAAAGCAGTTTTCAAAGATCCACAGGTCCGCTCGGCTCTATGTGATTGTGGGTGTGAGTATATTTGTGTGTGCGTGCGGAGACTGCAGATGGTTGTTCTCTTTGAAGGTGCTGCAGACTGAAACAGCCTCTGAGGTCCACTCCACTATAGAAGAGGACTGACGCAACCTCTTACAAAAAAAAGGGCAAGCACAAAACTGAACCTCGCTTTCACCATATGTATGTTTTTCCATCTGCCCACTGCCATAAATCCAGTTCCAATACACCTAAAATGGTTCGATTAAGAAAACACTCTGAGCGTATATATATATTCTTTTGAGGGTAAGAAATGAGTTATCTTCTCTCAGTGTTGCACCAGGCACTCGCCGTAATTCAGGATTTGTCCTGCGTTTCAGGGCGGCGTGACATATGGGTGTCTGGTAAACTGTGGCCCGTCTGCTCTGAGCAGATCGATAAAGAAAAATGGCTGCTGTGTGATTTAATACGGTGCAATGCTGATGCGGCCCATTCTCACACGATATTGAAGGATGCGTTAAATACAGAGGAACTAAACTCTTCATCAAAGGTCTGTCTGGTACCTGCAATCCAATTGGAGGAAGGCGAGTGGGTGTAACCTTAATGCGCATTTGTAATGTCCCAGCTGACCTCGACTATTCAGAATAGGCATAAAACAGAGAAGCGGAGGTCTCCTGAGAACGCAGCCAACAATAAATGTGTTATGGGGCATCCGATTGCAGTGTTGCCAGTGAATGGATGGCTGATCATAATTATGGAGAAGCAGGAAAAATGACCAGTGTGAAAGGAGATGGGCGGCATTTATCAGCAAAAGCCTTGTGCGTACCCACTCAATCATACTGATTTACTAACTGCTGCCACGCTGCCAAGTATGGCATTTCCCTTCCCATCTCCCAATCAACGGGTAACTAGTCAGATATGTTTCATCTGCCAAATTATATCTCTTTATTCTTCCGCATAAACATCCTGTTGGAGATCGTCTGCACTTAAAAATGAAAGGGACGAGATTCTGTAAAAGGGAAGGGCTGTTCGAAATCAAGTGTGTTTCACAAGAGCAGATGGAGGTTCCAGCACAGATGACTCTCAATGGGTGAGAGCTGTACAGGTTCCAAATGCCATTGAGCCACCTAGTACATAACCATGTGCCCATAACGCACTACGGAAAAACATTAGTACAGGCTGGAGGTGGGCTTGATACATACAGAGAGGGAGGAAGTGAGAGAATAAATTTAAGAGTAACATCTCAATAAGTAAAAGCCAAGGATTGTTTAACACACTCTCCTATACCAGTTTAAAGGGTTAGTTTACCCAAAAATGAAAATTCTGTCATTAATTACTCAGCCTCATGTCATTGCACACCCGTAAGACCTTCATTCATCTTCAGAACACAAATTAAGATATTTTTGATAAAATCCGATGGCTCAGTGAGGCCCCTATTGCCAGCAAGATAATTAACACTTTCAGATGCCCAGAAAGGTACTAAAAACATATTTAGAACAGTTCATGTGACTACAGTGGTTCAACATTAATATTATAAAGTGACGAGAGTACTTTTTGTGCACCAAAAATAAATAGCGACTTTATTCCGCAATATCTAGTGATGGGCAATTTCAAAACACTGCTTCATGAAGCTTCGAAGCTTTACAAATCATTTGTTTCGAATCAGTGGTTCAGGGCACCAAAATCCCATGATTTCAGTAAACGAGGCTTCGTTACGTCATAAGTGTTTTGAAACTTCAACAGTTCATGTGACTTTGGCAGTTTGATATGTAGTCCGAACCACTGATTCGAAACAAATGATTCGTTAAGCTTCGAAGCTTCATGAAGCAGTGTTTTGAAATTGCCCATCACTAGATATTGTTGAATAAAGTCGCTACTTTGTTATTTTTGGCGCACAAAAAGTATTCTCGTCGCTTTATAATATTAAGGTTGAACCACTGTAGTCACATTAACTGTTTTAAATATGTTTTTAGTAGCTTTCTGGGCATTGAAAAAGGGAGTGCAGGCCTCACTGAGCCATCGGATTTCATCAGAAAAATATCTTAATTTGTGTTCTGAAGATGAACGAAGGTCTTACGGGTGTTGAACGACATGAGGATGAATAATTAATGACAGAATTTACATTTTTGGGCGAACTAACCCTTTAATGTGGAGAGACTAAATAGCTATTTGTAGGTTGATTTTCCCAGAGATTTTCCCAAGAGCTCTTTCAGAACATTGCTATGTTCGTTTGAGTGGTGCAACATGTCAACTTCTGGCTCAAAAAAAGTTTTTTTTGTTGTCTTTTTCCTAAACTTCACAGCACTTATGCAACGTTTGGGCCACGAACATGAATGATACCTAAAGTCATGCAGATTGTTGAGGAGAGGCGATCCATCAGAAATCATTCTAATATGCTAATTTGGTGCTTAAGAAACATACATATTATCAGTGTTGAAAATAGATGTGCAATTTCTTTTTCAGGATTCTTTGATGAATATAAAGTTCAACAAAACAGCATTTTTTAAAATATAATTTTGTTTCTAAGTCTTTAATGTCACTTTTGATAAATTTAATGCATACTTGCTGAGTTCTTGATCAAGGGTGTTGAATAGCGTTGAGGGTTAGCTTACGTTAAACACATGGCTGGAGTAAAGAGGCCTTAACCACACACACACACACACACACACACGCACACACACACACCCACGCACACACACATCTATCTTTGTGAGGACATTCATTGACACAGTGCAATCTCTAGCTTCTTACCCTAACCCAGTGTTTCTCAAACTTTTCTGGTCATGCCCCCCTTTACACCTTTAAAAAATCTGGCGCCCCCAACCCCCACTGTAAAAAAAATATTTTCATGATTTGTTATCACAACATGTTTTCTTTTGTCAAATCAACTTCAATAATTCATGTGGTTCAGATAAAATAATATGTTGAGTTTCTGTTGATTAAACCAATCGCCTTCATTAGCTTTGTTTCCATTCACCTATTTTTATGCGCATTTTGGGATATCGCATCAAAAAACGCTGGATGGAAACGCCAAGATGCGCATTAATAGATGCACATAAAAAAAAGTACACGCTCAACTGCGTCAGATTAATTTTTTATGCGAAAAAACTACGATGGAAACACTTTTACCTAATAAATTCCTTGATGCATAACCAACCAGCAGACCGATCTCATTGCACAGCATCTGAAATTTGGTCATTCTGAAATGCCTGAGCGAAGCCTGTCGTTAAAGTGGTTTAATATAATTACCTCCCAAAAGCGCCTCACACGATTGCATTCACAAACACCAGGCATCTGAATGCAAGATAACATGACAGCATTTATTGCGGTTCATCTGCGCTGAGGCGCAAATAATTCATTATATACGAAAACTATTAACAACAGTGGCTTCTGCAGCAACTTCCATTTTTTCTTAGTGATATTTAGCACCAGTTTATCAGGAAGTGATGATTTTGTTTTCTTTGACTCAATGAATGGAAACGGTGCTCTATTCGCTAATGTTTTATGCGATAATCCAAATCTGCGCACAAGTTAAATTTGCAACTTTGGATGGAAACATAGCTATTGTATTAACTCAAATTTATAATTTTCAATGAACTCAAATTTTAAGGCAACCAGGTAACTTACTTTAAGTTAAACCAACAATTCTTTTTTACAGCGCACCTCTGACTACCAAATAATTTTACTAAAAATTCTAAAAATATAAAGATTTTTTAAATTGAAAAATGTCCAATGAAAAAACCTGCAATAGTTTCACTTTGTAATACCATTGCATCCCTAAGAAATATAACAGTAAGAGAGAATAATAGATCAGAACAAAACTTGTAAATATTTCATTGATGCTTTGGATAAACAATATATAATCAGTGAGCTCTTTTGACAGCGCGTCATGAGATCAGCCACCCCTGGGTGGCGCACCCCACACTTTGAGAAGCACTGCCTTAACCCTACACATCACAACTAAGTGTCGAATCCAACCCTTACCCTAAACCTACTCTTAATCTAACTATAACCTTATCCCTAAAACCAAGTCTTGAACCTCAAACCTTTAAAGGGGTCTCAGAAAGTGAGGACTGGCCAAAATGTCCTCACTTTACTCTTTTGTCCTCACTCCGATGGTCTAAAACTCAAACCGGTCCTCACAAAGATAGTTGTACAAGTACACACACGCGCACACACACACGCACATACACACACATTTGTTTCACTGTATTAGTGAGAACATTGCATAGACTTCAAATGATTTTATATCAGCCTAATGATATTTTCTATCCCCTAACCCAACCCTGAATGTGCAAAACACTGTATTTAAATAAAAACATGTTTTGGCCAATTTATAAGCCTTTTTTAATTAGTGAGGACAAGTAAAATGTCCTCACTAGTCGGTTGTCATAATATTTCACTAAATAAGTGAGGACATTTGGCTCACACAAGTATAGCCAAACACACATACACTCTTTCTACCTGATTTATGGTTGTGCACAGGCAGCTGCTTTGCTCCATGTCAGACGTAAAGATAAATTAATACCCACAGGGGAGAGAAAGCGCCCAATGGATTCATCTCATTCTTAAGCCTTGAATATATGTATGGGGGCGAGACATGGACACAGATATCTCAGGTCTCCTAGCTGTACTGAAGACCATATGCATATAAACACCCACCCACTCGCATAAGAACAAATGAGAGAGATGCAGGCTCTGCCTCTTACTACGCAGAGTCACTTTGCACTTCACAGTGAAAAAATACCATTCGAGAGAGAAATACCTTAATACCTAAAGAACTAGAAATGAACTAGCCTGAGATAAATGTATCCATTCATTCATCATAAATACTTAATAAAATGTCATTATTAAACATTATGCTTACATCTGCTCATGGGTAAGCACTTTATCTTAATTAAAGATAATCTGTCTTGTCAGTGGAACATTGAGTAAGCCAACAAAAAGGAAAGATGCCAGCAGTAAAGGGACAAAATGATGCCAAATGTGTCACAGGAAGTTTTATATCTCATAGGATAGATATCAATATGACACACAAGGAAACACACACAAAGGAGACTGTAAAAAAGTTTTTACAACTAGAATTTACCTATGTGTAAATTACAACCTAGGCTTTTGGTTAATGCAAAACAAAAAACAAACAATCATGAAATTGTTTACTAAATACAGAAATAAATTATACAGAAATTAAATATATATATTGGGGGTGTAACGGTACACAAAACTGATGGTTCGGTACGTACCTCAGTTTTGAAGTCACAGTTTGGTACGGGTTCGAGCCCAAACTATTAAATTCAGTTGCTATTCATTTTTTAGATATAATCAACACTCAAATAACAAATTGTATGCAAGCATGTAAACTGCACATGAGGTAGTTTTTTTTGCATTAACTTCTAAATCTAATTATAAAATTATGTTTTATTCCAAGTCGTTGTTGAAATATCATTTTCATGAGATTTATTTAAACAAATTAAATAATCAAGACACTAACAGGTTAAGTAAAATATAATTAATATATAGGCTAATATAGTGCATATATTTAGAAAAAGAGTTAATTTCTCTAGCAAACTAACAAGCTGTGGACATTGAATGACTTGCCTGAGGTAAATGTAATGCTACGTTATGCTTTACTGATGTCTTTCCACCTTTGAAACACTGATTGAGCGATTAAACGAGATATGATAAATTTCAAGAAGTTGTACTGTATCTTTCAACATACCTTTAGATGTTCATTCATTTATTCTGAAACTAGTAATGAAGAGGAAGGGATGATCACGTTCACTCGCTTCGCACTGCCACTTAAAATGAGATGCCTATAGTGATCTGTCACGCCACATTAAAAAGCATCAAAATTACATTTATTGTTTGAATTTCATGATAAAATGGACAGAATTTAAAAGATGACATATAATATTGGTTAGGCTACAACGCTGTATTCATTATGTACACATGTGTACCAAACCATAAGACACGTACCCAATATTTGCAGGACAAATACCTGTACCGTTACACCCCTTATACATATATATTGGCTATATATTATGGCTGTAATACAGCAATCTTTTTTTTTTTATACACATTCCAGAGAATCCACTTCAGCTGGTAAGTTGTTGTCAGTGTTACTGGAGTGAATAAATGGAGGTTCAACAGGAGAGGCAGGAAATTTGCTTGGGAAGTGGAGAAGTAGTCAATAAAGAGTAATAAAACTTACCTTTTTGTATCTGGGAACAGGGAGCTACTCTCCATCATAATTTACAGCATGCAGCCAAGCCATGCAGAGAGAGAGAGAGAGATGTGTGCATGCAAGAGAGAAAAGGTGGAAGAAAGAGAATAAAAACAACATTGACATAAAATAAAGCAATTTACAGATACAAGTTTGGAAAAAAGACAACACAAAAAGCAAGATGTAAAAGAAAAACAGCATGTGAAAATAAGAGAGGGAGAAAAGCAAGCACCCAGGGAGTTAGACCCATGTGTTAAAAATGTTTGTGGAGTCACTGATTTGCCCACTGATTTGTCTAAATGTAGTTTTTTTTTCCCTGTGTGACTCAATCTGATCAGTATAACCCTAAATTTAGCTGTCATGAAGTGATGGAGTGTTCGGAGGTGTTTCAAAGAAAAAAAAAAAAAAAAAAAATGTTGTTATATCAGCCCCCAATTTCATCTTCAGAGAATGTCAGGGCAGCATCTTTGTTTTAAATAAATGGTTGATTTTGGCTATGCTTTCTCAGTTGGAAAGTTGTATTTAGAGACCATAATTTACATGAGAACACCACATCATTTAAAACAGGACAATCAACTGAGAGAGAAAAGTTGGAGGTGGAATACGTCAGTCAAATAAAACTTATTGTAACACTTTTGAATTTGTACCGACTAACACATAAGAGAGCCACACCACGGGCAAAAACAAATAATGGGAATGAATATCATTTCATTAAAAAAGTAGCATGTTAATTTGCTGCCTGGGGGTTCAATTAAGTATCCATTTATCTAGTTTAATGCTTCATTTCTGTTTAAGCAGCATGTGTCACATCAAACTCTTAACAAATGCACCCAAGGAATCCAGAGATGAAAAAACATCTCGTTGAAGATGCTTGCATGTTTGGTGAACCGATTTCAGTTAAATATAGTGACTGAATAATAAAGTGAAAGGCAGAGTATGGTAACCCATACTCAGAATTTGTCTTCTGCATTATCCCATCCAAGTGCACACACATTAGGATTAGTGAGTATATAGCAAACCATGAACACACACACCCAGAGCGATGGGCAGCCATTTTTCTGTGGCGCCCGGGGAGCGATTGGGGGTTAGGTGCCTTGCTCAAGGGCACCTCAGTCATTTTCTGCCAGTATTGAGAATCAAACCCACAACCTTCGGGTTACCAGTCTGACTCTTTAACCATTAGGCCACAACACCAAAATGACTGTTAAATGTAATATTTATTATTTTATCTTACTTTTAAGCAGTATATCGATGCCATTTTAAAAGTATTTTTCATGAAATACTTTGCTTGGAAAGTGTGCTTCTTTAAAATAAATGTCATTTGGTTTGACATTTATCTAATGCAATGACATTCATACATATGATATCAACATGTTCTCCAACCAATACGCCTATATAGGTCTTTTGTCACTTCCCCGAAAAGTTGTGCCCCTATCGACAACAGGACACTTTAATTTTAATGCATTGTTCCCTTTTATCTGCGTCATTTCGGGTTTCGCGTAGCTCAATTGGCAGAGCATTGCAATATATAACAATATGCAATCATGTGATCATGTGATCGTGGGTTCGATCCCAGGGAACGCATGCGCTCATAAAGTGTTTACACACTTTAAATCACTAAGGGTAGGTTTAGGGGTGGGGTGGGTGTAGTCATTAATAAAAAAAACGAGTTGTGCTAAATGGAAATAGGACAAATGGTGTAAAAAGTCCACACATTGCATTTAAATGAACACGCATTTTGATTGGTAACGACAGTCATACGTCATTTCATGACAACAGACGTAACACGACACTGTCATTATTTTTACGCCAGCTAGAGGGCGCATGACTTTAAAACGTAAATATAGGTCGTAATAAGGTGCTTGAAAAATGACCTATAGGGAGGACAGTCTCTATGATATCCATACATTTAACAAGTGTGCCTTGGAATAGGAATAGTTCACCCAAAAATTAAAAATCTGCTATCATTTATTCATCCTCATGTTGTTCCAAACCTGTATGACTTTCTTTTTTTTTTTTTTGCAGAGCATAAAAGTAGATATTTTGAATAGTGTTGGTAACCAAACAGTTTCGGTTCCCATTGACTTCCATTGCATTTTTGTCTATATAACAGAAGTCAGTGAAAACAGAAACTGATTGGTTACCAACATTCTTCAAAATATGTGACCCGTGCTGCCAAAATGAGTCGGTATGCACACAGGCCAAGCGAACATTTTTGGTTGAATTTGAGGTTTTCACAAAAATGAGTTCATTAAGCCCTTGTCTAGTGATTCCAATGCTCCAAATAGCAATTCAACATCTAAACGTATCTTTATTTGTTTGTTTTCTGAGAGGAGTACCTTTCCTTTGACCATGAAAAATGCAGTTTTTCTCCGCTCGCTTTTGGATGTCTCGTGCTTCCTCTCAGCACAAGTTTGGTATTGTTTTAAAGCGCAGCATTCCAACTTTGTGAATATTCATAGCGAATTCTCAATGGCAGAACCAATGAAACATGATTTTCACTGATGTAAACAAAACGATCTTACTCACGCTGACTGTCAGATCCGAAGCATGTGCACAAAGACTCCACAAAGACAGCGCGTGATCTCGATATACACATACATACAGAATTACAGTATTTCAAATTTATCTCGGTGAGTATTCACGCAAACATCATCTATTATGTCTTAAATGAACGTTTGGTTAACTGTTGGGGAAAAACATCTGCCAAATTTGGTGTTATTACCAGGGATTTTAAGATATGGATGCTAGGTGATTTTGTTTTGGAAGCTTCAGAAAACATTACCTCGATTTTTCTCAAAATTGAATTTGCTGACTCTATCGAGATTCCAACAAATCAAACATCACCAATTCAAGGTTTTTAATAGAGAATATGAAAATAACATCAACATAATTTGCTAATTTCGACTCCTTTTGCCAGCACGGGTCACATATATTCTTTTGTGTTCCACAGAAGAAAGAAAGTCATACAAGAAAGTCAATGAGAAACAAAACTGTTTGGTTACCAACATTCTTCAAAATATATAAAGAAAGTCATACAGGTTTGTAACTAAACAGTTACGGTTCCTATTGATTTCCATTGTATTTTTGTCCATATAATGAAAGTCAATGGGAAGCAAAACTGTTTGGTTACCAACATTCTTCAAAATATATAAAGAAAGTCATACAGGTTTGTAATGACATGAGGGTGAATAAATGATGACAGAATTTAAATTTTTGGGTGGACTATCCCTTTAAATGTTCAAAAACATTTTTCAGGCCACTGTAATGATGAGACCCACAAACACAAATCATAGGGTCAAAATGAACATATTGGAATGGGCAGAGAGTGTTCTTTAGAGTTGTGTTCAATGCGTTCTCAGTAATGTGCGCAGAGGTTGGTGACCTCCTCTCGTTCCAGTGATGATGTGACACGGTCCCCGCTTTACATCATTGAGCGAACACTCCTGGTGAGCCTGTGACCTCTGTACATTCAGAGCTAATAAGGATGACCCTTTCTGAGCTGTCGGTTCCACGGAGAGAAAGAGCAGATCACAGACAGGTAACTTTAATTGAGTTGATGGAAGGGGGAGCATTGGGCCGGCGGTGGGGAGACGGTGGCAGAGCCCTGGGAAAAGGCGACGGGTGAAGCGTGCTGTTGAATTGGGGTCAATGAAAGGGAGGGAGTTTTTTTTAAATGGAGGCTGTCATTTGAAAAGGCTGCATCTGGCTGCAGTGCACGTTAAGGTCGGAGCAGATGTGTCCTTGTGTGACACACAATATGAGCAATATGTGCGCTGAAATGGATCTTGGAAGGCACCTTTGTGAGGGGTGAATGAATGAATGGTTACATTTCTCTTTCTCATCACGTTTGACTGTTCAGAAGGACGAATGGCCTGGCACTTAGGAAATGGTGAAATATTATTCTGATAAATGACTTTGGTGGTGACTTGTAGATGATATACATTTCAGTTTATAAACGTTCCGGTCCTCGAATCTGATTGGCTGAGCGGCATTCCAAGGGTGATGATACACAGTTCAACAACACTGTAAATTTTCAATCCGCTTGTCTTGTTCACAACAGTCCAGATCAGAGTCTGTAAGTGGTGTGGAATGAAAGTGGAGTGGGTGCTACTTATAATTGTGTTTATTAGGAGTATCATGATTCATGAGCTTATTAACATGCACTGACACCAAACTTGTTGAGATCAAAGAAAAAAATCCCATTCATTTTCTCTATAGGAGAATTGATTTTTAACGATAACGTTAACACTTTACAATAAGGTTCATTTGTTAACATTAGTTAATGTATTAATTAACATGAACTAACCATGAGCAATACATTTGTTACTGTAATGGTTAATCTTTGTTAATAACAATACAGCAGTTCATTGTTCATGTTAGTTCACAGTGCATTAACATTAACTAATACAACTCTTGATTTTAATAATGTATTAGTAAATGTTGAAATTAACATTAACAAAGATTAATAAATGATGTAGAAGTGCAGTTCATTATTAGTTCATGTTAACTAATAAACCTTATTATAAAGTGTTACCACGATAACTTGTAAACCCTTAAAGACATGAGCTACAAGGTTGTTAATCGATGGTATATGCTTTTGTTGAAGCCATCAGCCCAATTTATCTTATAATCATGTTAAACAGCAGTATTGTCTTGTGAAAAACTATACACCATCCATGATCCTGCAAAGAAATCTCTACCAATTAAAGAACTGCGACAAGAAATGCCATGAAGCACTGCAAATGACCTAAAAGAGTCTATCATCTATAATTTGTATGTATTTGCATCTATTTGCAAATATCTTGTTTCTATATAATAAACATCTTCAAATCAATCAGTTCTTTCCCTCATTAAACTTAAGTTCACAGTCTTGCACAGTTGTCTTTTTGTCCAATTTTCAAATACTTTTTTGCAATGTCTTTATTCACCTCATGGCTGATTTGGTTCATGGCTAATATCTCTTAAAATCCCCCTGTGGTGAAAATCAAGTTTTTAATGTTGTTTATAAGTCTATGTGGTCTTTTTAATATGCTTTCAGACAAACCATGTGCAAATTCATAACACCATTGCTTAGCATTTTCTCTTTAAAATTGCAGTGATCTAAAGACAGTTTCAAAAACGCGGTTTGAAATCACTGATGTTTTTGACATCACAAACTACCGTGTAATCAATCACGTCATCGAGTGGGCGGGCTTTAGCATATCATTACTATGCTGCAAAGCAGGGGAAGCCAGAAGCCAGGTTATCCTGGAATATTTTTTTTTGTTGATATGAAAAATTGGGTAGATTTAGCAATATAGCGGGTGAATTATGTATATGATGTATATTACAATGTTATGATGAACTACATGCCTTTCTCCACTGACATTCTGAGGTGTTCAAAGCATTTCTAAGGATGCTGATTTTTAGAAAGAGATGGAGAACTGGAACACGGTTTGTGTAACATTAGCAACACATTATTAGCTGTTTGATAACGTAGTCAAGCAAAAGCTTAATCATATTAATTTACCCTCATGTGTCCAACGTTGTAAAGAGCGATACCATTGTGGAGTGTTTACCTCAATAAGTTGACCGAGTGGTTCTCTGAGCTTGTGTGAGTGAGTGGGGGCGGGGCATATTCATTAGCATATTAGCATATTCATGATTCTGCATATACTAAATGAGGCAAGGGTGTAGAGTTGTATTCAAGCTATTTTAAGTTATGAAGAAATATGTCATTATTGACTACAAGGGGACTTTAAATGAAGACTTAAGAATCCTTATAGAAAGATGAATGGGAAAAATACCAAGGCAGTTGAAAAACTGTAATCTCTGGGATTCACTGTTGTGGTCAGCAGGTGTTAGTGTGATTATTTGTACGATATAGGTGACCCTTAATAACCTATGAACATTACAGGTGCTATTTCAATTTCAGTTTCAATTCAGTTTCCTATGAGGGTTTATTTCAGTTATGCAATATATATGCAGGCATTAAGCAGCTCACAAGGGTTTGCAACCATGCTATCATGTTTTAACACTCAGTATATGCAGTTGATTGTTTGGGATGATGGGTAATATTTAAAAGATGTCCCTTTTAATGTACATGTCCATCATACCAGCAATGTGGCAGGTCACACTTTATACTATAGGTGTCTTTAACTACTATGTACTTATATTTTAAAAAAAATAGGGGAAAAAAAGATATAATGTACTTTTTGTGTTCATGTTGTATTTCAAAACCTTTTGCTGCTATTGAGGTGGGATATGGTTTAGAGGTATGTTTAGGTTTAAAGGTGGGTTAAGGTGTAATTATACAGTAGATGTAATTACAGAAATTAATTACAACTTAAATTACATGCAGGTATTTTAAATGTAAAAACATGTATGCATACACTATATCAAATTATTAATTTAAATATTAGCACAGTAGTTAAAGACACTTAATAAAAAGTTGGAACATGTGGCACAACAAAATCATTACATTTCAGTTACAGGCTGTAAATTTGATATAATCACAAAGTGCCTGTGAACGTCACAGTCGTGTTACAGTGATGTCAGCAGGAGTAATCTCCATATTAATAACCAGCAGGCAAATTCCTGGTAAGGCAAATGTTTTTTTGTGATGGTTCTGCTCTGATTACAAATACCCCATTATCTGTATTTCTGGATGTGTAAACCCCTGTAATCCCCTGTGTGTTCTGACGGCGCATGTCTCTGGATCTGTGCTTATCACAGAATACCAACACATTCACCCCTGACACCCCACCTCGGCTCATATCCAACCACCTGCAACGCTCATTCCACAAAACATTACTTTTTGTATTGATCTTCTGGTGATATTAGATACGGTCAAGTCATTCTAACCATGTTTGCTACACATGCTACACACAGTCTGATCCTTTCAAGAGCCAGATTTACAGAACCCAGCGCTGTCCATGGTCCTGAGCTATATTCTGCCTTCGCCATATGAGCTATTAAGCTCTACTATTCTTATAGCTAAATAAATGTCATGAATTCTAGAACAGCCATTCAGACTGAGATTCACTCAAGACATGCTATACAAAATGTGTGCAAAAACAGGACATTTATGCATGACAAATGCCTTGACCCAACACTGTCCATGGTCCTGAACAACTTTAGCTATTTTTTCCCATACCAAATGAATTCAGTGAAATGAAAGATAATGTGCAGGGCACAATAGCTCTCTTTCACCTACAGTTTTTCCCTGATCTCTTTTTATGTAATGGACATGGCTCTGGTAATTCCTACAATTCACTTTAGACTGCACAAAATGTCAGTGTTGTGATTGAGGCTTGTCAGATTTATGGCTGCCATGACGTGACAGAGCAGGCCCTGAATCAGGTTCTTCAGAGAACAGTGCTCAGCGCTTAAGAAGAGCCAGCTGACAGCGGGAGGGTGATTGACGGCAGAGCTTAAGTGTTCTACGCCGGCATCTGTTTCAACAGCTCTTTATAAAAGAACAGCATGGAATCAGTCAGTGAACTGTGTTCTCAGCTAGATTTACAAAACAAAATCATTTATCTTTATTGCAGTGTCTTGAGTTACATTTCTAAATGCTAATTTGTTCATAATGGGTTGAAAATATGTCAGTATCTATGTGTCGATCAATTTTGTTGCCAAGTTCGGAAAAACATTTGGTTACACTTTATTTCGATGGTCCACTTTAGACATTCTACTAACTATAAGTAACTTTTCAACTACATATCAACTAACTATCATTAGAGTATTAGTATGTACTTGCAAAGTTATTATAGTTAGTAGAATGTCTGTTGGTGGAGCATCAAAAGAAAAGTGTTAGCAGATATTAAAGGATTAGTTCACTTTAAAATGAAAATTACCTTAAGATTTACTTACCCTCAAGCCATCCTAGGTGTATCTGACTTTCGTCTTTCAGATGAACACAATCGAATTATATTAATAAATATCCTGACGTGTCCAAAGCTTTATAATGGTAGTGAACAGGACCAACGAGTATGAAGCTTAAGAAAGTGCATCCATCCATCAAAAATGTACTCCAAACGGCTCCAGGGGGTTAATAAAGGCCTTCTGAAGCGAAGTGATATATTTGTGTAAGAAAAATATCCATATTTAACAAGTTATAAAGTAAAATATCTAGCTTCCGCCAGACCACCTTCCATATTCAACTTACGAAGAAAGTGTAACGCCTCTCGCAGTTCAAAACGCTTAAGCTACATCCTACGCCTTCCGTATTCATTGTGTCAGTTGTGCTTTTTTCGTAAGTAATCATTGGCGACATGACAAAGTCTGCAACCAGCAGTAGTGACCAAAAGTACAGCAACTTGGCTAACTGCCGATTTAATCACTGCCGTGTGTGTTTAGCTTCACACTCGCCTCAGCCACAGACGGCACACCCACAGACCGCCCACAGTCCATTCATAGACTGTTTGATGCATATTGCACAAAACTGGCAATTTACAAATGTCATGATGCAAAGGAGCGCAGGGCACAAACTAACGCAGGGTTAGTTGTAACACACATGGTTTAAATACTTCCACACACGCTAGCATGAATAAACTTTACTAGTTGCCATATCGACAATATATAGAGAAAAAAATTGTGGCAAAATTCAAAAATGTTTGGAAGATATCACTGAACATTTATTTAACAATAGCAAAAGTAAATTTCTAACTTAAGCTAATTTTTCTTCTATATTTTTTATTTAAAATTTGACAAATCTGATATTATTTTAATCTCCAATCTCTTGTTTAGCAGTTTGGGTAGTTCTTTAATGCTTCACTAACTATCAGAAGACACTAACCAGGTTTAAATTCCAGTCGCGCAGATAGGGTTCGTTGTAAAACTGTGTTATGTGCCCCGCTATTAGAACTATACTATTCTATACAGTTACGATACAACTGGCATAATCAACTTTTATGAATTTCTGTTGATAAACTATGGAAAAAAAGGTGAAGAAAGACTGAGTGAAAGAACATCCAGAAAATTATTATTTCAAGAAATGTTCAGCATTTGTACTGGCTCGTCTATTTGCCTCGTGTTCTGTGAGAGCTGTGAGTGAAGGGAGAGGAGTGTTTTTGTTCAGCTCTGTGTTTTTCTGAATATGTCTCTTCATCTGTTTGGGTGTATTGTTTTGACCAGTGCTGTATAGCTGTGTTTTGCAGAGTGTTCACTGTCAAACTACAAAATTATTTAAATTTGAATTTCTAAAAAAATGCTATTATTTTATATGAAAAAAAATAATTGTTGACTTTTATTGACAAAATATTTTAGTTTGTCATGTATATATTTTTAATTAAGTCAGATACTTAATTAAAAAGTCAGATAAGTCAGATGTTACAATGTGCCCCACCTATGGGGCATGTTGTCACATTTCACTTCCCTTCTTTCGGGGTAAATAAAGAAAAAAGCATACACTGTATTAATGAAACAAAGCCACATATTTGTACCAGACATGTGTGAAATTAATGTGGAACAAAATAAATTCCCTGAACCCTGAGTAGATTTACACAAACTGAGAAAGTCAAAAAGCGTTAGGTTGTGCCCCGCTCTCCCCTACAACAGGGAACAGCCATGATTTTAAGACACCAGGCTACTACAGTTAGAACTTGAGAGGAAGATCTAGACACAGAACTTTTCAGCATTGCAAGGTTTGTGCTCTCAAATCTTTGAAAGACAATCCTTTGAGGCACCTGGTAAACAAGGTATCTTTGAGCTCATCTGTATTTTCAGCTTTTGTTCGCAGAATCATATATTTCCATGCTTACTTTACCGTAAGCACAAAAAAAAAAAAAAAAAAAAAAATTGCATAAAAAGATGTAAAGTGAACCAGAAATTTGGTTCTGCTCAACTTGCTTTACACAGTCATTTGTGTTGTTTTGATTTTTGGTAGAATGTTTGGTAACACTTTATTTTTGATGGTTCACTATAAGTAACTTTGCAACTACATGTCAACTACTAGTCATTAGAATATTAGTAGACTGTCTGCTTAAAGGATTAGTTCACTTAGTTCGCGGTGTTCATCTGAAAGAATAAAGTCATATACACCTAGGATGGCTTGAGGGTGAGTAAAGCTTCATTTTAAAGTGAACTAATCTTTTAAGCAGACAGTGCTGACATTTCTGTGGCTAGATCTTCCTCTCAAGTTTCTATCTGTAGTAGCCTGGTGTTTTAAAAACATGGCTGTTCCCTGTTGAACTCCTTTGCATCATGACATTTGTAAATTGTATAAAGCCAGAAATAGCCAGTCATGGGGGCAGTCGTGGCCTAATGGTTAGAGAGCCGGACTTGTAACCCAAAGGTTGCGGGTTCGAGTGTCAGTATTGGCAGGAATTGTCATGTACTCAATACCACGACTGAGGTGACACCCTTGAGCAAGGCTTCAAACCCCCAACTGCTCCCCGGGCGCCGCAGCAAAAATTGGCTGCCCACTGCTCCAGGTGTGTGTTCACTGCTCACTGCTGTGTCTGTGCACTTGGATGGGATGCAGAGCACAAATTTCGAGTATGGGACACCATACTTGGCTACATGTCACATCACTCACTCATTTAGACAATCTAATTGGAACGGGAATTTCAGCCAGCACGGATGCATATTGCCAGTTTTGTGCAATATGCATCAGACGGTCTATGAATGGACTGTGGGCGGCCTGTGGGTGTGCCGTCTGTGGCTGAGGCGAGCGTAAACTAAACACACACGGCAGCGATTAAATCGGCAGTTAGCCAAGTTGCTGTACTTTTGGTCGGTACTGCTGGTTGCAGACTCTGTCATGTCGCCAATGATTAAATTTTTACTTTTGCATTTAGTTAGGTTTCTGGCTTGTCTGCTAGCTCAGAAAAGCTGAAAAGAAAACACTCAGCCAGTTTGTTTTCGGCTGTCTGAGTCTAAAACTGTGTCATCCAGCGAGCTGTTTCAATTTGCTGCCAGTTTCTACGTAGGTAGCTAGGTATTTGAATAAGACCACCCACGACTGCTGATGGACTATGCCATATTAGCATAGACCCCGCCCTGAGCGAGTCACCATTTTCTCCAGGCTGGAACAGCTGTAGCAACAAGAATATCCTGTAATCAACTCAGGTGTTTTGGTGTTGGATGTAAGAAGGAGCATAACGGTCTTCATTTACTCCCAACATCTGAGCTGCTGAAGACGCAGTGGATTAGTTTTATTTTTGAAGGGAATGTGCCCCCATATACCTGAATTTGTTTATGTCTGCACAAATCATCTTATTTGTGAACGAGGGTCAATACAAAGCAACAATACAAAACACAGGTTATGCTAAAAAAGTTGTTTACTCATGGATGGATCAGTACCAACTGCTCGTGATCCAGCTTATAGTATCTGGAGCGATACTGGTCACAGCAGTAATGAAAGGGAGAGCACACACTTTATTACAGTTCATCAGAGTTGTTTTACGGATATAAAGTTTACCAGTTTATTAAGTAACCCCCGAAAAGGCATAAGGTCTGTATAGATTTGTTTACTGTTAGTTGTAAACACACACAGTGTTTTTGTGTAATTCGCTGTGTATGTAGATGATAATGCAAGGGAGAGAGAGAGTGTTTATGGATAAGACTTTAATGTGCACTTATTGTACTGTGTTTTATTCAGCTCTTACAGTGATTTTCTGGAGTGAAAACAGACGCTTCATCTTTTGTGTTAAGTACAATAAACTTCATAAAATTCATCAGTAAAGTTTTTGGCGCTCCGCTACAACAACAGGCTTGTACTAACATAGTGGATAAAGCAAGATGACAAAAGTTATAATGGTAAATATACATCCATGAGGCATATATTCTGGCACTACTGACAGTTTCTGACATTTTCAGTGCGTGATATTGACCTGTTTTGTTGCCAGATGCCGGTATAAGCTCTTGAAGCTCCGCCCTCTTCTTGAAAGGGGACTGGGAGCACCAGCTCATTTGCATTTAAAGGGACACACACGAAAACTATGTGTTTTTGCTCACCCCAAAAAGTGACAATTTTAACATGCTAAAAAAAAATATCTATGGGGCATTTTAAGCTAAAACTTCACATACACACACAATGGGGACATCAGAGACTTATTTTACATCTTGTTAAAGGCAAATTTTTGTTTACCACTTGTTTTCCACAGCTGCTATTAGATTGACGTTAATTGCATCAAACGAGTTTTGTAAATAAGTAGTTGTTTATAACGATCCTCTTATACATAAATGAGGCGTTTTTGTGCTGAAGAGAATAATAGTGCCTTAAATTCACAGTACATCAATTTTTGAACACATTTAGCCTAGTGATGATTTCGCTAATGAATAAGATGCAAATGTTTGCGCTGTAATAGAGTGCTGCAGGGATGTTGTTGTTTTTTTGTAGGCCAAATAGCAGAAGTGAGTTAGAATTTTACCATTTCTGGTTCCATTGTCCTTAAGTCAAAGTGGGTTAGTGTTTATTTGATTTTGTATGTACCTTATTCAATTCCAATACAGCTTGATGTACAAAAGAGTGTGCAACTGGTTGGAAAGTGGAGCAACTGGTTGGTGAATTCGCCCCAGCATGATCAAGTTAATCAAGTTACGGTTCAAAACAGAGAGCAGATACTGGACAATATGACCTTCAACGGTTTGATTAGCATAACCAAGCTACTGGCTTTACTGACTAAAAGCATTTAAAGGGCTCTGTAAGATGTGTGTTGAATGACATTGAAGGTAGTTTCTAAGCTTTTCTTTATAACGTGGAATGGGATGGTACATGCTGTGCCTCTCAATAGAGGTTTAGTGAGAGATCAATAGCTACACATTAAAGTACTGTTCTCTGCTCGTGCCTATATGACCAGCTATCAATCATGCTCTTGAATGTGTGTGTGTGTGTGTGTGTGTGTGTGTGGATTTTTCTATAGATATAATGTATAACTGGGCATAGCCCACTATTTGATTAGACTCTAAATTATTCAACATGGACACCAGACGGCAGAGGTCAAGCAATTCTTACAAAGTCAAACAACATCCTCTCTTCAGAGGAAAAACTAATTCCACTGACGCTCATCATTACCTTCTGCTTAGTGTTTGTCCACTTATTCATTGAAGAGTTTTGGATGACTGACTACTTCATAATTCAACAGCATGGCTTATCTGCATAATGTTGATAAGGGGCCATACAAAATAGGACAACCATAATGAAATATTAACAACCTGTGGTCTGATGGAAGTCATTGCTGGTGCTGTACGAGTGCTAGGTTTATTCTTGAAGCTCTGCTCTTTTACGTCTCATTCACAGATGAGCCAACAGAAAGCAGATCAAAGCAGCAAGGGTCACCGTAACGGCTACAGAAAGCTCATCTTTGATCCTGTAAAACTCTTTGTGACTCTTCCACCTGTCAGCCTTATGAGGGTGTTTCTTCAACTATGGGCACTTTTGCCCCTTTGGACTGTTAGAAAAAAAACTCTTTAAACACCTTTCACACTCTCACACTAACAATGCCTAGCGGTGGACAAACATGATGAATCACTGGAGAATTGTGTCTTTTTTTTTTTTTTTTAACATCATGAATATTTAAACCAGTGTCATTCCCATCATATCTCAAATGATCTTTGTGATGGAAATTACAGCTATGATAAACAGTTTTGGAATAAAATGGTTGACTAAATTCATAGCTAATATTTTAGGTATACCAAATACACACAACTGAATAATATTTTGACATTTTTAAATAATATGAGAAAATGACATCTTGATTGCAAATCATTTTTTTACCTACACACATCACGTCAAGCTCTTCACTGTCACTGTTGTCTCCTTGGTTAACGAGTAGACAGCTTAAAAATTTATAGAGCAAAAACAAACAGTTTATTCACGCTATTAATTTTTTTCATTTTTGTGTGATTATACTTTAAAGACAAATATTTTCATATTTTTAGATTGAAATTCTTGGAAAAGGGTAAAACAATAAAATCTAAACAAAAAATAAATGAAGGATTTGAAATGAAAAGATTTAGAGTGTTTTAATGTGATCTTCATAATCAAAAGAAAGTCAAACCCTGGAACACAAGTGCCTGAAGTTGAAGAAACACCCATGAATCCACTTTTATTGCAATGTGCATGCATTCATACAATTGTTAATGACAAGTGTCAGAAATTCAGTTGTGATTTGCACTCAAAATTCAAAACCTTTTGTTATTTTATTTAACACATGGAGGAAAACACAAACGTCACAAATCATCAACTAGCACTTAAAGGGGACCTATTATGCCCCTTTTACAAGATGTAATTTAAATCTCTGGTGTCCCCAGAATGTGTCTGTGAAGTTTCAGCTCAAAATATCCCACAGATCATTTATTATATCTTGTCAAATTTGCCCCTATTTGGGTGTGAGCAAAAACACACCGTTTTTGTGTGTCCCTTTAAATGCAAAAGATCTGCTGCTCCCGGCCCACTTTCTAAAAGAGGGCGGAGCTTTAACAGCTCACGCTTCAGTTGCTCAACAACAACAAAGCTGGAGAATCTCACGCAGCCAAAATGAGGATTGTCAGTAACGGTGTTCAGCCTTACATTGTTCAAACTGGAGTCGGACAATGATGGAGAGACTCAGGAAGAAGTTACAACTTTTAGAAAGAAACTCAACGTTTCTGAATGGTTAGTGGATAAATGTATGTAGTTACTGTGGAGTAGATTCAACTCATCCACTAGCATGTGCCGTCATGTTAATCTTTTGTGTAAATCCAGCGTTGAATTGACCCTCGTTTGTGAAGCAGTCCGGCGTAAAATGATGGCATGGCAACAACACTCTACTACAACAACTCTTCCTCTTCTCTAAAGCAGTCCAACATGGCCTCAGCCCCTTTGTTGTGTGTTCTCAGGGGGAAGGGTTTATGTAAATTTTGGGGTTTGTGATGTCACTAACCCAGGAAGAAGCTTGTTGTAGTTCCTACCAGTCGTTTGTTGTAGTCCTTAAAAAGTGATTTCTGTAAAAAGAAAATATCTCCCTTTGCATTGAACTTTGAGCGTCGCAACTTTGCAGATGTTTATGGTCAAACAGCAACATTACACACTAACTAAAGTTAAAAAGGTGAAATCATAATCAACCACCCCTTTAAGTATCGTACATCAACAGAGCCAGTTGATAATTTGTGATTTTAGATGCTGATTATATTTAATACCTAGCATGAATCAAACCTGTTAATTAATTGTGATGTTAACAAAGAATGAATTGTATAAATAGTGGGTGGAGATATTAGTTTACCTCACACACTGAAGAAGGCCTGAGAATCGAAACCTTTGTGTTTTCCTCTGTGTTAAATAAAATATAAAAAACTAAAGATTTTAAATTTTGAGTGCGAATCACAACTGAATTCTTGATGTAATTAAAAAGGTTCACACACCAAAACGAGACGATATACGAGAGGGCAGAATTTATGTGAAAACAATTAAGGCTGTCAAATTCAAAAATCAAATCAACATCAAATACAAAATTATCTTTGAATAATGTACAAGTTACCATAACACCATAAACGCTAGAATACCTTTTAAATTATTCATTCCCTCCCCACCACATTTTACATATCTAGGACATTTTTCTCCCTGAGACCTGGTTCATTTCCCTCTCTGGTCCAGACTTAAGGACAGACATGAACTAGACAAATTTATTTATTTTTTTTTTTAAAAGAGTAAGCCAAACCCAGATTCTTTATTTAAAGGCTCTTCTTGGTCACGCATGAGGTTTTTAAGTTAAGGCTGTGCCGTGTAACTGTGTAAATCAGAGTGGAAACACTGTTCTACTTCAGCTCTTAGGGAATTGGGAAATGATTCAGTATAAAGTGCCCTAAGGAGACTGGTGTTACTGATGGGAATAGCACATTCTCAGTCTGGGCACACTAGTTATCAGAAAACACTAAATGGACTCATTTGCCTTATGGGTTTGTCCCGCTTGTGCGGTTACGAGAAAAAAACGAAGAATATCCTCAACAACACTTGAGCTAATGCACAAGGCACAGTAGATTAATGGCCGGGATGCTTTTCCTAACAACATAATCACATTCTATGTTTTATATACTGCAAAACAAAGAGGCAGAGCCATTTTTGTTCAATAAAGATGGCATCTCAGTTGCACAATAGCATTATCAAAGAGCCCAGCAAACAAACAGCACTGCTGACCGGTATCTAACCCCAGTGCATAGCTTACTTGAAGCCACCTGTTATTTTTCAATTACCAGGTGGCTGCTGCATCTTGCTTTGATGTGGCCACAATCCAAAAATGCTGTCTTCCCGGATGTACAATGCATGTGTTGTATGTTCAGCACTACAATAAAGCAGAGTGTTTTTCTTTTTCTTTTTTTTCCAAGCAAGGAACAAAAAGCAATTGCCTGGAGCATCATTTGTAAACAGTGAATGTTGGCACAGTAACTAAATACAGGGTTGTTCGTATTATTCTGTAATTTCCCTAAGAGTTCCAGAAAACAGTTGATCCAGCAACAATATCAATATTACAAATTAATTTTATGTCTTCACCTGTGTACTCCTTTCACACAGTGTTGAAATAACAGGAAATGACACCTATTGCATCAATAACTGGATTTCTTTGTGTTTGTGAAAAAGTCACTGCCACAATACAAGGGATTTGTAGATGGTTGCTATGCAGTTGCTAAGGAGTACAGAGTGTTTTTTTTTTTTTTATCATGTCACTATGTGGTCACTAAGGTGTTCAGGGTGGTTGCTAGGGGATAACCTACTGAACCTAAACAAAAGAGCCTAGTCTCTGGCTTTCTGGCCTCTAGATAAGACTCAATCTTCTTCTCCAATGTAAGTCTATGGGATTGTTTTTCTCTATGGGAACTGTTTTTATCATCTGCCCTATGAAAATAAAAAATGGCATGATTCTGATATTACTTTGAAAAGTAATAGCACACAAACTGCATGGTTTTAGGTATCATTCATGTACCATTCTGCAGCATTAGCAATGCAGGATAAGTTGCGGGCTAAAGTTTAATACTTACTACACTGTAAAAAAAGTTTTTTTGCCAAAATAACAAGGATAATTAAAGTGGTTCAGATTAGGGCTGCACAATTTATCGCGATTAAACTGATTTGGCAAAGGCTGTGATTATTTTATGCGCTCTGTGATTGAAAATGCTTCGTCATCTGAAAGCCAGAGGGCACTCTTGCGCAGAAACTCTATGTCCTGCCGCAGAAGAAGATAACGTGTCATATCGCCGTATCTGAATAAACAGGAGATTGAAACGCTTTGATTAAACATGACTAATAAACACAGACTGCCTTATTCTGTGTAAGAAGCCATATCATCTCACAGAAGGATGCTCAACTGTCGTTATAAAGTGAGTTTGGAGTGAAAACATGTTATTAAATGTTGTCTTTTGTTGGACAAGATGTTAATAAATGTTTCTCATGTCTGGAAAGATGTTTGATGCGTGTTGCTTTTTCAAATGTACATTATAAGCGACTCAAACTCGCAGTGCTTTCAGGTGGATTAACATTTGGAGTTATACTTCATTGACAAGCTGCGCAAAAAAAAAAAAAAAAAAAAAGAAAGAAAAAAATAATCACAGCCTTTGCGATTTCATAATCAGGCTAAGAACAGATTATAAGCGATAATCACGTTTAAGTTCAATGTTATTTTTCTTATCATGCAATAAATCGTGCAGCCCTAGTTCTAACATAATATTTTGAGTTTCTGTTGATTTAACCAACCACTTCATTGTATTAACTCAATTTTTTAATTTAAATGAACTCAAAACAAGGTAACTTACCTTAAATTAAACTAACAATTCTTTTTTACAGTGTACAGTTCAGAAATTTGGAGTAATATGAAATATTACAATAACTGTTTTAAAAATGTAATTTATTCTTGTGACCTCAAAGCTGAATTTTCAGCATCTTTATTCCAGTCTTCAGTGTCACATAATCCTTCAGAAATCATTCTAATATGTTGATCTGCCGCTCAAGAAACATTTCTGATTATTATCAATATTAAAAACATTTGTGCTGTTTAATATTTCTCTGGAAACCGTGATACATTTTCCAAGATTCTTTGATGAACAGAAAGCTGAAGTTGTTTTTTAAATCAATTTAATGCATCTTTGGTGAATAAAAGTAGGCTATTCATTACTTTCAAAGAAAAAAATTCTTTACTGACCCCAAACTTTTGAACTGTAATGTAATTGATAATTACCCTGTAATAATGTTGTAAGTAAATGAGTATAATGAAATAATGTAAATAATGTGTTTTTATATCAAGAGGCTGAACAAATGGAAATGAGCGTAGAGGACTGTAGGCGTCATGTTCCTACAAAATCACACAACAATACCATATATAGTTGGCGATGGTTTAGTGCCTCTCACTTTGGCTCCATAATAGCTGATTTGAATAGCAGTGTTAATCTGAAGTGTAAAATGAGGAGAGGAAGACAATGAGGCTTGTGTTTCTCCAGAGGATATCTGTGCTTGCCAGCAATGACTGCTGCCCTTTCTATTTACCTTTATAAAGGGCTTTACCACTGACGGAAAGAACAGATCCCACAGGGAACAAAACAGTCTTATGATTAGCCTTTCTCTTTAAGAGGGATGGGAATTTAACAATTCTGGTTCTGACTCCAATTTTTCTTAATGATTGTGGTTCCTTAATGATTCATTTAGTTTGAGGAAGCATAAACAATAAAGACCTCATTTAGTTTAACAAATGTTAGTAAGGTCTTGTTATCTTGTGCAATTTTGCTTCCCAATACATACACACACATATATATATATATATATATATATATATATATATATATATATATATATATATATATATATTTTTTTTTTTTTTTTTTTTTTTTTTTTTTTTACTGTAAAACAAGACTAATTACTTATTTACTTAAATTAATTAAACATATTTTTTGCTCTGTATAAAAGGATGATGTTCAGTGATTAAGTCCAGTCAACCGCTTCAACAAATTTAGTGAGTAAGTGAGTGGCTAGGCCAAGTTTAAGACTGATTTGTCTTGACAAGTCTTTTTAAACGATTCATTAAAAACCACCAGCTTATAATAAGTTATTTGTTTGTGAACAATGAGAATAGATAGAAAGGGTCGACTTTAAAGAAATAATGCACTGATCCAATATAATGATACACATCCGATTTCTTTCTCAACTGTTTACATTCACTTCAAGACGTAACTGACTGTGTTTACCTGAATACTTACCAAGACAGGCATTTTGAGAATTTTGTGTGTATGTGTCCGTTCAAGTGCAAGGAGACGTGAAGCGCAAGGAGAGGAATCAATTCAAGTGTAGCTGTGCGCACAGATAACAGCGTGTGAGTACCAAATTGAGTTATTTTTTTTGCCTCTTCTAGAACGGTTTAAAATCACTTGAATGTGTAAATTGGCAAGAAAAAACATGCAAATGATAAACTTTCACTTTATGATGGTTAGACTTTGCAATTATTAAGCGAATCACATGCGTGCCGAACCGTGAGGCCTGGTCCGTATAGATCACAGATCAATTACGATCCATTACACGCCTAATAACTGCACTGGTTTCAAACTGATTTGTGAATAAATCTCCACTCTGTGTCTCTCAGGGTTCATCAATATGATTTTCAAACCAAGCCCAAGCAATGTTGATTGTCTGAGCATTATGTTATAATTAAAAGTGTAACAAAGTAGTAGAATAGGAAAAAAACGGATGTGCAGGCAGGTGTTTGCTTTACAGAGAGATCAGATGTCAGCAAGGGTGACATTTGAGTGCTTAGTGTTAGACAGAAAGAAAGAAGCACAAGAAAGACACCCAGAGACCCAAATCAGTGGCTCTCATCCCACCTGAGAGAGAGCCCTCTGATGCAAAGACACGCTCATGCAGTGCAATTCGTAACTGAAAAGACACAGACTAGATTTTGGTTGAAATCCTTCACTCTGTCATTGCTGCTAGTGATTACACTGGCTGACGAGAGCAATTATAGTACAATCTGTTGATTACCTGGCTGTGAGAAATGCTCTTTTTCTTTGGAATAACATGCACTGACAAATCGACTTTATGGAAGCACTGTATAATTAGGCTGGTTTAGGGTCAAACGCTCCAGACACATTTTTAACTATATATAGATGCACAGCGCAACCCTCCAATAAGGGAACTGACAGATATTCAATAAGTTAAATAAATGTAATCTTTCATTGCACAAAACTGTCGTAATTTCTTTTTTAAAAAAAAAAGAGGTCTAGGGAATATGCACAATAATGGGAACTTCTCACAGTCTTTGATTTGAAGTCTGACATCCTTTAAAAGCACTCTAAAAAAATCAATATAAACATTCTACTTTACCTCACTAATCAACCAGACTGTCCTAAAACCAGAGTTATTATGATGAAATAAAACTAAAACATTTTTGTTTATTGAAATAAATCTGACAAAGTAAAATATAAATATTAGACAAAAAACTTTAACTAAATGATTAAAAATCATGCCCTGGCAAATAACTGAAAAAAGTCGATGTTGAAGCAATAAAACTGGAAATAAATAAAAATTAAAACTGAACTAAAACTAAAACTGAACTAAAAATAAATTAAACCTTAATAGTTATATTTGAATAATAATAATAATAATAATAATATTCATAATAATGTCAAAATACAAATGTCAAAAGCACATAACAAAATAACAAAAAATTACTGAATAACAAAAAAAAATAAAAATGGAAATATGAAAATAAAAGCTCATTCAAAATATTAATAAAGCAAACAAAATAGGAGTGGAAGATATGACCTTATTTGAATCTTATTTCACTTTATTTTGTTTCATTTGAACTATTTGGTCTTTGTCATTAAAAATAAGGACCAAATGCAAACTGCAAACAATAGGACAAATAGAATATCAGGAAAAAAATTGATTCTTATTAAAGCTACAAAAGTCATTCAGTCAAGCTCTTTTCATATATCACAAGTATTAGAAAAAAAAAATTATAGTTTGTAAAAATACAGTCTATGGAAGCAGCAATAATAATCCTTTCAAATATAATTTGACAATGTGCTTTATTCATATCAGATACACATTGTATAGGTATCTATCAATTTCCTCTATTCTTCTCCCAGTTCACCGGCCAGGTCGCAAGTCGCAAGATCTACAAGATCTTGACCAAAAAATGATGCACCTCTCGATGGAAATAAATATCGTGATGTTATTTCCATCGAGAGGTGCATCATTTTTTGGTCAAGATCTTGTATTGACAATGCACAAGGTGAGCACTCTGTAAAGTCTACTCCAGCACATCCCAATAACTCACACTGAGGTTAAGATCAGTGCCAATTCATGTGTGAAAATGATTCTTCATGCTCCCTAACAACAATTCTTTCACAATTTGAGCCTGATGAATCTTGACATTGTCATCCTGCAATATGGCCATGTTTAAGAAATGAAAAGCAACACTCCATTTTTAAGGGTTAAAAGAACCGTTGCCAAACATATAACATGCTGGAAACATAATAATCACTGTAATAATGATCCATTCATAGATTCTTAAGTATTTGCCTATTAAAATCCAAACAGTGACTTATTTTTGGCCGGGCAGTGTATTTGCAAATAGTTAAAAAAAAATACTAGAACAAAACTAGAATTAGACCTAACATTTCTTTCACAGTTCTTTTTATTTATGTTTTATAAAAATTTGGTCCGCTCCAATGTTCAAGACATGGTTACAGCCTTGCTTTCATGTATTGGATAAAATGGGTGAATCTACGCATTGTAAATCTGACAGATCTGATTCTCTGAATTGCAGGGCAAACTAATCAACAGAGGGAATCAATATCCAATATTAAATGAAAAAAAAAAAAAAAAAAAAAAAAAAAAAATTAGGAAGAAATCATAGGAGTTGTTCTACCTGAAAACATTTGAGAAAACACAGCAAAAAATAAATAAATAAAAAAAGGAAACTACTGAAGTGTTGTGCCTTTATTGCAGTGTTTTGTACTCGGGGCCACAAAGGTACAGAGGTAGCGTGTGAGAAACAGCATTAGAAACAGGGAAAAAAGATGAGAGAGAGAGTGAGAGAGAGATTGCTTGTAGTTATTCTGCTGGAGGGACAAAGCCAGTCTAGACTGAATACTAAGCAAAACAGACAGCAGCAGATGCTAGCAGCAGTCTGTTGTCAGGGGAAATGCCTCCCACACGACAACAGAGAAAAGAGCACACAGGCCAAAGGGATCCCCCTGGAGCACAACGTCCCCTATTACAAAGAGGACTGGGCAAAATCATTCACTTTATAGAACTTTATAGACCCTATAAAAGACAGGCTAGCAGGAGGAAAGAGTTTTATGAAGTAGCCCACTGGCCTTAAAATACTGTGCTGCCAAAATAAGCATTTGGATTAGGATATTTGCACTTGTCACACAGGCTCATTCCTGAGGAGGGTTCTTACCTTGGCTTTGTTGATAGTGCAGTGCAGAGCGTTGTTCTCCTGATCATACAGAAGGCTGAAGTCCAGGGTGCCGAGCGTAGCTGTGAGGAAACAGACATAAAATCATCAAAAAAACAGTTTATCTACAGGGTAGACCACAGCACATATGCAATAACAATTTGCAAGCTGTTTAAACCATATTTTGCTCCTTCAGAGACCATCTGATGTTAATTGTTTACAAAAAGGCAAAGAGCTTTCTCAATCTGGCAAGCTCTAATTTGAATTTTGATTGGCTATCAGGGCTGTAACATGTTTTTACAAGGTACCAGACTGCTACAATGAGCACTTCTGATCTGTTGCATCGATTTTGATATTCTGAGTTTTAAGTACTTATTAGTAAGTTAACAAGGTTTCAACAAGCAGAACTGTACATTTTGGTTACACTACCATTGGAAATTTTGGGGTCCGTAAGATTTTTTGGTAACACTTTAGTATAGTGAACACATATTCACTATTAACTATGACTTTTCCTTCAGTAAACTCCTAATTTACTTAGTTAGTAAGGTAAGGTATTGGGTAGGATTAAGAAGGTCATGCAGAATAAGGCATTAATATGTGCTTTATAAGTACTAATAAACAGCCAATAATCTAGAAATATGCATGTATACTAATAAGTAACTAGTTAAAAGACCCTAAAATAAAGTATTACTGATTTTTTTTTTTATTAAATACGTTTTAATAAGCAAAGATTCATTAAAGTGATCAAAAGTGACAGTACAAACATTTATAATTTTACAAAAAAAAAAAAAAAAAATCTATTTCAAATAAATGCAGTTCTTTCTATCTTTCTATTCATCAAATATACTAAAAAAATGTGTCTCACAGTTTCCACAAAAATATTCAGCAATATTAAACTGTTTTGAACATTGACATTAATAAGAAATGTTTCTTGAGCAGCAAATCAACATATTATAATGATTTGAAGGAGCATGTGACACTGAAGACTAGAGTAATGATGCAGAAAATTCAGCTTTACCATCACAGGAATAAATTACATTTTAAAACATATTCAAATAGAAAACAGTTATTTATTTAAATTGTAATATTTCACATTTTTACTGTTTTGTTTTTCTTTATTTTTTATCAAATAAATGCAGCCTTAGTGAGCAAAAGAGACTTTTTTTTTCAAAACCATTTATAAAAAAAAAAAAAAAAAAAAAAAAAAAAAAAATATTGTACCGACTCCAAGCTTTTGAATAGTCATGTTTGTCTGTGAAATTGGTTTGGTTGAAGAGAAATTCTGATCAAACAATATTTTCCACTAATTTCAGTGTCAGGACAACTCTTCACATAGACTGCTGCACCTTTATTTGAATTAACTTCCTTTTACATGCTCACCAGTCTATGGGGTTATACCAATGATTTCAAATTTACCTAGCCTTAAAACAACAAAAAGATTCTGTTTGTCAATTTTAAAAGACGTTCTAATGATCTTATCCTATTTAAGTGATTTCAGCAGAATGAGCTGCAAAGTAGATTTGATTGCGACAGTCAAACGTCTCATTATGTGAAACTACAAAGGCTGTGACTTCCTGAGTGAGATACAAAGAAAAAGGAGGAGAACATTTTTCCTTTTCTCCTTTGAATTTTTGGACCTTTCCCATTCCCACTAAGTGTAAAGTCAATACTCCAGTAGGGTCACGGCTCTGAAAGTGAACCTCCCTGCTGCTTCTGCCTCGTATGAATGCGGCCATGAGAATCCGAGTCAGATCTCATATGGACTCCTAGCAGGTGGCCTTCAGCTTCACTCTGCAGAGAACATCTTCAGTTCAAGGGCACAGGGATGTCCCGATCAAGTTTTTTTGTACCTCCAATCTGAGTCACTGAATATTGAGTATCCACTGATACCAAGTCCTGATCCAATACTTGTATTTTCCTAGTGCTTGGTGCACACTTCAGGTACATTCAAGTTATTAAAATCAATGGTAGACATTGTAAACAGACTGTATGGTCACAACTAAGAATATGGGGCTACAGATATAAACCTCTTGTATTCTGTATGTAAAATAAGCAGAATTATTGCAACATAAAGTTGTCAGACTTTAGAATGCCAATCTGTCAGTCAAGACGCAATCCATAGCAACGCGTTATGGCAACGACATCTCAGATAGTCTGATGGCAGATAAAAATAAACAGTAAACTTTTGAGTGATTTGTTACAAAAGTGCGCATCAAATATGCTAAACACAGAAGCTTTATCCTGCGTGTAACGCACTAGAACCAACCTCATTGGTTCTTGCGTATCACACACGCACATTTGAGAATCTTCTTTTCCTTTTAATGGCGTTTGACAAACCCACTTGAAGGTGCTTACCGCTACCTACAGCACGACACCTGTGTGACAGCTGATGTAAAATAATGGATCAGTCTCAGGATAGCCGATACCAATCAGTTAAATCGGGCCCAATACCGATCCTTGAGATTGGCTCAGAACATCCCTACATTGGACATACTGGAGTAATCAACTAACCATGTTATATCCTCAGCAAAATATAAGAAGAATGAAAAAGAAAAACTTCTGTGGTTTGAATTTTGATCTAACGCATTTAAAATATCATCAGATTGAGGGCACTATATCTGAATCACTAAGCTACTGCACCCCGCAACAGCCGTTGCTGCAGTGAGCCATGATGTAGGAATGCTTTTGTTGGACCTTAATGCCATATGTCGTCCTCCCGTTTGTGTGGGCATATTCTTATATGACGAAAGGAATCAGCGGGATTAAACCAGCCCTGTGTTTAATTACCCAAACTGGTACCAGCAATGCATGACTTCAATCTCTAATGCAGAGAGCGCTGCCATCAGTGATGGGCTTTTCTCTTTCGCAATTATGATGAATTGTATTATCTTATGCTATTTTACTCATGAAGGCTATGAATAGATTATCGGTGTTAAGGACAGAGGAAATTATGGACAGAGCAAACACACTGGTGCAATCTTCATACTACAGCAAAATAGAATTGTGAAACGTGTTTGAATTGCTAAATATGATTTTGATCAAAGATAGTTTGATAATGAGTGAGAAGTGAATTCACTGAAGAAGGAATGTTGGATTTACATGATTTAATAGTGCATCAGTTCCAAACATAATTTGTTCACTTAACTTCAACATCATTGAATTGAGTTATTTTCAAGTGACCAAAATAAGTAGTCTCAAATTGATTTTATATAGTTCCATGAAGGATTTAATTAATTCAATATTTATATATATAGGGCTTGACATTAACACCCGCCAACCTGCTAAATGCGGATGGATTTCAGCAGTGGCGTGTAACGCAGTCACTCGCAGTCACTCCCTAGCCACCTAGGACTGAATTTTATATATAATGTATAGGCAATACAATTTTCAATTGTAGCATTTTAAAAAGGCATCTGAAATAATATAAAGTGTGCAATGTAGTGTTGTCAAAAATATTGATTTTTCGATACACATCGATACTGAAAATAACGCTTCCAATACTTTTCCACCGAATAGACATGATACCAGCTGTGCTTTCTCGCTCTCTCACCTCTCTGACAGTTGACACAAAACCCCTCACTCACTCTTTTCATATGCTCTGAATGAATACTGTTGGTGTTACAGGGCTTGAATTTTGGTGTGGGATTGCATGTATTGCACATAATTTTACTCATTCCCACAGATTTTGTGATCACACCCAAAAAAGCCACCTCTCAAGCCACCTCTACTAAATTGGGAAATTCTTTTCTGCTGCTTGTGCTTAAACAGTCAAATACACACAAAACAATGACAAAATGCCAGTCTTGGTGAGTATTCACGCAAACACAGTCAGTTATGTTTTAAGTGAACGTTAACACGCATATGTAACCGTATAATGGATCCGTGCGTCAGATCTTAAAGTGACAGCAGCACCTAATATACCTGCTGCCAAATTATGCGATAATATTAAAATATCTATGTGGCAGTTTTTCCCCATGGTATCAATGTCAAAATTATGGCCAGTGAAAATGCTGAGTGGCTAGAAACTTTGAAAAACCACTAGCCACAGTGGCTGGTGAGCAAAAAAGTTAATGTCAAGCAACATCAATGAATTATAAGATTCAGTGAAACTTGCTCACAACCTTGTGTGACAACATCAGCCTCTGCAGAATAAACATTATTTTTTATTCAGCGTGAGGGCTACACTACAGCCATGGTCAAAAGTATTGGCAGTGACAATTTTGTTGTTTTGCAAAGTTTGCTGCTTCATTTGTTGTGGTGTTGAATCACATTATTATCTAGATTAAACTTTACTCACCAAAAAAAAAAAAAAAAAACTATTTTTTTTGGCCTTGGCACAAAATGACCAGCTAACATCAGTTCACTAATCATATCATCAGCACATAGTCAGGTGAAATCGCTCTATCATTCTGATTGGATTATCAGAGCAGACTGATTGCTATAGGAGGGAAGAAGTGATGGAAAGAGGGAAGAAGTGCTTCCAATCATTGTGTTCTTGTGTCAGCAATGGTTACCTCCAAAGAAAGACGTGCAGCCATCATCACTTTGCATCAAAATGCCCTCACATGCAAGGAAATGCTGCAAAGAATACTGCACCTGAAAGAACCATTTACAGGATCATCAAGAACTTCAAGGAGAGAAGATGAACTGCAGTGAAGAAGGCTTCAGGATGTCCCAGAGAGTCCAGCAAGCTGCAAGACCATCTCCTGAGGAGTCGGCTACAGAGTCATGTTACCACCAGTGCAGAGCTGCTCAATATTGGCAGCAGGTGGGTGCGAGTACAGCTGCATGCACAGTGAGGAGAAGACTTTTGGACAATTGCCTGGTGTCAAGAAACCCATCAAGGACAGAAAGGAAGTACAAGGATTGTACAGCAGAAGACTGATGCAAAGATATTTTCTCTAATAAAGCCCCCTTCCGACAGTTTGGGACTTCTGAAAAAATTGATTGTCCAGAGAAAAAAAGCTGAACGCTACCATGATTCCTGTGTCGTGTCAACAGTGACGCATCCTGAGACCATCCATGTGTGGGGATGCTTTTCATCCAAAGGGAGTGGCTCTCTTACAATTCTGCCCAAAACACTGTCATGAGTAAAGAATGGTACCAAAACTTCCTGCAAGAGCAACTTCTCCCAGTGATCCAGGGGTAATTTGGTGATGATCCGTGCCTTTTCCAGCATGATGGACCACCATATCACAAGGTAAGTGTGATAATGAAGTAGCTTGGAGATCATTACATTGAAATTTTGGATCCGTGACCAGAAAAATCTCTGGATCTTAATCCCATAGAGAAGTCCACAAATTGTGATCAACTCCGAGCACTAATAAGGCCAGAATGGATCGCCATCACTCAGGATTTGGCCCAGAAGTTGATATCCAGCATGCCAGAGTGAATTGCAGAGGTTATGAAGGAGGATCAACACTGTAAATATTGACTCTTTGCATATATTATGTTTTTGCCAAAAAAAGCTTTTAAAACTTATTAAATGTATATCATTGTTTTCCAGTATACCATAGAAATGTGAAAAAAAAAAAAAATAATCTACAAATACTGAAGCAGCAAATCACAAAATCAATGTCACTGCCAGTACTTTTGACCATGGTTGTACATCCAAATCCAACAGACGCAACCACATATTTAGGGTTGGATTTGCAATAAACACCAGGGCATAACTTCACCATCCAGGCCAACACCAAATAGCGCAGTAAACAATAAAACAATAATAAAAAACGCAAACTACTGTAAAGCATAGTTTGTCACATGGATTCACTGTATGAAGCACAGCTCACACATCGCTGCACTATTGACAATAAACAACAGACCTTTTTTTGGCTGCGAAATTTGCAGAAATTTCACTAATGTGACTTTGGCAAACTTAAACGGGATAGTTCATCCAAAATAAAAAATTCTGTCATCATTTACTCACCCTCATGTTGTTCCAAAACTTGTATGACTTCTATTCATCTTTAAAACACAAATGAAGATACTTTTAATGAAACCTGAGAGATTTCGGTCCCTCCATTGAAAGTCCATTCCACCACAACTTTCAAGTTTCAAAAACTTGATAAAGACATTATAAAAGCAAACCATATGAATCATATGATTTAAACCAAGTCTTCTGAAGAGACACAATCACTTTATATGATCAACTGATTTAATTTGGGTATTTAATCACATATAAACACTGATCAACACACATACATGTTTTCACATGTCAAGCAAGTATGGTTAAGCTTCCATTCACCATGTTTAATGTGCTCTATGTATGTGCGTTGATCACTTTATATGTGAATAAAACAAAATAGGACTGAGAGAGTGAGACAAAACTTTAGTGGATTGTTAGTGGATTGGGTGGAGTGGACAGAATTGGAAAGATTTTGACCAAATAGCTTAAAGGAGGATGAAAGCTGCCCCAAACAGTTTACAATAAAAACAAAACAAAACAATACAAAACCCTCACAATACATAATCTTTATATTTACTATTATTGTCTGTTTCTATGGTTACAGCACGGCTGTCACATGGACTGACTGCAGTTACCTGTGCATACAGACATTATTCGATCCGCTCCTGTTGGCTTTTGTATGTACGAAACAATATGAATCACAGCTGTTGGTAAATACTGACTGTCTGAATGTAACTATAGAAGAATACAGAGAGAAAGAAAGAATAATGTGTGGTAGAATGTAAAATAGAAGGGTAGCAGGATTATCCATCTATTATCATTAACTCCAGGCTGTGCTGCTATACGTTCACGTCAGCTGAAGAGCAGCATTACACAAGCTCACTCAACCTGTAATCATACACACACCCGTCACTTAGTTTCCCACTCTGGACCACTTTACACTTCAACAATGTCCACCTGAGGAAAATTTTCCATTGGCAAATTTAGATTGAGAGGGAAGGCCAACCAGCAAATATATGCCTTGACAGCCCTCGGCATTTTTGGCCTGAAAGGTTTCATATGATCTGTTCATATAAACCGGAATGGCTTCTTATCAAGGATGAAACGCAAGCTTAAAAATGAGATGTCTAACATTGAGATTGCTTTGATCTCAACAAAGTTATTCTACATTTTTGTCCACAACACAGAAAATGAATGTAATGAGCTTGCCTGTGAACAGTCTTTTGGGATTATGTTTCCCTGTGGTTAGCTGCCAGTTTCCCAGCTTTTCAGGACAGACGGCATTATGGCCTCTGCCAGTATAGCGGAAGGAAACAAACAGTGCTGGAATTAGCGAGAACCAAAATCGCATCCACTCTATCCTTGCCGGTTCTGGTATTTTGGGCTGGTCACATGACCATAGACTGGGCTTGTCTTCACTGCTGTGGTTTAAACTCTGAATTGGATGGCAGGCGGTAATTAAGGGGAGGTATCAATGAGGATACAAATTTGGACTTAAGAGTCATTGTAATTAAATACTCTATTAATTTGTCATGACTGTCAAGATTCACTAACCTTGATTTTTTTTTTTTTTTCTGCTGGATAATAAAATATGAAACAAATCCCTGTATTGAATAAGCATATCGGAGCAATATTTAGGCATTAGAATCTGTTTTCACTTGGTCACTTCATGTGCTTCTATTGATCAGATTGCTATCCGACCAAGTAGCAAATGCCCTCGAAGATGCAATTGAGATAGATGGATCTAAGGTCACATATGTCAATGTTATGTCAGCATATGGGTCATTATCAAAAAAAAAAAGAAAGAAGATATTTTAACAAATTTAAAGCAGTCTGTTCAGTTCAGGTTTCTCCTATTGAAGCTGATGGTATTTATTAACATCTTGAGATTACTGCTTGGCATATTTTATCATTTTATTTCACAAATTAAAAGCTGGTTGTAAATGGTTTTTATCAGTGCCGTTTCTAGGCATAGGCAAACTAGGCGGTCGCCTAGGGCGCAAACAGCTGGGGGGCGCCAGTGAGAGCCCCCGCCCCACCAAGAGATTTTTTTTAATTTATTGTATTATTATTATTATTATTACTATTATTATTTCGTACTTTTGCTATTTCGAGGTATTATGATTATTATTATCATTTTGAACAAATCTTTAATATGAATCGGGAACAACGAGTTATCTCAGAGAGTGATTCATTCATGTGTTGACCGCGCATGCGCAACATCCCATAGGTTCTGTACAGGAAACAGATACGATTAGTTTGCCTCGATTCTTCGAGTTCGGGTCAGAACGAATCAATACTGTATCCTGTACAGACTGCCTTATAGACTATGGGGCTGTCATGGGATGAACATTTTAATTATATTCTGCTGAAATTAATAAAATTACTTGAAAAAAAGATTTGTTCATTTTGATGAATGAGATTCAAAAAGATCTGAGTCAGCAAAATGATTTGAACTTCCCACTACTAATAAAATGATGCCATCTACGAGGAGTTGCTTGATTTGAAACCATTTTCATGACTGAAAATTTAAGGGACAAGTTATGGCACCATATTTTTAAAAAATGACACATACATACATACATAAGTTTGGGACCATAATACATGATTGAGCAATCATGGATGACTCGCATGGACGGAGCAACAGCATATTCTGTTCAACAAAAAATTCACTACATGCAGTAGCAACCACCCAGAACACATTACAAAACTGCATTTCAATAGCGTTTGCATTGTGGTGGCAACTTTTGCACAAAGAAGAATTCTTATTCAGACAATGTAAAAATCTAGTTTATTCTTATCATGCTGTGCAAGCTACTTTTTATATTCCTGTTTCTGAAACAGGTTTGAAAGTCCTGGCTGACACTGTGTTATTACCAGATGGAATGTGAAAAGATTCCAGCGACAAGCAACGACAAAATCAGTCAAAAATACAGCCAATCAGAAGAAAGTGTGGGCGGAGTCTCTCTGCAAGAGCACTGCACTCGCAACAAAATGGATAAGTACATAATCAAATTCATAATATTAAACCATTTTAACATTAATAAAAATACACACTGAAACATTTTTTGTCATAGAATACACCTGTTTGTTCACACTGAATTCAGTTTAAACGCTGTTGCCTCACGTGTGGTTATGACACGGCGTTATGGACAGATGTACAGGTACTGTTCTTTACTAATAGTAATAGGATTCTGGGTAACTTTATGGCTTATCTGGAGTGTGGAGCCTGTGATTGCTTATTGTGATATATGTGTGTCATGACATTCCATTAAAGGTCTTGCTTGCTCTGAGAATCTCATTTGTCTTCTCATCTTCTGCAAAACCCCCACACATAGACCTCACATTGCCACTCATTTATGACCAGAGACTCCGTCACCGCTCATTACATCCACCTCAATTACGGCCAGTAGAAATATAATCAACATTGACTGATTTGATAGGCTCTGGTCACTTCCATTGTATCTGAGGGGATGCCAATATTGTCACACACTGTATGTTATTGTAAACTTTACATCATGAGAGTCCCTGGTAGAGAACAGCTGGGCCTGAGAGGACATTTGCTGGTATTTGCAGTCTAATGAACAATAGACCACATGGGCACACAGCACGTTTTATCATAAAACAAACTAGAAAGCTATCAGAGTTCAAGGCTCAGAGCAGTGTTTGGATTTAACAGGAAGTTGACCAACAGGGAAGATAAAACAAGCCGACATGAAGGGGATGTAGTCCACAGAAAAGTCCTGGAGTTCAGATTACAGCTCTCTTTATGCTGTACACAAATATATATGGCTAAATATGAGAAAATCATTCATATAATAGCGGTTTGTTATTACAGACTAGTGTGTGATGGTTCCTGGCTTCCTGTCTATTTGGTGATTTCTTGCTAATGGAAAATGTGTGACAAGTTTATTTCATTTAGACATATTCAATTTTGAAAAATCGTTTTGACCTTTACTGCAAATGATAAACCAAACAATACACAGAATACGCATCCACACAGAAAGGAAGATCTATCATAATCCTGTGTTTGAAATGAATTTCTGCTGTATTTCCATTATCACTCATGTTCAGCAAGGTGTTCTTGTAAGCCTCTAAAATTTCTCTTGTCTACTCAAATTGATTCATTTCACTTTCACACAATTCAGAAAGCAGATTCATGTTGATGAGATTTAAAATGCGTAACTGCTGGCAATCATTGCGAGTTCTTCTTCAAAGATTCCTTTCATTTGTGTGGTCAACCCAAAAAACAGCATAACAGCACAGGGAATTACTTAGGTAAAACAGTACACTTCACTTGTACACTCTCTAAAGAAGATATGAGTGGTGTTTGCTGTAAAACCACAATGCTAAGGGTTCTGGATGGGTGCTATACAGTTGCTAGGGTGTTCTAGATGGTTGCTAGGGTGTTACAGGGGGTTGCTTACTGGCTCAAGTCAACAGAACACATCTTCAAGACTCTATGATATGATAGATATGGATCTGGGGCCGTATTCACAAAACACCTTAAGGTTAAAAGTAGCTCCTAAATCGCCGATTTAGGAGAAACTCTTAAAAATAATGGGCGTGTCAGTCCTAATTTTAGGAGTCATAAATTTTTACTCTAGGAGTATTTCACAAAGCATTTTAGCGCTAAAACTAGCTCCAAAATCTGTGAAACGTTAGGAGTAGTCAAGAGGACCAAATCACAAACAGTCCTAATCCACCCAAAGACACTGTACACCATTGAGGCAATAGCGATAGAGCCTTAGGTGCTGAACGTTTTCTTCATAAATGCAAAACATTTTGATTTATAGATTTGAATCTATAGTACGATGAGGCGCCAAAAATAAATCTTTAACAAATAAATAAATATTGTTCGATTACCTGTGGCAGTGGTTCACACTTACAAATGACTGAATAGAGTAATAAAATATATAATAAGCGTATTTGGTGTGCTGTCCAAGGGGATCGAGGGCCCAGAGCTTGGAATTTTTTCTCTCTTGGCGGTAAGATAAAATGTTTTGTGAATACGGCCCCTGGTCTCTCCTTCAATGCAAGTTTAAGTTTTTTTTCTTTTTCTTTTTTTTTGCTATGTGAAAATAAGTAAGTCCAGCAGCACAATTTAAAGGGGTCCTATTACGCTTTTTCACTTGTTTAACTTTAGTTAGTGTGTAATGTTGCTGTTTTGCTGTTTGAGCATAAAAACTGCAAGATAAGAAAGCTCAGAGTCCACTCCAAAGGGAGATATTCTCTTTAAAGAGGACCTATTATGAAAAATTCACTTTTATAAGGAGTTTGAACACCGATGTGTGTCGGCAGTGTGTGAGAACAACCAGCCTGTAATGGTAAAAATCCACTCTTCTTTTTTTTTTTTTTTTTAAATCAGAAGCAGTCTCTTCAAATCAGCTGATTCAGATTCTCACTTACAATGATGTCATCATAGGGAGAAACCCCGCCCACAACTGTTGACAATCTAAAATAAATGATCTGTGGGGTATTTTGAGCTAAAACGTCACATACAAGCTCTGGGGACACCAGAGACTTATTTTACATCTTGTAAAAAGGTCCCCTTTAACAGAAAACACTTTTTAAGAACTACAACAAATGGCTTGTTAGGACAACAACACGCTTCTTCCGGATCTTGTGAAGTCACAATGTCACTCATTTAAATAATCTCTGTCTGCAGAATATGCAAAAAAAAAGGGAGCAAGGCCTGGTTGTGCTGAGCTAGAGAAGTATGTTTTATTATTTGTGGCTCCATAGCCTGCTAGCTAACATTACAGTGTTGATATAGTGTTTAGCTATGGGGCTTTTGCTTTTGTAAGACTGTTCACCGATCTTTAGGAACTTACCACTATGAAATTATCCTCTTGTTAGTAAACATTCTCAGGGGCTGAATGGGGCTGGAATTGACCCTTCGCAAAGACCCACCCCCCTTAGTTACTGTTGCTATGTCTGATAAGCCATGGCGCTCTCACGCCACACTTCATGCTCTCATGCAGTGAAAAATACATCGCAGATCAAAGAGGACACTGACAACGTGCGGACAGACAAGACAGAGGAGGTTACTTTTGGTATGAAACCAAGTCTTAGCTTTCAAATTTGGTAATTTTTTAAAGAAATTCAAACAAAAAATACAGTTTTGTGTCTCTTAAATGTGTCGAACAGATCGCTGTAGTGCCTCAGTTCAAGTGACACGTAAACCAAATATCTTAATAATATTAATAAATGTGAATGAACATCAGAAGGTATGTTGTTTCAACTGCAGAAAGACATCAATACACCATCAAGTCCACCGACATTAATCTACTAACTCTCCTGTCTGGTTTGTTTGTCAGACAAAATGGCGGATTCGGCATTATGATTGGTCAGATTGCCTGTCAATCAAACTCCCCATGAAGGGTGAATTGGTATGGCAATATTAAAGCCATATTTTGGTCTTGTGTTTTAACATAAATCATTTGGATTTATCTCCGTTTAGTATGGCCTTGATCTTGTTCACTGTTTTTCTAGCAAGATCTGGCGACACGAATGAGTCAAGGCTCGTACCGCTTTCTCTGTGATTTCTTACACTGCACATACAGAAGAGAGACACATCTCTGATGCGCATTTAAATATGTCATTAACAACTACTTATTCAGTTTGGTTCCGTACACATTGCTAGAATTTTTTTCCTGCAACTGTCACTAACTGAATTATCTTTTTGTAGAATGTGGTTGTCACTCCTGTAATGTACTGAACTGTGTGTGTGCAGAACGGGATTAAGCAAAAAAAAAAAAAAAAAAACTGGTGAACTGACAATGAATAAAACCATGAATGTCACATAATGGGCATTTTTTAAACAAATGATAATGCAAATATGAAGATATATTACACAGAGAGAGAGAGAGAGTTTCATTTATGGTAGGGTTGCTCTGAGTTCAGTCAGGCATCCATTAGTCTTGCTCTCTATCAACACCCTGAGAGACAAAGGTCTGCTCAAAGGCTCTAACGATTTTCTTATTGATGGCGAGGGCAGCACAGGAGATGAACAGCAAATAACTGAATTAAACAGTACGGCTGACACTGCAGTGAGATCGCCTTTCTATGATACATGTTCCCACATGTGCGTATTCGTGAATCTATGAAGAAACGTGTATAGCTCATGAACACAAACAACTAGAGAATGCAAGCTAGCCATATGGACACAGAGAGGAAGCGGCCAATCCTTGCTATTATACCATCTCTTATCTCTGTCACGATGGATGGGCGATCAGTGTCCTTGTCATGTAATTGCCCTACCAGAATGGATGGACTGACATGCACTTTGATGAAAGGTTAGATATGTGCTCGGGCTGTAAGATAGGCCGGACACAGCTATGGTGTGACTGATCAGAGCAGGAACAAAGGTAGTTTCAGCCTCAGACGGCACGTCTACGGACCACTCAAAGACCGCCTGATGCATTCTGCACACAAAACTGCCCGAGCTACAAGAAAAATAGGAAGTTTGAATCTGGTTGGCTGGCTTTCTAGGAATCTGGGTGCACAGGTTTTTTATCACTTCACTTGGATATGAAGTAGTGTTTACAAAGTGGTGGGCTGATACAGTGTGTGCTTTTGAGGAAGAACATTTCCACTAATTTCTTTTGTTTGATTTCTTTTCTGTGCAGACGGTTGGAGACTGACACTGCCGAAGAAGACGTTTTATCCATGTTGGCCTATGCAATATCAACTATTTAAAATATCTTTGCCCATAAACAGCATGTAAAAACAAAAAGACTGAAGTTGGTTACTTTGCTGTACATGTTGATGAGACAGTCTCCTCTTGCGTAACAGGGCATTTCTCTGCCAGGATAAGCTGACTAAAGCTGGCCTTATGGATGTGTGTAAGAGAATTTAGAGTGCATAGTCTCTAAGTTTTTTGAAAGAAGTCTCTTATGCAAAGATGTATTTAATTGATCAAATATACAGTAAAAACAGTAATATTGTGAAATGTTATTACAATATAAAATAATGTTTTCTAAATTAATATACTGTAAATTGTAATTTATTCCTGTGATGACAAAGTTGAATTTTCAGCATCATTACTGCAGTCTTCAGTGTCACATGATCCTTCAGAAATCATTCTAATATGATGATTTATGCTCAAGAAACATTTCTTATTATTATCAATGTTGGAAACAGTTGTGCTGCTTTATATTTTTGGTGAAAACCATGATAATTTTTTTTTTCAGGATTGATTGCTGCTTTTTGAGTTCAAAAGAACAGCATTTATATGAAATAAAAATATATTTTTTAATAATGTAAAAGTCTTTACTGTCACTTTCAATCCGTTTAATGCTAAATGTATTTATTTCTTTCAAAAAACTTTTTTTTTTTTTTTTTTTTTTTACTGACCCCGAACTTAGTGTGTATGTGTATGTTAGTGTGTGTGTGCGTGTGCAGAGGGTATTTAATAGAATGGGATGTCACCTGTCACCATGTGTCTGTATGTAACTCAGGAAATGACAGAGGGCATGACAAATTAGACTAGACATACAGTACTGATCATAGCAGTGTTGTTAAAGCTGCAAGTAATTTTAGTTTATGCTGTGCTGTATGATATGACAGCTGTCTTGGATTTGGACGGACACCTATGGTGTGAATTTAGCATGATAACATCATGGAAAAGCAAAGGTTTGCCGATTTTTATGGACTATTGCAGTATTTATTATAAATGCTTTATCTGTGGACATCATTTTTTTTTTTAATTTCATGTGCCCTCGTAATCTTGAATCAAAACAACTTCTCCCTCTTGCGTCGACATCTCTCTGATGACGTGTTTAGTGGTGCGAAGTGCGAAGGCGGAGCTTCAGTTTATGTTCATCGATCAATGTTTATATTTGAGTAGAAGTCTAAATTAATCTGTTCATCATATAAAATGATCGTGTCTCTAACCCACTTGATTCATATGGATTAGTTTTACAATCTATTTATGAACTTTTTAAAGCTTCAAAGTTCCAGTTGTGAAGACAGTCTATGGAGGGACAGAAAGCTCTCAGATTTCATCAAAAAGATCTTCATTTGTGTTCTGAAGATGAATGAAAGTCTTATGGGTTTGGAATGACATGAGGATGAACTAACCCGTTAATGAGCTATAATTTCTCCCAAAGTACTATTTATTTCTTTGTAAATGTGGTAAACCTTCATGAAGAGGGTAATATTACAGACGCACCATTAAATAAAAAAGGAATTATTTAGAATACATGGGAGGCAGAATATGCGATATCTAAAAAAAAACCCAAAAAGAAACTGTGGACTTCCTGTACTTTTTTGAGAAAACTTGAAATTGAAAACACCCGAGGCAACTGTGGTGCTCTAAAATATATAGAGGAATCATTTATAATGGCTTCTGTGTGGTGTCTAGTTTATTGTATTGTTTTGTTGATGGGCTACATATGAAGGGCTCTAAGAAATGTCCTGGTTCCTCATTTTAGACAGAAACTGTGGGAGTGCAAGTGCAATTCGGTTATCTAGACTGCTCATAGAGGGGAAATGAAACCGTTTCTATTAGTTGCTGCTAAAATGTTAATGAATATTTTTTATTGCTATATGTATGTGAATTACTGAGACATCCCACTCGAATGAACAGAAGTTCATACTCCGACATAATGGGACACACAAAACCTAGACACCCATCTGCCTTTGTCTAGGGGGGAAAAAAATCCTCATTTTCTACTGTACAGTTTATATTTGAGTAAATGAGAGATGGTCCAGGAACAGCAGACACATCCCACCCCTTCTTCTGTTGTCTGAAGCGTGTCTACAGTCCTCTGTCCTCCATCGAGGAATTGATGCGTCCCCACGGCCTGCACTGCTGATAGAGGTCTAATACTAAACGTCTTGGGAAGGGCAGACCAATGAATCAAAGAATGACATTAGACCATCTGCCAAGAATAAAGAGAGAGTGAGATCCCATAGGAAAGAAAAATGACTTTATCTCAATTGTTTTCCTAGACAGAAATGAGATGAAATAGTAAATGAGACATTTTTCTTAAGCCACAGTGTGTCTCTCAGAGTTCTAGAAGAAATCTAGAAGAAGTCATAAACTGTACCCAGATTGGCAAAAATAACAACATCCGCATTTCATTATTGTTAGATTTACATAACTTATGATTACAAAGTCACACATCTTCCACTATTTTTTCTGCGTAACCATTTGAGGGCTGATGCTGTTGTACAGTTGTTTGACTATTTTTTTTTCCCCACATCAGTCTATTATTTGTTGTCTCAATCATTTCTAATGGAGGCTCAAAGAAAAAAATATTTTTGCAAAACTCCAAAAAACATACACATACAATTCACTTCAGTTTCTGGCTGAAATAGTGGCAGTGAAACACCAACAACTTTTATTCCTTTTCACACAAATTATGTTTATCAGATTATTGAAACTTATTTTTATGCAGTTCCTTTGCACAATACTATGTTATGACCAGGGCTTGACATTATCACTCGCCAACTTGCCAAATGCAAATGGATTTCAGCAGTGGGGTGTAACCAAAGTCCCTTTAAGACAAGTCATTTCACTCGGAGGCCATCTTTGAAACGACTCTCGGGCATCCAAGTGCAGCTCCTATCTCTTTGAATGGGGAAACATCAAATTCTCTAAAGCTGTTCGCCAAGCTTTCGATTAAATTTCATATTTGAAATCACCATTGAAATCACCAATGAAATCTGACAACAACTGTCTCATAAATTTTGTTTCTAAACGCTCGAATCATGACAAAAAACTTTATTTTTTAGGCTGGATCAACCTAATGCGCATGCACAGTCCTAAAAGCGCATCTCTTGTGCCTCATTTCGGAGGCGGGTGTCTGACTTTTTCTATAGAAACCGGAGCTTCTAACGGCCACTGCAGTGACGCGATGATTTTACCCATCAGCGATTGGCTCTTATTTAGCCACTTTGGCGGGTTGAATTTTATATAAAATATATAGGCTATACATTTTTCAATTGTAGTCTTTTAAAAAGGCATCTGAAATAAACTGTGTGCAAAGTAGTGTTTTCAAAAATATCGATTTTTTTTTTTGATAGATATCAATACTGAAAAATAATGCTTGCAATACTCACTTTCCGCAGAATACTGTAGATACATGATACCAGCTGCGCTTTCTTGCTCTCTCATCTCTCTGACAGCGTGTTGACACACAAACCCACCTCCCCTCACTCACTCGTTTCATTTGCTCCGGATGAATATTGTTGGTTACAGAGCTTGAATTTTGGCATGGGATTGCACATAGTTTTACTCATTCCCGCTGATTTTGTGATCACACCCAAAGTGCGCGCACATAAAGCCGCCTCTCAGTACTAAATGGAGTTCTTTTTCGCTGCTTATATATTGTGCTTAAACAGTCAAATACAGACAAAACAATGACAAAATGCCAGACTTGGTGAGTATTCACATAAACACAGTCAGCTATGTTTTAAGTGAACGTAAACATGCACGTGTAACCTTATAATGGATCCGTGCGTCAGATCTTAAAGTGACAGCAGCCTAATATACCATCTGCCGAATTATGAGATAATATTAAACATATCTATATGGCAGATTTTCCCCCATTGTATCAGCGTCAAAATTGTGGCAGGTGAAAATGCTGTGTGGCTAGAAACTTTGGAAAACCACTAGCCACAGTGGCTGGTGAGCAAAAAAGTTAATGTCAAGCCCTGGTTATGACTTCAAAATACTTTTACCATGATTCATCTTTATTTATTTTTGCCATTTTTGCCTTTATTTAGATAGTATAGTTAGAGAGAGAGGACAGGAAGCGAAGTGGGAGAGGGAGGGGAGTGGTATCGGGAAAGGACAATGAGCTGAGACTCGAACTCGGGTTGCCCGCTATATGTCGGAGTGCTTCCCACAAGGCTATTGGCTCTAACGATTCACCATTATTTGTAAACTAATACATTTGAATACTTCTGTCACAAAAGCTTTTATCTTGTGCAGCATTGCACTTGCGATAAAGAGCATTCAGGTATGAGTTCAGTGAAACATGGGTCACGACAACCGATAAAATATCAAAGACTTGTAGTAACAAGCTAAAATGGCATGGATGCTTCAACAAATGCGTTTTTATCTCACGTTTGGTTTTGTTAATACTATCGGTTGGGTTTAGGGTAGGGGGTACATTATTTTCAAACACGATAAAGCCTTTTAAACCTTTGAGCACCACTCACTGAACTTTTCACAGTGCTACAAATTGAGCAAGAACAACATGAAATACAGTTTTTCAGAAATGTCGCACATTTTTCCAGTGAGCCTGGGCTGTTCACTTCAGATAACGCCGACTGGTATGTAAAAACAAAAACTAGATGGTTGCTTTACCTGTCAGTGAGATGGTCATTTTCTGTCCATGTGGCATTTCTTGATCAGACTAAGGCCCTGTTTACACCTGGTATTAAAATGCGTTTTGGTCGATCGGATCACAAGTAGATGAGGCAGACACATACCCAAGTCCTCCCGTTCAACTAAGTGATCAGTTACTTCAAATGCCAGCATGGTTGCAGCCAAGGCACGTGCAAAGGCTGAGGCTGCCTTGGCTTGTGCTTCGTTCTCAAAGAAAGAAATTGAAATAAAAACAGAAAAAGCCCGTTTAGAAGCTACCTTGGATGCTCTGGAGAGAGAGCGGGAAGCAGAAACTGCTCTAGCTAAAGCTGCTGTAATGGAGGCTGTGGCTGTAAAATTAGAGTCAGAAAGTCAATGCTTTACTCAACTTCTACCTGAGCAGAGTACAGTATAATATTCAGTACACAACAACGCACTCAAGAGTATGTGAGTAGATACAGTGGTAATGCAGAAAGCATGAATGTACCTAGAGATACATCTTCGCATAAAATCGGTAAGCCACACATAGATGCTCCTAACTTACCTGCAGACCAAGGATTGGATAATAAACCACCCTCACAGGGTGATCCAACGCATAGCATTCCTGCAGATAATGCCCATCCCAATCATCATAATTCCTTTAACGGTCATTCACGTCATGCTTGTGGATACTCCAGCTAGCTCCAGAAGATGTCCTTGGATTGAGAGGTTGCACATGTTGTGGGCATCTTAATCCAAGGACATCTTCTGTTTGTTGATGGGGCATTCTTTTTTCACTGTACTGGCCTCATTGAGTCCACATTCAATTATCCAGCAAGTTAAACTCCATCACACAATAACTCCCGGAACCACAAAGTGATGTTGAGAATGTTTACTGTGTGAATGGTCTGAAACTGAAAATACAAATACATACACCAATAAATTGGCATCAAATTACATGTGAACACAATTGACAAGCAAAAATGTTAAGCAATGTCACATGAAAACTTGAGGAAACATGCTGTTCCAATCAATATCAAACATCAATTTTCACTATGCAAAATACATTCAATTCAAAGATAACAATGACAAAACCAGAAAACTCACAAATGCCCCATCAACAACTCCAAACAGAAGATGTCCTTGGATTAAGATGCCCACAACATGTGCAACCTCTTAATGTCTCTAACTCACAGGATGATTCAGTCTGATTATAATGACATCACTGTCCCTCATTAATGAGGTCACACTCTGCAATCTTCCTGCTATACTCCACATAGCCATACGAGGTCACTTGACCTTGAAGACCTGGCAAGGCCAGGACACGGAGAACATCAGCTTTCGTTTCTGATTTGATAGTGCCGCAAGACCAACCGAATGCCTGTTAGAAATCAGGAATGGTGAGAGAACATTGTGCTTGGTACGTTTTTCATCTTCAAACCAAACTTGGGTCTTCAGCCGACAAAGTTTAAATCCCGTCTGGCTAGCATGCTTCCCATAATGTTTACCATTAGGTCAGTAGGCGGAGACTAGGCAGTCTTTTGTGGCTATTTGACCACATGTGCATCTACGCTACGAAAGCAATTTGATTTAATGCGTTTTTGACTACCTCTGGAAGTGGTCAAAAGTTGACAAAATCAAAACATTTCAGACTCCGTTCACACCTGTCGTCCACTTGTGATCTGATTGACCAAAACGCATCTTTAACTTCAGGTGTCCTAAGCTGTGAAGTGGATAAGTCTAGCAAAAAGAGAGTATACAAAGAGCCACCTCTGAGTGATAACATCTTTCTCTGAGATATTATGGTTGTGGAATGAGTTGAACAGAATGACATAGATGTTGTACACTATAACAGCATCTGTGTATTTTCTCTTTACTAAGCCTGGCAATTTAGATAAGTCTCCATTATCAACCATGACATTTGTCTTACCATCAATCTCTCCTATAGCTCCTCAGAAATGTAGCTTAGCAACACCTTATCAAATAAGCTGTGTCCGTTTCATAATCCGCAAATATATATTACAAGATTCATCAAAACTGAAAAACAAACCAAACCATTTTAAAGACTCCCAGCAAATAAAAATAAACAGCAATCAAGATTCGTCAGAAATAGTAAGTAACATTTTATTGTTCAAAAAAGTGTGTGTGTGAAATAACAGCAGCCTCTCCACTTCCTCAGCAAACAGCATCTATCTGTGGAAAGTGCACCTGTAGAGTGCTTGTCAAAATAACCTTGAATCGTAAAAGGCTGTCAATCTGTTCAAATTACAGCAGAAAATAAAGAGGCCATTTCCAGAGCTATGGTTCTGTCGTTTCAGGTATGACTAGGAGTGTTTGTGTGTCTCTGCCAGAGACAAAACAGAGGAAAAACAGAGAAAGTTTGAGTGTGTGTATGTGTGTGAGAGATGATTATAGAGGAGGGAGCACTCCTTACAAGCCTGCAATGGAGGATGGAATCAGAGGACTCTTCCCCCCTCCTTTAGTAAACATTTCTGGAAAAAGACAATTAGCACCAGAATCTTTTATCACTCTGGCCAGCCGCAGCGGTCGATACAGATTAGCTTTATATATAGACATGTTTTCCTTTTTTTTTTTTCAGTAGAAATGTGGCCGATGTATCATTTGCCACTAACTGGGCCAATTAAATTATGATATATACTGATGGTTTGAATTAAATCCACTAATTTCAGCTTGTCATTTAGAGTACATTTAATTAATTAATTAATTTTTTATTTGGTAAAGGAATCTTTATGATTTAGGGGTCATTCATACAGAATGCATTTACACTATTCTTTTAATTGGTGGTGGTATATGTACATACTATGCAACAAGCAAATGTCTTTTGCTATCATGCCAAATATCTCACTGTTAAACATTTTAAACATGATTCCAGTTAAAAGTAGCTTAAGTTAGAAATAAGGTGTCTGAGGTAAGTTTTTCAATTTCATTCTATTATTCTCAGTTTATCTGTTTTATTTAACACAAGAATGCTTCCTGTCTAAACGTGTCCTGTCTATTCATCAAAGAATTCTAAAAAAAAAAATGTATCATATGGTTTTCACAAAAATGTTAAGCAGCAAAAACTGTTTTCAACATTGATAATAATCATAAATGTTTCTTGAGCAGGAAATCAGCATATTAGAATGATTTCTGAAGGATCATGTGACACTGAAGACTGGAGTAATGATGCTGAAAATTCAACTTTGTTTCACAGGAAGAAATTACAATTTACAATATATTAATATAGAAAACATTATTATAAATTGTAGTAATACTTCATAATATTACTGCTTTTACTGTATTTTTCATGATATAAATGCAGTCTTGATGAGCAAGAAGAGACTTCTTTCAATTTTTTTTTTTTTTTTTAAATCTTACAGACCCCAAACTTCTGAACAGTAATGATAATTATGATCATTTGTAAATTAGCTATCACACCAGTTATAAATGATCTAACATTATCAGCCCGGAATTTCATATTGGTTCATGCCTATTTTTTCATTCTGGTTTATACTGCAGTAAACTGAGGATGTGGTAAAGCGGACCTGCTTCTTGATTAGCATGAGAAAGAAACGTTTATGCTGAGAATCTCAAACGCTGACAGAGGGCAGACAGACAGGCCGGTGTCTGTATCGCTCCTCACGCTGTCACACACGGCTATCACACTGACAGCTCCTCAGCAAAACAATCAATAGAGGAGCTCTTGCTCACGCTTTGTCACACACATGCGCGCACACACGCACACACACTCTTATCATTAGAGCTAATTAGAGTTCAGATGTGATTATAAGGAGGTTCTTTTGGTTAATATGTGATTATTTCCGTTCATTGGCTAAAGCAGTTAATCAGAAGCATATTAATGAACAAGAGAGCAAATGGGACTCAATAGAAAGGTTTCTAAAGACACTATACCAACAAACCATGCAATTATGTTTTCTTTGGATCACATTTTTTTTGTTCCTCCCGATTTGTAGCGACTTTTCTGATTCAGTTCTTTGCAACACTGTGGATTATGGGGTGTTTTTGTAAAACACAGCATGTTATCAAACAAGCTTAATTTTAACAGATTTAAGTTTTCAAAAAACTTGAAATATCAACATTTTTAATTTGTTAAATTAAATTAAATTATTGTTAAAAAATAGTTTTTAGGATTTATTTTTGGCGTTTTTGCCTTTATTGTGAAAGGATAGTGCAGAGTAGACAGGAAGCGAAGTGGGAGAGAGAAGGACAATACAATATTAATATACAATTGCAATAAACTATACAACACTATTGCATTACTTCTGCCAAAAAAGTAACTAATTGCATTACTTAGTTACTTTTTATGGAAAATAACGTGTTATGTTACTTTTGCGTTTCTTTTTCTCACTAGGGCTGGACTCACTTGTTTTTTTGTGTTTTTTTATAAACAAAAACAAAAGTTCTATTGTTGGCAAATATAAAGACCCTTTCACATCAAAAGTGAAATGAATAAGCTTCAGGCAGAAGGAAATGCAAATTCATGCCAAACAAACCTTTCAGCTGTGCTGCCATTCTGGATTGCAGAAGAACAGGATCAACACTCTTACTTCAGTAATAAAAAAAGAAAGAAAAAAGAAACACAAATGTGATGTTTATCTAAAGTAATGTTTTCTTACTCATATGGTTGAATTGGATCATCAAAGGTCCGCAGCAAAGACATTGGTCAATAAAGTGAGATTAAATACATAAAGTATATGTGTGTTATATATATTTAATACTTGCAAGTTTGCCTAATATTCTGAGTTTGTGTTTCACGTTTTTTTATTAATTCCGAGAAATACAGAATCTGTTTTTGTCAGTAAAAGCATGTTCACATTTAATCTAGATCTACAATAACCATCATGCGCACACAAAACCTCTGCACTTTATTTCTTTCAACATGGGGACAGGAGAGCTGTCAGTCAATAAATGGTAAAACAAAAGTAATTGAGTTATTTGAAAAAGTAACTGATATTTTGTAGTAAATTTGTAAATGCCTTACTTTTGCCTTACTTGAAAAAAGTAATCTGATTACATAACTCATGTTACTTGTAATGCGTTACTCTCAACACTGATCACGATACATGTCGGAGTGCTATTGGCTCCGACCATTGTTAATTATTTTACATTTTTTAAACATCGTCTTATAAATAATAAAAACTGTAAAATATATTCTACCGTTCAAAAGTTTGGATTAAAGTCTCTTATGGTGATCAAGGCTGCATTTATTTAATTAAAAATACAGTAGAAATGTAATATTGTGAAATATTATTCCAATTTAAAATAACAGTTTTCTATTTTAATATATTTTTAAAATGTAATTTATTCCTGTGAAGGCAAAGCTGAATTTCTCCATTCATCAGTGTCACATGATCCTTCAGACATCATTCTAATATGCTGATTTGCTGCTCAAGAAAGATTTCTTATTATTAAGAATAAGAAATCCATAATGCATTTGTTTTCAGGATTCTTTTATTAATCAAAAGTTCAAAAGAACAGCATTTGTTTGAAATATAAATCTTTTGTAACAACTTAAATGTCTTTACTGACACTTTTGATTAATTTAATGCATCCTTGATAAATAAAAGTATTAATTTCTTAAAAAAAAAATTCTTACTGACCCAAAGCTTTTGAACGGTAGTGTACATTTAAATCTTAAATATGCAATCCAAATTAAATGCAAAACTTAACTTATAAAACATTTACTAACCATTTTAAAAATAAACATTTGAAAACTGCACTTTTTGAATATGCCCTCTGCTCATCTTGCTGCTAGATATTTTTGTTGTTAAAACTGTAACATGCTTTATTTTATAAGCAGCATTGTGTATCTGGGCACATTTTAGGCCAGGGCAAAAGAGACCCTTTTCAGCACTAACACTGCATAAAGCCGTGACAGATTCATTTCTCACATTCAAGTTTCTCTTTTTAGGTTGCATTGTGCTTTTTCCATTTGAGGCAACTGAAACGAGGATAAGTGGAGGGTCAAAATGCTCCGGTGCACGATGACACTCACCTTATTCAAAACCTGCTTCTGCTTGTACATGTTATATAAAATAAAATCTCATGAGTAATATCAGAGGATCACATTACACTTATAAAATATGACAATTGAGTTTTCACTTACATTTAGTCACTCCACAAAAACATAGCACAAAACCCAGGCGGAATCAACAAGGTATATGAATAATGTATGACAATTTTTAGCTATCAAACGAATATTCACAGGCTTGTCACGTCTCACTGTAGAATGATACCATGTTACAGCATGGTATGTAGACTTCTCGATTTTCTAATAAAAAAAAGCCCACAGGTGGCCACGCGTCTCATCAGAACAGACCACAGGCTCAGATTAAACACTATAAATGAATCTTTATTGAGTTTCACATTAGGTCCATGTAAGAATCCTGTCTGTTACTCTGGTTTATTGGCTCCCTCTGCCTATCTACACACACACACACACACACACACACAAAAAAGAGATCCACTCATCTCCTTAAATATGATAATAATGCCAAAAATAGATATGCCTGCAGTAAATAACGTACTACTTTCTGTCTTTAACAGTTATTTGTCGTGATTTGTCAAGCTGAAACGTATCACTCAAAGCTATAGTGCATATGGATAAAATCAAGCATCAGATTGTTTTCCAATATGTGGTATCAACAAACAGGACTATTTTGGCTCATTACTGTGTTACCTCATTGATAAGAGACTCTAAAGATCTGGATCAGAGATTTTACAGCTTCAGTCATGCATTACAGAAAAAAAAAAGTATATCAATGCTGTTGGGCTAAACCTTGTATCTCCACATTTCGTCGTTTTAATTTATTTTTCATAAATCATCACTATTGTTCATACTTTATGTCTATCTGTGGGTTTTGAAAATATTTAAAGGATTAGTTCACTTCAGAATTAAAATTTTCTGATAATTTACTCACTGTCATGTCATCCAAGATGTTTATGTCTTTCTTTCTTCAGTCGGAAAGAAATTAAGGTTTTTGAGGAAAACATTCCAGGATTTTTCTCCATATAGTGGACTTCACTGGGGTACAACGGGTTGAAGGTCCAAACTGCAGTTTAAATGCAGCTTCAAAGAGCTCTACATGATCCCAGATGAGGAATAAGGGTCTTATCTAGCGAAAGAATCTGTCATTTTATAAAAAAATTAAAATGTATACTTTTTAACCACAAATGCTCGTCTTGCACTGCTCTGCGATGGGCGAAAAACTGTACCATGGTAGGGTGAAAACTCTAAACATCGTTGTTTTACCTTTTTTGTAAAGGCCGTATGACTTGTCTTTGCACATTCGCTTTGTAAACACTTGCTCGGTACTTCCACTTACGTCATGTGTGACCTTTCTAACGTGATTACGTAATGCGTGGCGCATCGCAGAGCAGTGCGAGATGAGCAACCTCATAACTTCACTAACCTCTATTGTGAACTAAGTGCCGCACAGAGTTTGGACCGTCTCTGCTTGTTTGCAATGCAACAGTAAATAAAAAAAATGGTTGTTTGAATAATTACAGCATTTTCTTTACTCAAGAAACACTATATATAAAGGCTAATATTTTATCTATTTGAGGAGCAGAGAAGAGTGTCTTAGTTTTGCATTTGTCATAGGGCCAATCCTGTCTTAAATAGCCTGTGCGTAGCACTTCATATTTTATAACATGAGATTTTGGCTAAACGACAAAAAACTGTGCGCCCACAAAGCTACAGTAAACTTATAACCTGTAAGTTGATGAAAATGTAATGTGATGGATTTACTGCCTCAGATGCGGCCATTCTAATCATGGACAAAACGTGTATGTCTGACATTTGCTGGTCAAAATGCAAGTGTCTGACCATATATAAAGCCACAATATCAACTTTGACAACACAGTGTTTAATTATTTAAAAAATAGTGTTTGTTCTATTTCCTGAAAAGTGGTCCTTTTGGAGATACGTCTGACAGCAAGACTTTATAATTGATTAAACAGTTTTATAAGAATACAAACACTACCATCTACAAGTCCCTAAAATGTGGTCAAACACATTCAAATAATTTCAGAAGAGAGATTTTGTGTCTTTTTTGGATAGTGCACTATTTACACTGTTTTTATTTTGGGAAATTATAAATGCTGAGCTGTTTCTTACTGCCAAAGGCTTCTTTCATCACACATTTTAGGCATGACAGAAGTGACATACAGAATGCTACACTGAAAGCGTATAACATTTAAAGAGTCTTACATTATGGCAGATTGAAAGAAAAAAACATTCAAAACAGCCCAGCCTGTCTAGAGAAGTGCTGGTTGAAGACTAACATATGACACATTACACAATGCTCTAATCCTACAGAGCCACAGGCACAGAGGCTATTATATAAAAGGGTGTGTTTTGCCATTAGAGAAGCTTTCTGAATGTTGCAGAGAGGATGACGAGAGCAGAGGTCTTTCACTGTGTCTCTTCATTTTTAATCTTTGACTCTGCTTTGAGCCAAGTGCAATGGCCATTAAAAAAAAAAAAAAAAGAAAAAAAAAACTGTATCCTCATGTGGCCTTCAAACCATGCTGATTTATAAACACACAGGTTTATGAAACACCATAAACCATCAAGAAGATACGAATGTAGAAATGAACCAGTCCAGGAAGGAGAATGTAAGTACTGGCATAAAGTGTGTGAATTAAAACTGTGGAATAACAGCAGGGTTTGCCCAAGAATCAAGGCCGGCACTTGTTATTACTGAATTGTAGACTCTAATGAATGGTTTATACCATGTTCAACCCCACATAAACTGGAAGTATTGATTTTATTTTCCTCTTATTTTAACCACAGTTCAGTTTGTGATTCTACAAGTTTCAATAAGGTAATTATGACTTTTTATTTCACAATTCTGACTTTTTTCTTGCAATTGCGAGTTATAAATATCAGAATTGCGTAATATAAAGTCAGAATTCCGTGTTATAAAGTCAGAATTGCGAGATATAAACTCACAATTGCGTCTTGTAAAGTAAGAATTGCAAGATCTAAACTCACAATTCTGACCTTTTTTTCTCAGAATTGAGTTTATATCTCGCAATTCTGACTTTATATCATGCAATTCTGACTTTATAACTTGCAATTGTGAGTTTATATCTCTCAATTCTGAGAAAAAAAGTCAGTCTTTTTTACCTCACAATTGCACATTATATTACGCAATTCTGACTTTATAACTCGCAATTGTGAGTTTATATCTATAGAAAAAAAGTCTGAATTGAGAGGTAAAAAGTCATAATTACCTTTTTTTTTTCATGGTTGAAACAAGCTTCCATAAAAAACAATAGTTATTAAGGGAAAATTAAAAATAAATATAATTTCAGTTGAAATTGTTTGGAAAATTCTGAGAATAGAATAGAACTACATGTTGTTTAGGTAGCAACTTTCTTTTGAACTTTTCTTTTGGTAACATCCTGAACTGTAAAATGATCATAAGAACTTCACAGTTCAAAAAATACAAGTTTTGACAACAAAAAAAGTTGGTAACACTTTAGTTTAGGGTTTAATTCTCACTATTAACTAGTTGCTTTAGCATGCTTATAACTCGGATATTGGCTGTTTATTAATATAAAGCACATATTAATGCCTTTTTCTTCATGACCATATTCTACATCCCTTAATCCTACTCAATACCTAAACTAAACAACTACCTTACTAACTATTAATGCGGAGTAAGTGGGAGTTTACTGAGACAAAGATCTTAGTTAACAGTTAGTTAATAGTGAGAACTGGACCCTAATCTAAAGTGTGACCAAAAAAGTTTTATACAATGAAGAAACCTCACATTTCAGTCTAATAAATGTTTGTATATGTTATATATAATTGGTCCCCCAAATAAATTGCCTGTAATAATTTGCACAAATTACGTGAACAGCGTCAGATCAACAAATTTGGCCGGTTTGCAGGTATGATTTTATTCAATTACAAACATATCTAGTAGCATTTCTAAAAGTTAAAGATTCAGAAGATCTGAGGTGAAGATCTGAAGAGAAATCGACCCACCATAAGTACGGATTAGCTAAAAACATATCTTGAAAGAAAAGCTCGAGTCAACTCAATACCTAAAGCACGTAGCATTAGAGCCGGTTCTTAGCACTTACTCAAAGGGGGCGTATGAGGATTTCACCATATAAAACATTCTCTCTGATAACAGTGATCTGGGGTAGGACTCGATGAAGGACCCTTATGTTCATCCCACATCACATGCTTCTGAATGATATTCAGCCGTCAGACCCTTAATCACTGGATCACGAATATAAGAGAGAGGATTTCCACTCAGTGCTCTCTGAGCTGAGGCACTGGGACTGAAGTGTCCATGTGCTGTTGGGACTGTTAGTGTGCGGTGTGGTTGAGTTCACAGTACACCATTAGTGTCCAGCTAAAGCTCCAGTGGTTTGGCTGAAGCTGAGAGGATTAGTAAGGGAAGCTCTAGTAGATCATGGAGCTGTAATAGCCTGCTGGGGCCTGTTCATACTGAATACTATTTAAACAATTTACTAAAAGCTAGATTACCTTCAGCTGAATCACAGCCATGGCAGAACTACACGATGAGTGTGAGTGTGATATTGCTCTAATACAACAGATCTATCAACAAGTAGTCAAAATTTGGCCAGTTAGTTTTTGTCTTTTTCTGTCAATGAAATCTATACATTAGGCTTTGTTTCGCCCAGCAACATACACTTCAATTAAAATGTTTGGGATTGGTAAGATTTTTTAATGTTTTATGAAAGAAGTGTCTCATGCTCACCAAGGCTTAATTTATTTGATCAAAAATACAGTGAAAACAGCAATATTGTGAAATATTTATTCCTGTGAGAGCAATGCTGAATTTTCAGTAGTTATTATTCCAGTCTTCATGATCTTTCAGAAATCATTCTAATATGATGATTTGATGGAAAAGAAATATTTCTCATTATTATCAATGTTAAAAACAGTTGTGCTGCTTGATATTGTAGTGGAAACTGTGATACATCTTTTTCAGGATCCTTTAATGAATAAAACATTAACAGAAAGAACAGCATCAATATGAAATAAAAATCTTTTGTAACAATATAAATGTCTGCTGTCATTTTTGATTTTTTGATTTAATGCACCCTTGCTGAATAAAAGTTCATTTCAGTTCAAAAAAAAGAAAAAGAAATGAAATAAAAAACTTAGTGACCCCAAACTTTTGATTGGTAAGTAGTATAAAACAGTGAAACGCCCCAATGCTGTTATACTACAATGATAGAAACATGATATAAACCACAATATAAAAATGAAAATAATATAAACTACACTTATCAGACAACTACATGCCAAAATTTAGTTATAGTCTTATCACCACTGGTAGCAGGAAGTGTGGCAAATACAACTGACTGATGTTGTCCTCCTATATTTATATGCTTAAATGCATATTGTCCACTGTGCTCTGTTTTCCTAAAGCCACTGGGTGATGGTGGCATGGCCCTTTCATCACTGCTTGCAGTTTTAATTTACGATTGTTCATGCAATTGAATTACTGTTTACTAACAGGTTATTTTATTGGTAATGTTAAGTAGTTAGTGCTTGATTAGGAAAGTTGCCACAGAAAAGTCAAGCTCACCACTTAATGAACTGAAATCACTAACTAAAATAGAATCAAATTCGATCATTTTCCTGTTTTATATCCATTGTCAAATAGCTAAAATTTTAGTTGATTACAAAAGGATAAATTAGCATGAGAAACTGGGACGATCTGCATGTGGAATAAGAATTCTTCCTCTTCCATTGGATATTTTCTCATGATAGTGTGTTTTCTTTAAGTTTTAATGAATTTTGCAGGATTGCATATTAATGCATATTTACATCTTTTTTTAGGATTTAGGCATTTTTTTTAACTGGTCATCAGAGCTCTGACACAATCGAACACTGGTTATTATGACAATATTTGAAGAGTGAAATGTAATCTGCAATCAAGATGAACCGAGCATCATGCTCTTTTTCTTTCCCACTTAGCATAATGAGTCACATAAAAACTCTGTTGATGCTTATTTTCAGTAATGTGACAAGTAAATTTGTTTACATCTGTGGAAAGAAGAAAAATGACAAAAATAGCCACCAAAGTTTTTTTTTTCCCTTCCAAACCAGCTTTCTTGAATGATTTCGAAGACTCACCTCATGCCCTTGTGGCGCACTACAAATTATCTGCTGCCATAGAAACAAAGGCGAAAACCTCAGTCTGCTTCAGGAATTCCTGTTTTAGGTTATGTAAAGAGTGTGAAAAATTCACAGATATAGCAACTGGCACAAAGCCTGGTTTAGCCTACACTGATCCAGACTGTACATATAGGGGTCTCGCTTAACTTTTATGTCTCGACTAACTGTATAGCCAAGCTGTTTGTGAAATGTATGCCTTTTCTAATTCCTATATAGGTGACAAAAAAGACTGTTTGATTAAACTTTTTATTCATCAAAGAGTCCTGAAAAATGTATCATGGTTTCCACAAAAATATTAAGCAGCACAACTGTTTTCAACACTGATAATAAGGAATGTTTGTTTGAGCAACAAATCAGCAGAGAATGATTTCTGAAGGATCATGAGACATCGAAGACTGGAATAATGATGCTGAATATTCAGCTTTGCCGTCATATGAATAAATTACATTTTAAAATATATTCAAATAGAAAAAAAAAGTTATATTAAATTGTAATATTAATTCACAATTGAATTTTGAACTGTGATGTGATGCTCTAGCTGTGATGTCACACATCACTTTTGATTTCAGTAAGGACACATTGTGCCTCATTAGGACATGGTGCAAGGCATAGATATTTCCCAAAAAAATGTTAGGTGAATAACAGACATTTTAAATTTGGAAAAACTAATTTTCTAATTCGTGCAACAATCCAAATCGTTGTATCTAACCTAGACAAACCCTTTAAGTTTTATATCTTTGCCACGGCTGTGCTTTATTGTGGCCTTCTGTGAGCTTTTATTACTTGCAGTGTGTAGGTGTGTGGGTCAGGGGTTTGTGGGGGCTGGGTATCGTACAGCCGTCTGGACAGATAAAAGTTAATCCTGTCTTAACGTGTGGATGGAGAAAAAACAGATCTGCTGGAGATCTGAGCATTAAAGCAAAACTTAAAAAACAATGATGTTTTCACTCAATGTGCTAAAAGAAAGAAAAATGAGTATTATAGAGATGCTACACCTGACTTGAGTATACAAGACAAAAAATAATGTTTTAAAGCAGCATTCTCATCGATTAACATTGACATCTATGGAAGTAAAATAATGCCATATGTTTTTGAAACAAAAAGCATCTTGAATTGCACTACTTGAAAAAAAATATGCATTGCATTAATCGTGCTTGTATTTTTAGGGCTTGCATTTTTATGGGCTGAAATTCAACATGGTTGTATATTCAAGCTGTGAATATTTCAATTCAAAACATTTCACACACATTTTCATTGTTAAAAATGCAATCCATATTCACCATTCAAATTTCACTTCCAAAATATTCATTCTGTTTAAAAATACAACCTATAATATTTAGCAGGCAATTTTCTGTCCATTTTATTTTGCGTCCACAAATTCAGTGGTTCAGATTTCAACATTTCACATCCGGGAACTGCAGGAAAAGCAGTAGAGTACCGAACATAATCTTCATCTGCTGTTAGTCGACCTCACTAGCAGGTGGTGCAAGAGCGTGTTGATGAAGAGCAGAGCAACTGTTAGAGCAAGTCATTCGTTTCATTCATTAAATCAGATTTACATTAACGGAGCAAGCTGTAAGTGCATGTGTGATGATTATCAGGGACAGTATATATGCAGAAAAGCTGATAAAGACACCAAAGTTGTGTTTACATTTAATTCAATGTCTTCACTGTTACTTTCCCTGTGTAGCCTACATGAAAGCAGCTTTCTCTACAGTGAACGAGATTATTATGTTATTCCCCGATGCTGATGTACAGTTCAAACGTTAAATCTGAGATAGACATATAACTTTCCTTAACTTTATTACGCGGCTATGCTGCAGTACTGGTGTTTCCCTCACACGTCATACTCCAGGATTCCCCTGCCACCGGGACATATAGAACTCTTAACTTATCTTTATAGACTAAATACAGTGATATAAAAGACCTCCAAACTCGCACCTATAGCCTACTATACTATATAGGCTACAGGCAAGCAGGTTGTCTCAGAATATGGACATAATGTGCAAAGTTTGACGCTAAGCGTTTCCTAGTGAAATACTGGCATAAAGTTGTCTTGACATTGGATGGTCCATATTTGGTCCATAGAGACCATCTCTAAAGTTACATACGACATTGGTGAACACATTTCTGACTTCAATATCATTTGAAGATAATGACTAACAGCCTTCTGGTGTAGGTGTCAGGTATGATGCACACCTTTAAGATTTTTTATATTTAATAAAATAAATTTTAAAAATTGCTATTTTTTTTTTTACTACTGCATGAGCTTCTATTTATTTTAATATCAACAATCTAAAATTATGGTATATCGTAGATTTTTGATATTTAATAAAATAAACTGTCAAATCATGTGTAAATAGCACTATTTTTTTATTACAGCATGAGTTCGTATTTATTATCAACAGTCTAAAAGTTGTGCATCACACCTACATGAACACTTTACAGACTGTTATTCATTCTCTTCAAATTCTATAGAGCTTTAAATTATGGTACGTTATGTGAATGAGCATACAGTAGGCTAAATGAAATATATAACGATATGTACATATGACTTGACAGTTTATTTTATTCAATATCAAGAATCTAAAAGGTGTGCGTCATACCTGAAACCTACATGAACACTTTACAGTTGGTTTTATGACTGTAAGTCATTCTCTTTATATGCTACTGAAGTCTCATATGTAACTTTAGAGACGATCCCTAAATTTGCGAATATCGACCGTCCAATGTCAAGCCAACTTTATGCCAGTATTTCCCTGGGAAGCGCTTAGTGTCAAACTTTGCACGGTACATCCATATTCTGAGTCCACCTTGTCTGTAGCCTATAGCCTACATTCTCAATAATGTGTGTGTTTGGTGGTCTTTTATATCACTGTATTTAGTCTATAAAGATAAGTTAAGCATTCTATATGTCCCGACGGCAGGGGAATCCTGGAGTATGACGTATTGAGGGAAACCCCAGTACTGCAGCACAGCTGTGATATAAAGTTAAGGAAAGTTATATCTTAGATTAAACGTTTGAACTGTAAATCAGCATCGGGGAATAACGTTATAATCTCATTCACTTTAGAGAAAGCTGCTTTCATGTAGGCTACACAGGGAAAGTATATTAAATATACAACCATGTTCAATTTCAGCCCATAAAAATACAATGCATTAAAATACAAGCATGGTATATTTTTTTTCAAGTAGTGCAATTCATGATGCTTTTTGTTTCAAAAACATATGGCATTATTTTACTTCCACAGACATCAACAAACAAAGGCTGAACACGTCAAGGAAAAACCTTACAGGGCTATAATACAACTATATTTCTACCTTGTGTTCCCTTTTATTGATAAAAAAGCTGAATTGTTAATGATTTCTGAAACCCATGTACTGTATGGCATGTTTCCATTCTTCACTCTTGTCTGTCAACAACTGCATCTGTCAATCTGTCAGCGAGCTCCCTGAATACACAGAGAGAAGTGACATAAACAACACACAAACAGAAAAACAAGACACAACTCCATCAATGCTAGCCACAGATGGCAGACAGGACCTCACTCTGATCTATTCACTCTATCCACAAAGGAAGAAACAAAGAAGGGAAGGGAACAAATAAGGAATAGAAATGAAAAGAAAAAAGGAACGGGTAAAGGAAACAATTAAGGAAGATAAAATAAAGAAATGTACATGGAAAGTAAAGGGGAAAAAAAGAAAAATAAGGAACCGAAAACAAACGTACAAAGAAAAAAGGACAGAAAAGTGGAAAGGAAAGCAAAGGAAAATGGAAAGGAAATGAACAGCAAAGCAAAGAAACACAATGAAAGGAAAAGGAAAAGAAAAGAAAAAAGAAAAGAAAAGAAAAGAAAAGAAAAGAAAAGAAAAGAAAAGAAAAAAGAAAATGGAAAGGAAAGGAAAGGAAAATTAAAAGGAAATGAACAGCAAAGCAAAGAAACACAATGAAAGGAAAGGAAAAGAAAGGAAAAGAAAGGAAAAGAAAATGGAAAGGAAAGGAAAGGAAAATGAAAATGAAAAGGAAAAGGAAATGTACAGCAAAGCAAAGAAACATAGAAGGAAAGGAAAGGAAAGGAAAGGAAAGGAAAGGAAAGGAAAGGAAAGGAAAGGAAAGGAAAGGAAAGGAAAGGAAAGGAAAGGAAAGGAAAGGAAAGGAAAGGAAAGGAAAGGAAAGGAAAGGAAAGGAAAGGAAAGGAACAGCAAGGCAAAGCAAAGCAAAGAAACAAGGAAAGGAAAGGAAAATGGAAAGGAAAATGAAAAGGAAAAGGAAATGAACAGCAAAGAAAAGAAACATACAAGGAAATGAAAGGAAAGGAAAGGAAAGGAAAGAAAACAAAGGAAAGGAATGGAATAGGCAAATGAAATGAAATGGAATGAAATGAAAAGAAATTGAAAGGAAAGGAATAGACAAATGAAATGAGAGGAAATGAAAATGGAAAGAAAATGGACAGCAAAGCAAAGAAAAGGAACATTCAAGGAAATGAAAGGAAAGGAAAGGGGCAAAAAAATAAGAACAAAAAAAAAAAAAAAAAAAAAAAAAAAAAAAGCAAAATACAATTATCCATTTGTTTCCCACACCCAGAAGTTTTTAGTGTGTAATATATCTCCAGAGCTGACCATACACATATGGCATGTTTTTTTTTCATAGCCAAGGCCCATCTAGAAAACCCCAAGGGCACAAACACAGGGAAAAATACAGTCTATTCCTCTCATTATCTGTTATCTCACGACAGCTTGCAGATAGGCTCTTTAATAGGATTCGACAGAAGGTTGTAGCCTGCTTTCAGGAAATCCTCCCTCTGCTTATACCTGAGCGTGCCTTCGCTTTATGTGTCAGAGGGACTGACTGTACAATCCATGGCACAATGGCACTGCTACAATAACACACCTGCTATCTGATCAGAAAAAAATCAACTTTACCTAATTGTACAGTTTCTATTTTGGTCATGCTGCTAGTACTGTGCCTTATTTCTACAGGTCAAGAGCATGTAGTTTAGACATAAGTAGGATCATTTAAAAAGGTTCTCCCAATTAGGGAAATGCATCAATCTTCGTCTCGTACTTATGAAATTAGCATTGCTCCATGACAAGAATAATATTCTGAGGAAAAAAAAAAATAATCTTTTCCATGTCTCTGATGCGCTATGGGACATCATTAATGAACCTGTGATCAGATGCGATTTGATTGGACTAAGTTGGGGGTCTGCTCAGTCGGTGTTGCACTTTTCTGTATCAATTAACATCCAAGTCGACAAAAAACACATCAGATAACGCTACACTTGGTGTCTGGTCTTCATCATGCAAATTTACCAATATGATAATGTGTGTGTATGTGTGTGTTGTGGAGTCAGTTAGATTTTTGAAAGAAATTAATACTTTTACTCAGCAAGGACACATTAAATTGATCAAAAGTGACAATAAAGACATTTATAATTTTACAAAAGAGTATTACTTCAAATAAAATGCTTTTGACTTTTGAGTGAAAAAAAGTGTCATTGTTTCCAGAAAAATATTAAGCAGCCCAACTGTTTTCAACATTGATACACTATAAAAAAGAATTGTTGGTTTAACTTAAAAAAGTTACCTGGTTGCCTTAACATTTTGAGTTCATTGAAATTAAAAATTTGAGTTAATACAATGAAGGCGATTGATTTAATCAACAGAAACTCAAGATATTTTGTTATCTCAACCACATTAATTATCTAAGCTGATTTGACGAAAGAAAAAATGTTGTGATAAATCATGAAAATATTTTTTTACCATGTAGTAATCAACATATTATCAAGGATCATGTGACACTGAAGAATGGAGTAATTCAGCTTTGCCATCACAGGAACATATTACATTTGAAAATATATTAAAATTGAAAACTGTTATATTAAATTGTAATACTATTTCACAATTTAACTGTTCTTATGCCTTGGTGAGCATAAGAAAATTCTTACTGACCCCAAACTTTTGAACAGTAGTGCCAGATGGATGTTAGGATGCTTTGGGTGGTTGTTATGTTATGTGTTATGTGTACAGGATTTTTTTGTTTCAGTTTTGACACCATATTAGGTTACCACTAGAGTTCCTGAAACAAGTTGAGAAGCACAGTCACAAGGGATTTTTTCTGAAATGATGACAAAATACAAAGGGGATGTTTCTTTCTTTGGCATGTTTTCTAGGAGAAGCATAAATACAAAAAAAAAGACATGATGTTCCAGTGTCCTCATTGTGCTTGAGGGTGTCCTGCCTGATCCTCACGGGTACCTTGTTCATGTGGGAGAGTGATATCTCATAGGAGTTATGGCACTATTAGCTTCAGATGTGCCATTAGCAGAGCCGTTGCTAGAGGGGAGAAAGGTGGTGACGATTCTTGGGCTGATTTTCACCAAGGGAAACCGCGGAGGGCCCACAGCAATAACCTGCACCGGGCCCCAGATACCCTAGCTACGGCTCTGGCCCCTTGTACTTTGGGAATGCCATAAGAGAAGTGGATCTCCCATCTTAAGAAGTCATCAAACCATCAAATCCATCAGCACAGAATTGACTCTTCACAAACACATCCAAACCTTGGATATATTCCAGAGATTTCTGTCCAACTAAAGCCAGGCTTTCTAAAATCTAGTGGATGGCGAGGCGATTTTCTGCAAGTTCATTTTGTGTCTTGTCAACTAATCCTTTAAAATCCCATCCACCTCAGGGTTAAGAAGAAAAAACTCCCAAACTCCAGTTCTGTTATGTAATCCAACGAGTATCTGGTGAACACTACTCTTTTATATCTCTTTCAGTCTGATTGACCAAAGCCTAGAAAACAATTAACCTTTAGTGCAACTTCCCAGTAATGGCCTGTCTTAATTGCAGGGCTAATATGTCATGACTCAACCAGGTATATTTAATGATGCTTAAACCTCTAATCCTCCTAAACATAAATATGTGATTGCATGTGAGATTCTGAAATGAAACACAATCGCTTATGTAACTGTGAGACAGTCGCTCTATAATCTCTCTATGCATCTCAAACGATCTCTGTTTCAGATTCTAATAGAGTAATACAGTGGGGTTATGCATGACTAAGAACATCATGTTGGATTGATCTGAGAAAAATAATTTACCATTTCTGTGGCCTCTGAAAAGTGAAAAGTTGTTTTATTTGTCTGCAGCTGAAAGATGCATTAACACTGACAGTGATTAAATCTGTGGAGGCCGGCAACTTCTTGTACAGCTGCATTAGAAGAGTGCCACTATTTATGTTTTTCCACATTAAAGAGTTCACTCAAAAATGACAATTTTATCATCATTTACTCAGCTTCATGTGTTTCCAAACCCATAAGATTTTCGTTAGGGATGCACCGATATGATTTTTGGGGGCCGATACCGATTTTAACAAACAATTATTGGCCGATACCGATATTTGTCACTTTCTCTCTTATTTGAAATTTTGTTATCAAAATAGATAGTATTTTGATCATGTTTTAAATAAGCAAAGTTCAAAAACATCATCAAATAATTTTTAATGAACATTGATTGGATCCATTTAACATTCAGCAGGGCCTACATAAAGACAACAGAACAAAGAGATATATGAAATAAATAGTGCTTTTTAGGTAGGTTTAAAAGTTTTCATGGACAGAAATAAAGTAAACAAATGTAAAATAGCACTGCATATTCTTCACTGTATAAATTAAATACATATTAATCCTTCTTTATTGTAACAGACATTATTGTGATTATGTTTTTGTATACATTTTAATATTTTTTGTAAGTTTAAAAATGTTTGAGATCTCCACCATCTCCTTTACTAAGGCGGGACTCTTATTTTGACGGGTGTTATAGTCTACGGACTGACAAGAAGAGCACGCAGTTCTTCAGAGTTTATTTTTTTTTATGTTTGTCCGTTTATTAAGCATCCCCCGAAAAGGCATAAGATCTGTATGTATTTATTTACTGTTAGTTGTCATAAGTGTTTTATGTAATTCGCTGTATGTTGATGATAATGCAATGGAGAAGGAGAGAGTATTGTTTAAAAATTACTTTATGGCTGGCTTAAAATGAACCCAAAAATCAGACACATAATTACTAGAGACAACAATAATAATCAAAAGGTGAAGATTTAGTAATAAGCAATTTAATAAATGTTTATTGTTTAATTATTATTCATTAAACTTATTAATAAATGTTAATTTATTAAGTAAATAACATACTTTGCAAATTAAGATCAAATTCAAATGTAGTACCTTCTTATACAGTATGTGATTTCAGATACACTATTTTGTTTTGTTGTTTTTTTTCTCCAGAGGAGGAACAGAAATCTCTCAGGTTTCAATAAAAATATTGTCCTATATGTTTCAAAGATGAATGAAAGTCTTATGGGTTTGGAGCTACAGTATCTCACAGAAGTGAGTACACCCCTCACATTTTTGTAAATATTTTATTATATCTTTTCATGTGACAACACTGAAGAAATGGCACTTTGCAATGTAAAGTAGTGAGTGTACAGCTTGTATAACAGTTTAAATTTGCTGTCCCCTCAAAATAACTCAGCACACACCCATTAATGTCTCAACTGCTGGCCACAAAAGTGAGTACACCCCTAAGTGAAAATGTCCAAATTGGGCCCAATTAGCCATTTTCTCTCCCCGGTGTCATGTGACTCGTTAGTGTTACAACGTCTCAGGTGTGAATGGGGAGCAGGTGTGTTAAATTTGGTGTTATCGCTCTCACTCTCTCATACTGGTCACTGGAAGTTCAACATGGCACCACATGGCAAAGAACTCTCTGAGGATCTGAAAAAAAGAATTGTTGCTCTACATAAAGATGGCGTAGGCTATAAGAAGATTGCCAAGACCCTGAAACTGAGCTGCAGCACGGTGGCCAAGACCATACAACGGTTTAACAGGACAGGTTCCACTCAGAACAGGCCATGCCATGGTCGACCAAAGAAGTTGAGTGCACGTGCTCAGTGTCATATCCAGAGGTTGCGTTTGGGAAACAGACGTATGAGTGCTGCCAGCATTGCTGCAGAGGTTGAAGGGGTGGGGGGGTCAGCCTGTCAGTGCTCAGACCATACGCCGCACACTGCATCAAATTGGTCTGCATGGCTGTCGTCCCAGAAGGAAGCCTCTTCTAAAGATGATGCACAAGAAAGCCCACAAACAATTTGCTGAAGACAAGCAGACTAAGAACACGGATTACTGGAACCATGTCCTGTGGTCTGATGAGACCAAGATGAACTTATTTGGTTCAGATGGTGTCAAGCGTGTGTGGCGGCAACCAGGTGAGGAGTACAAAGACAAGTGTGTCTTGCCTACAGTCAAGCATGGTGGTGGGAGTGTCATGGTCTGGGGCTGCATGAGTGCTGCCAGCACTGGGGAGCTACAATTGATTGAGGGAACCATGAATGCCAACATGTACTGTGACATACTGAAGCAGAGCATGATCCAACATCTTGGATTCCAACATGATAATGACCCCAAACACACCCCCAAGACAACCACTGCCTTGCTAAAGAAGCTGAGGGTAAAGGCGATGGACTGGCCAAGCATGTCTCCAGACCTAAACCCTATTGAGCCTCTGTGGGGCATCTTCAAACGGAAGGTGGAGGAGCACAAGGTCTCTAACATCCACCAGCTCTGTGATGTTGTCATGGAGGAGTTTAAGAGGACTCCAGTGGCAACCTGTGAAGCTCTGGTGAACTCCATGCCCAAGAGGGTTAAGGCAATGCTGGAAAATAATGGTGGCCACACAAAATATTGACACTTTGGACCCAATTTGGACATTTTCACTTAGGGGTGTAATCACTTTTGTGGTCAGCGGTTTGGACATTAATGGGTGTGTGTTGAGTTATTTTGAGGGGACAACAAATTTACACTGTTATACAAGCTGTACACTCACTACTTTACATTGTAGCAAAGTGTCATTTCTTCAGTGTTGTCACTGAAGATATAATAAAATATTTACAAAAATGTGAGGGGTGTACTCACTTCTGTGAGATACTGTATATGAAGGTTACTTTGGAGGAGGGGAAATCTGTTTGTCCACCAATTCTTATTAAAAACAAATGACTCCTGGTCACTTCAAAAGGCTGTCAATGTGAACGCCCCATTAGACTGAAGATTATTCTTTCTCAGGAATGTGTCACGTAGCAGTGCACAGAAACCACCAGAGGTACAAAACCCCAAGGACCTGCTTCCCTGGTAAAGGGTGAACAGGTACTCATGGGTAAAGGGTTGAGGATTGCATCAGTCAAAGTGGCTTGTTTTCCCAAAGTGTCTGTGTTTAGTTAATTCAAGTCAACAGGTCAGCAAGGCTCTCAGCATGAGTGACAAATAGGTGGTATTTTGTTAGGGGCTTCGAAGGAATTCATCATTGTATTTTTAATTCTTCCGAGCTTAGATACTATTTACTGATGAAGCATCCCATGTTTGCAACTGACAAAAGTGCTCAGCTAAAATTCAAGTCCAATTTTGTCTGGATCCGGCTCTTAATTAAGCTCCGAAACAGAAGACTGCTCTGTTTGCAATCTGTCCTGTAGTACTCAACTCGGTTTGTCAGCAGAGCTGAAGAGATGCCATCGCCAAATGTTTGTGGAAGTTCCTTGTAATCCATCTGTTGCATTTCTTCCTCTTAAGTGACTGCTAAAATCCCAGTAAGACATTCAAACCATTAAATGCTCTGGCAAATTAGTATAATTGGCTTATTTGTATTTTATGAGTCACATAACAAACATGTCAGGTTAGGATTTAATTTGTCTCTCTGTTGTGCAACTAATATGTGCATTGTGATTCAGACAACAGATGAGAATGAGAGAACAGGAAAAGGGTTATGATTTAGAGCGACACAATGATGAATCACAGCACAATAGCTCCATGCTAATCTATCATCATAAAACACGGGCGCACCAGACCGCAATCCTCTGCTTTAACGATCACACCCGCAGATACAGCATCTACATGCATTGCATTCCCTTGTGAAAAGTGAAGGACTGGTTTTATCGGCAGGTACATTTCATCAACTTGTGACAGATGTTGCTTATGAGTGACTGATATTGATTACTGCGGTCGACAGCAAAGCATGCAATTATACTACGAAAGAGATGCACTTAAGATAATCTTTGGGTGGTTAACGTTCTACAGATTGCTCCCTTTTACACATTAATCTACTTTTTGATGTCCTAATTTGTCTTGTTTAAAGCCATAGTTCAGCCAAAATCCTGCCATCATCTACTCACCTGTATGAATTTATCTCTCTGTGGAACACAAAAGGAGATTTTTTTAAAACATGTCTCAGTGTTTTTATTTTGGCCATACAATGAAAATCAATGGGAAGCAATGTTGTTTTGGACACCATTGACATTCAATTGAAAATATCTTCTTTTGTGTTCCACATAAGAAAGAAAGTCATAGAGGTGTAATGACTTATATGTGCTTGTATTTTCATTTTGGGGAAATCTATTCCTTTAAGACTTGTATATAGCTCTGTTCCAAAACCCAGAGAGCTTCATACATAGGGTGCATCGGAACTGAAATGACTTGATTCTGTTTTAAGGGTGTTTAGATTTTTTCCTGAACAAAATATAATGATTTTCACTGTTGGTCTTGCATGCAGGTCAAAGGTTAACATCTGTCAGCAACAGAGCAGTGCATGCTATGCCAGAGCCGTCCAGGATTAGATCCAGACCCCATCGTTGCAGCTCTAAAGCCACTCGTGTTTTCATCAGCACACATGCTCGGGTGCACACGTTGAGCTCGACACTGTATGGATTAACCCCATCTAAGACAGAGCACGATAATGATAGAATAACCACATGAGACCACAGGGCTCTATCTAATCTAGTCTACAGGCTGCCATGATTGAAAACCGGACTCCAAACAGAGAGGCAGGCACAGGTCCATAATAGGATTTACATCTGGGACAGGCAAGAGCTCTACAGATATAGATATACAACAGGAACTGATGACTCGCACCTGATGCCCACAAGAATCGCTTTAAAGATGTGTCGGTCTAAGGAACGAACACAAAAACCAGATGGATCACAAAGAGGCTCGATGCAACCCACATTCACCTTCTAAACATTGTCTGTCTGAACTCAAAGAATCACATGTGCTAAATAAACCACAGCCGTTTCCTAGCATTCAATCAGAGCTGCCAAAGTGGAGCTCCATTCAAACAAACAGACAGAGGAATCTGAGGCAACAGTTGTCATTCTAGAGTGGCACAAAGAAAAGGAGTAAGAAACAACTACTCACTGGAGTCGTCTGAATCGTAGCCTTCCACATCCGGCTCTTCCTCCTTCTTGCTGGCCACGAGTGCGGTGGCGCCGAAGGCTTGGTCCAGATCTTCTTCATCCCTGTTGGGGTCCGCGGCCGGGCCCTCTGACTTCTGGCTGGTGGAGCTGCTCCGCAGGGAGCTGGCGCGGCTGAGGGCCGGAGGAGCTGTGGGGGGGAGACCCCGTGGGTAACGGGGGAAATAGTCAGATATCTGCTTGATGGGCTGAATGGGACCTGGACATACATCAATGGCCATGTGCTCCTGGATGCTGATGGTCGTCTTCTCGCCTTTGCGTTGTGTCATTCATGCAGCCCTTTTGAGGATGTGCCACCACCCCTGAACCCGGCAAAGGGGTGGCGGGTGGTAGCAGTAAAAAAAAAAAAAAGAAAAAAAAAAGAAGAAGAAATAAAGAAAATGAAAGGAAAATAAAAAAAACAACCTTCAAAAGTAGAATCTTCTTTGCTCTGGTAATCTGTTAGTGTCCCTGAAGAGCAACTGAGCGTGTCTTGGTGTGTAAGTGCATGTGTGTGTGAGTTTGCGATCACAGCGGTGGGCTACATGAGAGGCTGCGGGCTGCTCCAGCACACTGTGGTCATGCCGTCTGCCTGTGAGCTGCGCTCAGACTACTACAGAACGCTAAGACTGTTACCGGGATGAGTGCATGTGGGAGAGAGAGAGAGAGAGAGAGAGAGATAGGGAAGGAGGGGGCAGGATTATACAGAGGGACGGAGGGATTGGCTGATGTCATTGCTTAGCAACATGACGGTAAACAGGAACAGGGCGCGCGGCTACTTAATTATGCTATTAGTCCATCTGTTAGAGAGAGAGAGAGAGCGGCTGGGTTGTCTCTCTGTTCCTCATCTCCCTTCAGTCTAGCATCTGACTGAACTGCTATCGCATGTGTTGAACTCCAGCACAATTACCAGCAACAAGTGCTAAATGCCTAAAGTCATGCCAGGTTATACATCAATCCGGCTATTCAAATAATACAATGGGGTAAAGGTAAAAGATAGATAAGAAGAAATGCAACATTTATAATGCATTATAATCCAGTATTCTTAATGTACAGACAGTGTAATTCATGTATGCATGAATATTCAAGGAGTAGTTTATCCAAAATGAAAATTCTGCCTTCATTTACTCTCCCTCATGTCATTTCAACCCTGCATGACTTCTGTGCAACATAAAAAAAAAAGACATTTTGAAGAAAACATCTAAAAAATAAAGAAAAAGAAAAAAAGTCGAAGAACCGTTTTTATACATATATATATATATATATATATATATATATATATATATATATATATATATATATAAATAAATACAGTCAAACCAAAATTTATTCAGACACCTTGAACATTTCATTCATTATTACAGTTTATTCACTATAGTTTAAAAAATGGTAATAAAATATGACAAGGTCTCAGAGATAAACTGTGTCAGAAAAAATTTATCTTGATAATGTCAGATAACACTTAAGCAAAACATGGTCAGGTCAAAGTGTCTGAATAATTTTTGGTCCTAAATTTTTTATCAATTTTACTGGTAGTCCACTGTATGAAGAATTTTTGGATATAATATGTCACAGTTTACTTTATTTTGCTATCCTCATTTACATAAATGAACTATATTGTCCTGCACCCGCTAGTAAAAAAAAAAATTAATAATAAAAAAATCTAGTGTCTGAATAATTTTTGATTTGACTAATATATATATATATAAAAATCTGTGTGACTGACTTTTAATATATATATATATATATATATATATATATATATATATATATATTATTAAAAGTCAGTCACACAGATTTTTAATGACATGAGGGTGAGTAAATGACAGTGTTATTTTAGTATCATTGAGATACTATTATAATTTTTATTAATATATTAATATTTTGAATCTGTTTTTTTTCCTGTTTTCATTTTAAGTAAAGTTTTAGTGTATTTGTGTTTATTTTTTAAACTATGTCTATATTTTATTTATTCATTTTTATTCCAGTTTTAGGTTTAGTTACTTTAGTATTTTTTTTAGCAATCAAGTCAATTTTAGTAATCAAGTTAAACTAAATGAAAATGAGAAATGTTGCTTTCAAATAGCTGAAATAAAATAAGGTTTTTATATATATTATTTTATTTCAGTTAACATTTATTTTATTTCAATTAATGAAAATGTTTTTTTTTTTTTTTTTTTAGTTTTAGTTAACTATAATGACCCTGGTGAATGATGACAGAATTTTTATTTTTCAGGCATACTTTGCTGGGAAGTTAACATTGAGCATCATGTTGCTAATTGGCTTGATTTTTGGTTTCTAATACAATAGCTTTCAGGCAATTTCAAGAGTGGCTTAAGTGTCTTTGGGGTCACTCTATTCATAACACTTATCTGCATGAACTTCTCTTAAACTGATTTCTGCGTCATGACAAATAACGATGGTAAAGACATTTACTGGGAAAATTGCATCAGTGCTCTGTTGCTTTATGAAAACTAGCAGGGGGCTATTCAACCTGTCCCCCGCTTTACAGCTGTGATAAATTATAGGCAAAAGCCATTCTCACATTTTACAATAGCAAAGATTTATTGGAAAAACAGTGAGTAATCTTGATGTACACTCTTAAGGGACCTAGACAAGATGACAATGCAGCGATCTCGACTGATGGTGTCGCTTTTAACAAGGGAAGAGGAATGAAGAAATTAATGAATGATGGCAAGGGATATACATAGGGTATAGTATAATGTTATTCAATCACAATTTTAAATGGTTGTTCATAATTTAGATTCAAATGTTTGCCATTTCCCACATGGTATCATTAGGAGACAAAAACCTGGCAATTCATTTACTCTTATAATTAAGGAGTCGCCCCCATGCTCGTTGTAATTCTTCAGCGGAAAACACTTAGTGAGAGAGAAGCTCATTATTTTCTGTCTATTTCCGTAATTCCTTCTGGAGATCCTTTCTTTTGTACTTCCGGAAGAGTCATGGTTAAAAAAAAAAAATGAAGAAGAAGAAAAAGGCAGAAAAAAGTTTGATTACCTCCAAGTCCTTCATAAAAAAAGTAGCACAGCTGCTACCATTTGTCATACTGATAATGTGCAGGTTATTAATTTATTGATTCTAATGTCTGGCACAGAAATGTAGCTGTGAACCAAGTGAAGGCTAGAAAAATAGTACACACTAAATGTAGGCAAGCAGCCAAGGCTTCTATAATCTTTTTTCCTGTGGAACAATGTACCCGAATGGGGTGCTATTCAACAAGCATTTTATTATGTAAATTTGCTAATATAAAGTCAGCCAGAAAATTGTGTTTAAATGACTTTAATGATGTAAAATGTGATTTGTTTCCATGGTCATAAATTAAAAATCTAATTCGTGCTGACAGAATTATCTACTGCTACTGAAAGTGATTTGCACTTTCCAGAAAATATCATTCAAACATAGACGCTACAGGAGAGACACAGCTTAAAGTGGCCCCATTATGCTTTTCCCCCAGATATTAGCTTTCATGCAGTGCGTAATATAGCTGTTTGTGAATGTAAAAGGTCTGTAAAGTTTCAAAGATCAAAGTGTACAATGAATGGAGTTATTGTCCCCCAAAAGAATGAACCGATTCTGAACTGCCTGAAACGAGTCATCAGTAATTCCAGCCTTACTTTCTGCACAAACCAAAGTAGGTTTGTAACAAATATGCATAATGTGAGAGCCTATGGTCTTCATTGGCTGTCTGCAAACAATGTCTACTTTGACCCACCGTCAAAGGCTGTAGTTGTAGCTGAGGCCTGGAGGAGTTCGGTTTATGTTGTCAACAACTGAATAAAATGCTGTTTTCTATACTGTGAAAGCAAATCCACTTTGCATGCACTTCCAAAGGATGAGGACTTGGGCTCTAACTGATACGGTAAAACCGCCACCATTGTTACTGTTTATATCACTATGTATACAAGTGCTGAAGAAGCCTCCAGAACTGAAATTCAGATATTGTAATGGGCGTATCGCTTCCGACACACACAGCAGACCAATCACAACAGACTGGTCCATCTGACCAATCAGAGCAGAGTAGGCTCTCAGAAAGGAGGGGTTTAGAGAGACCGGATCCTTGATCAAACCATTTCAGACACTGGCTATGTTTACATGCACCAATTTTCGTCAATCCGAATTAATTGAATCCGATTGCAGATCTGTTTACATGTACCACCTCGGCAGAACAAATCAATGCCTACTTCATCATTACAACATTAGCCCCGCCCACTGGTAAGATGACGAGAAGAGAAGAGCGATACAGGACTAAAACTAACATTACCTTTCAAAGGATCCTAATGCTATGAATATGGTTATTTATTTTCAACAATGTGAATGTCTCAGTTGAGCTTTATTTATTTGTATTTTATACATTTCACTGTGGATTTGGTAAATCAATGGCATTTCAGCACAGGCTTTGCTAACAGACTTTTACGATATGGACTCGACATTAACGCAACAACATGCAAGTAACTGAGTTACTTCTACTGTTCTAATGCCTGATATGATATATAATGATTCATGTACAGTCAGATGTTCTTTGTCTATGTGTCAGTAAATCAAACCAGTGACTAAATGCTGAACTTCACCTTGTTTCTCTTAGTAGGTTGAAAATAATCTGTTATTTAAATGGTGATTAAATTATATATAGAAAGCGATCAAAGAACGCCCCCTTTACAATCAAACAGCGCATGCTGAATTTGTCAATCAAAGAGCGCAAGTTCTGGAGTCACGCCAAAACTCCCGTTTCATTCAGCGAATCTCTTGGTTACACCGCGTTTGTACTTATAGTTATGATGAAAGCATTTGTTAATGTGCAGAAATTGAGTTGCAATGAAGAGATCACTGCTTTCATGGGCTCAACAACATGTCTGTGATCGGGTACAAAATCGGCAACACTTTTCATTATTAGCTAACCTTGAGAGCTGTAATAGTAAAAATGTGCTAAAAGTTTTCGAGAGAGTAATACTTAGCTATTTCGTATGCAAAGATGTTAGCCAATCACAGCAGTGGGCATTTACACTGAAGTCTCACAGCAGACACGCCCCTTAAAACAGAGCGTTCAAATAAGAGGGCTAAAATCAGGGCAGGAAAATTGACTTTTATTTCTAAATTATGAACATTTTTGATGTAAAAAGCATATTAACATAAGTGCACACCAGGAAACATAAAACAATAAAACAATGCAGTTCATGACCTCCTTGTATAATAGGGGAACTTTAAATATTCCAGTGTTTCAATACTGCTGAATAAAAAGAGCTTAACCAGTCTAAAGGGTTTGCTGGTGTTATCTGGTTTAAGCCGGTCTAGCTGCTCTCCCAGCCAGCTAAACCACCATGATTAACTGACAGTTGCTCAAACCCCAATTAAAACCAGCAAAACAGACCAGCCTAACCAGTCTGGTCAGGTTTGAGGTAGTTTAAGCAGTTTTTATTTTAGCAAGTAATACACACTTCAAAAACTTTGAAACGCGATATGGCGTGGGCCGCTGAAATAAACAGCAGTGCATTTTAGTTCATTTCACATTCTGTGTCCGACTCTCCATGTGCAATTCATAACTTGGCCTGTCCATAATGGCTCTTTAAGGCCATGGTTCTTAATCCAATCTGGCCTCTGTAATCAGAGGATAAAATGGGTTAGTGAATACTGACTGCTCCGGCCCTTGGCCGAGATCAAATATCATTCCTATGAGGCTCCAGTGTACTGAGGGAACCTTTGGAGACAGCTACAGACCAAATATGAATCAGGAAGGCCATTCAAGACAAAGTTCATGGGTAGTGACATTTTTATAAGAAAGTAAAAGCCACTTTTGTTCTAGCTGTTTCTCAAAGAATCATAATAGGCTGATGAAATAAAAATGTATACTGCTTTTATTATTATTAATCCTCCAAACCCTGGCAGCTCATAGTGGTGGTGAGATATTTTATTTATCAATTCATGAGTGGATGCCAAACCTTTGACATTCACTCCCTAGTTTCTGTAAATTATTAAGGGAACAGCTCAGCACTGATGCCGCCATTTCAACTTATGTTGAAATTTGAAGAACTAAAAACGTAGACCTGCTATCATTGGTGATGGAGAACTCAGATCCAAATTCATAGAGGGCAGATATAGGCCATATAATATGAGGTTGTGCTGCTCAGAAGAGCTCTTGGACCTGCTCTCACCTGTTCTAAAAATGACTGGAGAAGAACTGCAGCGGCAAAGCGAACAAACTGCTCAGGAACGCCAGTATTAACATACTCAAGTTCCAAGCGGAACTAAAGCCATGCATTTATTTAACTTTACTTGCCCGCTGAGCTGTGCAAGGAGAGTTTGGTAGCACCAGTGAGATTTCAAAATGCATTCCTTCACTTTTAACTCTGCAAGCTTAACACTTGTTTTTTCGTTTGGATTTAGGATTCATGCTCAGGACTTTGACTGAACCTGTGACGTTCACAGGGTGGTGAAATGGCAAAAACATGATTCACTCTTGTATGGACCTTTTTAATCTCACAGTTGCGAGTTATAAAGTCAGGATTGCAGGATATAAACTCGCAATTGTGAGAAATAAAGTAAGAATTGCGAGATATGAACTCACAGTTGCGAGAAAAAAGATATAAGATAAGATTGCAAGATATAAACTGACTTTTTTCCTCACAATTGTGAGATATAAACTCGCAATTGTGAGAAAAAAGTCAAAATTGCGAGAACCAATCTGTCTAATCTATTGAAATCACTCAGTAACATTTGCAAAGGTCAAAATAGAGTTTTAAACAAGCATGAATGGTTATTTAAATACAAAAAGAATGTGTCTAAATTCATATTAATATGTATTATTCTTCTATATTTTAAGGTGCATTCAAGAAATTAGTAATGGTCCCTACCATGCTGTGAATCTGAAATATATTCATAAGTATGCTGTTAATTAATGAACCAGCCAACAGGGTTTTGTCTAGGAGATGCCCTTTAAAGGAGCAGTTAACGGAAAACATCATCTATTGAATAGTCCTTGCCTGCTGAGAGGGTAAATTATTCTCATACTACAATCTTCAGTAGAGCAGCCAATTTAACTCAGTAGCACAAGATAAATTTAAACTTGCCATGATAACAGACTAGCGTTTAAACAGAACCAAGTCAAGACATATTACTGAAATGGTGTGATTGTGAGATCTGACCCTTAAAAATTGTTTGCTGGTGCAACTTATTGTATTTAGGTTGCTTACGCAATATTAAATATTACCAGTTACTATTAATGATACAACATGAAGAACATTCGCAGGTTGCCTAACCAAAACAAACTAATGAAAAAAATCAGCATTGCATCAGTTCTCTTCTGCTACACTGTAGTCAGTTCACAATTGGAATAAGAATAAGATATGCAAAACAATGCACCTATATTACAAACCATTAGCAATGATCCTCCATATTCTGCAACTGCAAACCACTCTCTTCTGTGCACACGAGAACGCAACAGGCTCCATATCTGTGAATAGATATTTATGACTGCAGCATGTGGCACATTAGGGTTTTACACTGTAACAGCCTGAAGCGTTGGATGCAGGGAGGAGAACAGATGTCAAATGGAGCTTGATAGATGAATGCAGATCCTGAGACACGCAATGATCCCAAACAAGACTCAGCAGAACAAGGGAAGAGAGATATTCGTATTATAATCCCTACTGCGGTTGAGAAGTGCTTAGAAAAACTCAAATTAGCCGGGTTATCTTGGACTCCCCAGACACACTGCAAAAACAGGTGCATGGCTGTTTATTTAGGATGCTCACACAGTGTTAGTCAGGACTTACTGATGAGGACTGCACTATCAAATGAATTGTTCCCCCTAATGGGCACTGCCTGCAATTGGTTCCTTGGATTCCTAACCGTTACGTGACAAGTGATCCAAATGGCTAATACAATCTGCTTTAAGTGGACTATTAACACTGGTGCTCTTGAGGGCTTCTGCTCTCTGGTGTAGTTACTTAACCTAAACCGTTCAGCAACACATACCAAACTGACTGATGGAAGCCCAGTAATTGGGCTGATAAGCAGTGATGAAACGGCGCACCGGGAGGAAGTGGCCGACCTCACTAAGAGGTTCTGCATTAAGACCAAGCCCAGAACATCGACAACAAAGCAGCTCCACAGGCAACGGAGCATTACCCACCAGGGTTGGACAAAGCTCGAGGTGTAAAGGCATAGTTCACCCAAAAATGTGAATTCTGTCATCATTTATTCATCCTCATGTCGTTCCTGCATAACACTTTACTTAAAGCCTTTATATATAATGACTTATAAAAGTATTTTAATTAGGGTTGCACATTAAATAATTTTAGCATCAATATTACAATGTGTGCATCCGCGATAATCACATCACAGGATGTACGATGTCAAGTATAGGGATCGTAGTTGATCTGTGATTCATATACAGACCAAGCACCACAGTTTGAAGTGCATGTGATTCTCGGATTAATTGCAAAGTTTAACGATCATAGAGTGAAAGTTTATCAGTTGCATGTGTTTTAGGTCCAGTCAGTTTAAACACTGAAGCAATTTTAAGACATCTGAGCGCAAGAAGACACGAAAGAGAACTTGCGCAATGTTTTCTGGGTTTGCAGACAGCACGGGAACACCGAATTCTGTTCTCTTTTGCGTCTATTTGTGCAAAATAATGTTAAAGTACCCTTCTCGGTGAGTATCCTCGTAAACACAGTCACATATGGCTTATGTGAATGTACAACACTTGAGAAAGAAAATGGATGTGTATCATTGTATTGGATCTGTGCATTAGCTCTTAAAGTGACAGCAACCTTATATACCCACTGCTGTCTATGTCATTAATGTTAATCAACAAAATGCAAAGAGAAAATCACTTTGTTTTTTAACTTTGGTAACATTTATTTATTTATGAAAAGCTATAACGCATTATAAAGTACATTATGAATACCTTTATAATGCATTATACAATAAAGGCTTTAAGTAAAGTGACTTTTTCTTCTGCGGAACACAAAAGAAGATATTTTGAAGAATGGTGGTAGCAAAACAGTTTTGGTTACCTCTGGCTTCCACTACATGGACCAAAAAAGAAAAAGAACAGGTCTGGAACAACATGAAGGCAAGTAAATGATGACAGAATTTTACTTTTTGGGTAAATTATCCCTATCTTTATGTTTGTGAGTGTGAATTTCATTTGTCCATGAGATGTTAAATTGACCGAATAGTTGAAATTCAATTAAATTCAACAGTAATTTCTCTAAAATCTTTAAAGGCCCGTTCACACCAAGAACGATAACTATAAAGATAACTATAAAGATAACTATAATGTAAGGTTGAAAATATCCAAAGATATTTTAAAGTGAACAAAGACATTTGCTTTACTGTTTGAACCCCCTCTGTTTTGCTACAAGGGCCATTTGGAAAGCACAAAGGTGCTGATAGTGATCAAGGCCTAAAGGCCAAGATGTGTACATCGGGGGTCTACGAATTGTCACACCTTTAGTACAGAGGGGGAAGTTTTAATCTTCTGATTGGTCAGTTTGAATGTCTCACATTTGGATTTCAGTCACATGGTCAAGGACGGGATAAAAGAAGATTGTAACTTGCTCTGTCTCTTTTTATTCTCTGCTCTTTTCTGGGCTCTCTCTTTGATTCTCGGCCTCTTCTCTTGGGCACTCTCTGGCCCTCTCTCTCTCTCTCTCTCTGTCTGTCTGTCTGTCTGTCTGTCTTTCTCTTTCACTCTCCCTAACTATTTCTCAGGTATCTTTTTACATACATGCTGGGTACGATTAATGGTATATGATTTTATCATCTCATCCATCTATTTTGTAACTATTTTAAGTGTAACCATAATCAGGTATTGTCATTAAACTCTTTCATTATAAATGATGTGCGAACTAGTTTTGATTTGGTATTAACATTAATGTGCTCCCTATTGCAATATAATATCGTCACACTATAGCAACGCTCTCCCACATATTTTGCTATTATAACTGCACTTATTCCGTTGTTGGTGGGTGGTAATAGACAAGAAATGTACAGTTTTCTGCCATCTTGCTGATAACGTTTCTTTAGTCATTCGGCAACCCTACAGCCTGAACCCCTGTAGGCGAACCACCCTTACAATAACGATAACTATATTTGCATCTACACCAATGAACAAAAATGGTCTGTTATTCTAAGCTCACGCACTGCGGTTTCAAAGTCTGTACATGTTTTTGCTGTTCTTGTTGCATTTACATGGCTTTAACCAGCAGATGTCCTCAGCATGCTATGTTTCGAGTGAATAGCTAGTGTAATCGATCTAATCTAACAGTGAATTTAGCTGACGAATCAATATAGTGGAATAAAAACAAGGCCTAGTCTTTTTCACTGCAACTTCAAAGGAAGCAAGACAATGTTTGTCGAATCTAGCGCTGGATACCTGAGGTAATTTTATTACACTATTAACTAGCCTGGCATAATGATCTCATGATTAATACTTCTCACCATTTATTCCGAGGGTATGACCGATTGTTTTCCATATATCCATTTTCTTTAAAATATCCTTGAAAAGAGGGATTGACTTGTCAAACAGTGGTGTTTTTTTCTGGACCTCAGTTAACTTCTCCGCAATGTCGTCTGCCATTTTAAATGTGCGAGCCCTTAAATTAGAATGGATTCTGATTGGCTGACAGTGTTTTATCGTTTAACAGCTGGAAAAAAATCATTCTGAAAGTGATCCCAACGATATTGTTTCTCTATATCTTTATCGTTATAGCTGTAGTGTGGATAGTGCTACTCTTTTATATTTAGAATGATTTTTAGGACTATATCTGTATCATTATCTTTATAGTTATCGTTCTTCCAAAACTGTTTGGTTACCAACATTTCTTTAAATTATTTTCATTGAGTTCAGCAGAAATATGTACAGTACATCATGCAGGTTTAATGCTGACATAAGATACAACAGTCTCACTTTTTTTTTTTTAAGGGGCTGTTTCACACAGAACATGGTTTTCCATTCCAATGTGCTACTTTTCCATTGTTTTTCTATGTAAACACGCTAGACGGACATGTATGACCATTGTGCTCGCGTCTTGAATCTTTTGCAGTGTCTCGCGCATGACACAGCATTCTAAAACTGCGACGCTCATGTTAAAATCAGTTCTCAATACCTTGCGTTTTTACTCCATTCTACTGCCCGCATTTTTCAAAGCAAAAACGCATTCTGTCTGAACGAGCCCTAACTCTGAATAAGATGTTTCCATTAGCAGTCCTGTAATAATCTGTTCAGGTTTTTGTGAGCAGGGACCTGCACACAAAATGTAAATAAAGGGATTACAGGAACTGACCGACAATCCAATGACCAGATGTGAACAGGCCACTTGTCGAGTCCACCTAAGCTACAGACACCTAAGTTGCATTTATCACAAGCAATCAATAATGCAGACAACCTCAATACCCATAAGGCCTCTGTTATGTGGTGCTTCATACATCACTGACATTATTACTGATTATAGCTGAATGCATCGCTTATTGCTTTTTGATGGCTTTATTCTTGTCTTGTCATTCCATGAGAATAAGCATTAAAAATCGTGTATAAAATAAATGAATTTCAGATTTCAAATGCCATGTCTGTAAGATATCTAATCTCTATTTACATTATGTAAAATTAACTGAAAAAAAAAAAGGTTAAATAACTGCGAGTGATTATGTGAAATGTGTAGGATTGAAAACGGAGCCTATGGAAAAGCAATTCATTATATGTTAACAGAAACTTTCTGTTGATTATGCATGAGAATTCAGTGTTTCTAGAGAGGCTGTAGCTGATCAAGTAAATTACACCTGTGGCCTTCAGAGTCAATCTATTGACAGAGCCTGGGAAGGTCTATAGAGCTGGAATCAGCATGTCTCCAGTGCAATAATAGCAAAAAGAAGAAATAGAAGACTTATAGAAGTAACACAACTCTCCAAAACAAGTTGTATGATTTGAGCACTCACTCATGCCACTAACAAACATGAGCTACACAGCCAAGTTTCATACAGTATGAGCAATAGTGCACCCAGTATACCACTTAAATAACTGCCAAACTCAAAATACTCTCTTGCAGCTAAAAGGAAAATCTTCAAATAACAGATTTCAACAGATACACAGTAGCCTCCAAAATACCTCAACTACAGCTCAACGGCCAGCTCTACACTCAAGTTATTCAGCTTATGAATGCATTAAAAACATAAATGTAAAATACTAGATTGACTGAGATGCTGAAATGCAAATGAAATCCCAATTTGCCCTCATTCATTTTGTTTAGCTGGATGGAGACGAAAATATTAGCCAGCACAATGTTGCAGATTTAAATGTCTTTCTGAGGGGAAGCCTGCAGGGATGATAATGCTTCCTTCAACAAGTACTTTATTTCTGGTCAGTTGAGAGAGGTAGGAAACAGGCTCCATGTAGGAAAATCACAGGTCAATTAAATGTAATTCACCTGAATTAAAAATAATAATAAAATAAAAACTTGATTAAATACTTGTCAGAATGTCCAAACTGCTCGTTTTCCACACAGTGAAGGTGGATGTGATATCCAGGCCAACATATTTTTGAGCAAACTATTCTTTTAATTAACTATTCTTTCCTATATGTGACTATTATTCCAACTATTGTATGACACGTTTATATGACAAATATGCATAGTAAGCAGGGTTTGACATTAACACCCGCCAGCCCTCCAAATGCGGGTGGATTTCAGCAGTGGTGTGTAACGCAGTCACTTCTACTAGCCACTTTGGCAGGCTGAATTTAATATATACATTTTTCAATTGTAGGTCTTTTAAAAAGGCACCTAAAATAATAAACTAAGTGTAATGTAGTGTTGTCAAAAATATCGATTTTTCGATACATATCGATACTGAAACATCTGAAATGCTTCCAATACTCATTTTCTGCAGAATAGATACAGGAAACCAGTTGCACTTTCTCATCTCTCTGACAGCGAGTTGACACACACTCCCCTCTCTAACCAATTTCATATCCTCCTGATGTACACTGTTGGTGTTACAGGGCTTGAATTTTGGCATGGGATTGCGCATATTGTGCATAATTTTACTCATTCCTGCAGATTTTGTGCTCACACCAAAAGTGCGAACACATAAAGCTGCCTCTCTGTACTAAATTGAGTTCTTTTTTGCTGCTTATTGCGCTTAATCAAATACACACAAAATAATGTCAAAATGCCAGTCTTGGTGAGTATTCAATTAAACACAGTCAGTTACTGTATGTTTTAAGTGAACGTAAACAGTTGAGAAAGAAAACGAATGTGTAACAGTATAAAGGATCTTTATAATGGATAGCCAATGCCTTCAACTATTCTTAAAACTCCATGATACAAAACCCTCTATTAACTGAGGGGGGAAAAAAACAAACAATAATGAAATAACTCCATGAGCGATCACTGAGGTCCAAGCACATGTGTGGAGATAATGATCAAAACAGTAATATTTGAAAAAAACAGATCATGTGGTTGTTGTGGAAATTGATGTTTTAGGATAGAAAAATATTTGAAGAAGAAAATTATTACAAACATTGACATCCACCTTTCACAAGCAGTTTCACTGAAATGACTGACTAGGGAGGATCTATATTCACTATTCATAGTTTCCAGTCACATGACTTGCACAGAGACCTGGCGGGCAAAACATCTATAGAACTGCATTATAGGCCTGGCAATTTTCCATCTCAAAAGAAGAAAAACAAATATGTGTGAACAATGTAAACAATATGAATGCAACATGCCAAATGGTTAAGTGCTTTCTTTATAATGATTTTCTAAGAAAAAACACATTGCGTTTATATTCTGGGTTTGCGTTTATATGCATCACCAATAAGGCTTATACTGAATTTGGTCTTTTATTATCACTGTCTTACTACATTAGGTAAAAATGACTGTTGGGTAATGGAGGAAAAGCGCTGTTTTTCCCTCCAGTGGGCATTTCTATAAGGGTGTGATGTCACATGAAAATGTGTTATTTGACAGATCTAATGGATGTTCGACCCACAGTGCTTCACATGCTGCAAATGTTTGATGGTTGGGACTAATTCTCTTCAGGAATTAAGGCTTGGAGTCACACTTATGTCAAAACAGAAGAAAAGAAAATATGACATGATGTCTTCCAATGTACTGTTGTTTTCCATATATCGCAGCAGCATGCTGAAATGCATACATACTTTTGATACATTATCTGCAACATATTTGTGCAATCACAAGAAATGGCCTATGATTATTTTCCCCTTAACTATTAGAAATAAAATCTGTTTTCAAAGCATTTCACTGTTTTAAAGGATTGCTTTCAAATTATATTAAAAGTTTAAATAAGATCTACTGGTCCTGAGTTTTTTAAAGGAAAAAATGGCATTGATTTGTTTGATTATATAAACATTCTGTAGCTTATAAATGAAAAACTGTTTCTGTTGTATTTTTGAAGGTGTTTGTTATATGACTTCTCAGTCTGTGTATTAATAAATGTCAGAAAATGAAAAATTGCACTCCACATATCTAAAATACAATCACACAATAGTGGTACTCTGTCATTTTGATATACGTCAAAGCTCTTGTCTGGAAACCCCTCATATTTCCATAAAATGCACTGAAAGTTCTGGAGAAACAATCTTACAATCAATAGTAGTAGTAGTAATATAGCTTAGTCAGCATCTGAGCTTAGTCAGCATCTTAATGGCAAAAACAGAGTTACAAAAATACAAGAGTTGCATAAATACCATTAAAATAAAAACCAAACAAAAGGACAAACAAAACAGCAGGAAATAATATACAAGATGTTTTACATTAACATACTATATGATAAAACTTCTAAAATCTTTTCTGGTAAAATTTCACTAAACAAGTCCTTAAGTGAGCTTACTACATTACAATAAATAGTACCAAAAAATTAATAGTTTAATTCAGCAAGGATGCACTGATTTGGTCAAAAGCAACAATAAAGATTGTTACTAGTTTTACTGTACACAAGACTTTCTCAAAAATATAAAAACTGTTACTGACATTAACAGGAACCCCTTTTTTGCACATTACTATATTAAAGGTTACAATTAAAAACAGAACCCAAACTATTAAATTCAGTTGCTATTTATTTTAGATATAATAATTAACACTCAAAAAAATAATTACTCCAATTCATTTTTGAAATATAATCATTTACACAGTTACTGTCATAACTTGTTTTCATGACAAATTTATTTAAACATTAAAATAAGACATTACTAACAGGTAAGGTAAATATAATGAATATATAAGCTAATATAGTGCATATATTTAGTGAAATGCTCCACTCTAGTGTTAATTTCTCTAGTGAACTAACATGCTGTGGACAGTAAATGACTTGCCTGAGGTAAATGTAATATGCTATGATATTCTCAATCTGTTTTATTGATATCTTTCCGCAGTTGAAACACTCGGTGCAGCACTTCGGAGTGAAAACAATCATGGCCGCCATATTGAAGGGAGGCTCGGAGTTTGATTTTACCTATAAATGTATGTATAGTATTTTTCTATACTACTGTAATATTTATATGAATTAGATTTGGTACATTATTAGGGTCAAAATGACATTGTACTTCAACAAAAATACTTCACAGCTACCTTTATCAGTCCATTCTATGGAGCCCCTAAAGGGACGTGGTGGTGGAAAAAAAATTGGGATGGGAGGAAATTTTTTTTTCAAATCTTTTGCGTTCCCTCGTAATATCTGCATTCCCTCACAAAGATATTATTGTTCCCTTGCTGTGAGCTCGGACAAACATTTCTTCTTTAATGTCTTGCTGGCTGGCAGTAGTGTTTCAGTTAGTTCCATACGTTAATAATGCACACAAATAATGCGCGGTTAATAGAGTTTGAACTTGTTGGACTCAAATATAAAGAAATGCAGTCAGTGCTTAAGTCAAGGAGTTCAGTAAAGTTGGCAATATATTCACAAATTCGAATTTCCCGGATCAATAACTCGTGAGCTAAACGTTGCTAAAACACATGCAGCTATTTCCAATAATAGTAACCTAGACAACGAGCTACAACAACCAAATTTTCCACAAATGTGCTTTATAATAAATTGGTCTCTATGAGCAGGCGGCGGAGAGACAAGTCTGAAGGGACTGTCTGAAAAGTGCAAAACCCAAAACCCTTTTGCTCATTTTATATTATGAAAAATACTTAATAACTTCACTTTAACACACTCTACTGTCACCAAATTTAGTTTATACATCACTGCTCTCCTGCTGGTTGTACTGGAACACTTAGTTTGATAAAAAATGCATAACTTTTATGATTATTTATTATGAAACAAAATCAATAACTTTACTGTTATTAGTAAAAATATTAAATAAATTGCAATGCCATCAAATTCAGTAAGCAGTTATCATGCAAAAGCTGTTGTAAGTATGTAAGCTAAGCTGTGTACCAACATCATTTGTGTAAAGGAGGCCTTTATGTGCTAGCTACTTGCCAAACTAAGTGTTGTACCTATTACCAGTAGGAGAGCAGTGATGTATGAACTGAATTTGGTGACAGTAGAGTGTGTTACAGTGAAGTTATTGAGTAGTTTTCATAATATAAAATGAGCAAAAGGGTTTTGGGTTTTGCACTTTTCAGACGGTCCCTTCAGACTAGCCTCTCCGCCGCCTGTTCATAGAGACCAATTTATAAATTATAAAGCACATTTGTGGAAAATTGGGTTGTTGTAGCTCGTTTTCTAGGTTACTATGATTAGAAATAGCTGCATTTGTGTTTTAACAATGTTTAGCTCACGAGTTATTGATCCGGGAAGATCGAATCTGTGAATATACTGCCAACTTTACTGAACTCCTTGACTTAAGCACTGACTGGATTTCTTTATATTTGAGTCCAACAAGTTCAAACTCTATTAACTGCGCATTATTTGTGTGCATTATTAACGTATGTTACTAACTGAAACACTACTGCCAGCCAGCGGGACATTAAAGAAGAAATGTTTGTCCGAGCTCACAGCAAGGGAACGATAATATGTTTGTGAGGGAACGCAAATATCTTTTCAAAGGAACGCAAAAGTTTTCGAGGGAACGCAAAAGATTTGAGAAAAAAATTTCTTCCTCCCATCCCAATTTTTTTCCACCACCATGTCCCTTTAGGGGCTCCGTACCATTCAAATGTTTCAAATACATAGACACAATATACATTATATTTAACATAAAAGACCGGCAGTAGCTTATAATGTTACTACAGTAAATGAATGCGTTTTAATACAAAGAGTATACCAGGCGAAAAAAGACGAATACACCTCCTTGATTGTCTCGTTAAGATGACGCAGAAGTGCGTTCCAAAAAAATAGTTTTTTTTGACCCCTACACCCTTCATCCCTTCGAAGTTCTCACTCCGGAGGGTAAACCCTTTGAAGGGATTAGGGCATAGGGATGAGCCCTTTCGAATGGAACGCAGGAACTGAGATTACACACATATATGTTGTTGTTTTGGGCTTTCCCTGTTGTGGCAGTTAGCAAACAGCGTTGCAATACCACGAGTGCCCTCTTCTGGACTGGAGTGTGGATCGCCTGTGACTGACTGTATTTGTCGTCTGACTGCATGAACTGAATCGTGACGTCTGTACCGTATGGGTCGGGATGACTACATGTACTGTTACACCCCCACTGTACACACACACTGTATACACCTTATCATACACCACCTTATATACAGTGCAGATCAAAGCAACTATAAGCCACTAAAAACATAAAATAATCTATGAAATTATATTATCTGTTGGATATTCATGATCTAAATTTAGACATGAGAAAATTTTTTTTTTTTTTTTGCAATCAGCAGAAGGATTGGAAACGTTAATTATCCTTGAGTTGATACATTATGCAGAGAAATATTTCTGCAACAGTTTTGCCTTAGTCTTCTGCTGAAGCCTGCAGAATTGGGTGAAGACTCCACATCTCTGTGATGCTGAGTCTGCCGTTACAAGAACACAATGATTTCAGAGTCACGAATCATCACACAACTCAGTGATATTCCGTAAGTCTGCTTTATCACAACTAACACCTCTGAGAAGAGTTCAAAAACGTTCAGCAAAATCATTTTCATTGTTCTCTTCTCTCCATTCACAGTTCACTTTGTACTGTGCTTCAGAGCTACAACATAAAGGAACAAAAAAACCTACAAGATCAAAGATTTTGCAGAACCCAGCTGAAAGATGAACAATATTGATCAAGGCTTTAGATTTTGGGGTTGATATAGAATAATAAAAAAAAAAAGACGACCTTCATGCACGACTGAAAACTTTAATACCATAAATGGGGTTTGTGTCAAGTTTCTTTGGTGGGATATTTCTGATTTGAGTCTAAAAAGCCAATAATGACTTCAAAGAGTGCTGAATATCTGACAGGCGTCGATGAGGATGATACAATTTTTATGAGTTGTCACAAAGCTTTTTGCTTCCTGCTGATGAATTAGAATTGGTTTTTTGTTTTGTATTTTACGAAATCTATAAGAATGAAATGAGGTTTGACTGATTACCAAGATAACCAGCAGTGCAGCCTGGGAAACAGTCAGATCATGGGCAGCCCACAGATGTCACACTGGAGGGCAATTACAAGTCAATAGGGACTTTAAGCAACAGCTGCTGATGGAACGGCAATGGCCTATTGCGCATGCATGTGAAGGCCAAGTATAGCACTCATACTCAGAATTTGTCCACTGCATTTAACCCATCCAAGTTAGTGCACACACACTAGGAGTAGTCAGTAGTGAAAACACACACTGCAAACACCCGGAGCAGTGGGCAGCCATTTTTGCTGTGACGCCTGGGGAACAATTGGGGGTTAGGTGCCTTGCATCGAACCTGCAACCTTCAGGTTACCAGTCTGACTCTCTAACCAATAGGCCACGACTGCCCTAACTGCTACTTTGTGACGTTCTATTGTAACGTCTACTATGGGAGAATAGCTGATTTGCTGTAGTCGTTAATACAGTGCTCAGCGTAAATGAGTACAGCCCCTTTGAAAAGTAACAGTTTAAACAATATCTCAATGAACACAAAAACATTTTTCCAAAATGTTGACAAGACTAAGTTTAATATAACATCTGTTTAACTTATAACATGAAAGTAAGGTTAATAATATAACTTAGATTACACATTCTGCAGTTTTACTCAAAATAGGGTGATGCAAAAATGAGTACACACCACAACAAAAACTACTACATCTAGTATTTTGTATGGCCTCCATGATTTTTAATGACAGCACCAAGTCTTCTAGGCATGGAATGAACAAGTTGGCGACATTTTGCAACATCTATCTTTTTCCATTCTTCAAGAATGACCTCTTTTAGAGACTGGACGCTGGATGCTTGTCTCTTCAGAATTCCCCATAGGTGTTCGATCGGGTTCAGATCAGGAGCCACTGAATCACTTTCACCCTGTTCTTCTTCAAGAAATCCAACAGTGGCCTTAGATGTATGTTTAGGATCATTGTCATGTTGGAAAAGTGCACAATGACAGAGTGCACAGAGTGATGGTAGCATCTTCTCTTTCAGTATAGAATTATTAAAAGTATTAGTATTAAAAGGAATTAAATAATTAAAAGATTAAAACGGATTTAAGGGAATAACGAAAAAGAAACAAGAACAGCAAAGTTCTAAGTTCTAACAGGTCTATTGTAGTTAAGTAATCAATTTAAACTATATGCAAATAATATTTTTTTTTAAAAAATATATTCACTCTTATTTGTATGTCTGATTACAGCCCTGATCTTCTCTTGCTTTTTTTAATTTTTTTTTTGATAAATGATTAAATGATCTGTTACACTGTCTTCTTTATTGTTGCTTTTTTGCGTTCTTTGGCCACGTCCTGATGCCTTTGCCATTCCATCAGCAGCTGTTGCTTAAAGTCCCTAATGTAATTTCACAGGGTGTGGTCACAGGGTAGAATCAGACTAAACCGAGTCAAGGATTGTATGATGTTACCGATCCAGAAAATGATTCCCCTCACAGGTTCAGGATTGTCTCATTGAGTGCAACAGTATATGCAAATGTGCACGCGTTGCGTGGCAGAATGTCAAAAGAAACCAGAAATCAAAACATTTGTTTTAGAACGCACCTCTTCCAGAACACACCTTTTCTCAGATGAGAACAGAAAGTTGCATAGAGGTGCAACTCTGAATATCTGGAAACGTGGCAAAGTTTACTGAGCATTTTAAAATGTGAATAAGTGCAGAACTGAATTATTCATTTTGTTCACAGGCCTGAACGACGTGATGGATGTTTATCCACAGCAGCCTGACAGTAAAACATCATCCTGCTGTCTGTTGAATTCATTACGTACTCCACATATTTCTCTTTTTTTCCTACTAGTTTACACACATGAGAATCTGAGATACTATAACACTGTGGATGAGACAGTGAGAATATAAAAGGTTTTGTTGCATATGATAAAATCAAGTTAAGATTAAACTAAAACTAGGCTGAAAACAGCCTATAAAACATGCGTGTATAATATTCTGCTCACTATATATGCCTCAGGTCCCTCCTGCAATTGAAGTATGAGATTTTTTCACCTGATTTATTTTCTGCCAGCAAATATTGTACAGTAGGTCTGATTGATTAGAAAAGTAAAAGCACAGCATAGCAATAGCAATATTAATGCTCGACTAAGCAAGTGCAACTAAAAAACTGAGCTGTGATCTCAAAATGTTATGTATTAGTTTTTAAGGGATTTTTGTTAAAGTCTCTGAAGTAGATATAGGTGTTTATATCAGGAGCCTGTATTGACTAAAGTCTTGTTTCTCTGCATTTCTAATGAGACAGGGTGAGGAATCCATCAAGGTTTATTGAAGGGCTGTACAACAACCCAAAGATTGATCTTACTGTGACATCTGGCCTTAAACATCTGCAAAGCAATTAGGGGCCAAGAACAGTGTTTATGATGAATGGATGACTGAATAAAATAAATGAAATAAAAAGAAAAAAAGGAGGAGCAATAACTAAGTTCGAGGCAGGAATGTATTGGGAATAAAAAAACGTTATTCTAGCAGAAACATTATCGGTAACACTTTAGTATAGGGAACACAATCTATTAACTATGACTTTTCCCTCAATAAAACCCTAATTTACTGCTTATTAATAGTTAGTATGGTAATTGTTAAGTTTAGGTATTGGGTAGGATTAAGAATGTAGAATAAGGTCATGCAGAATAACGCATTAATATGTGCTAAATAAGTACTAATAAATAGACAATATTCTAGAAATATACATGCTAATAAGCAACTAGTTAAAAGACCCTACATTTTTTTGGTAATTTGAATACATTTTTATCCGACAAGAAAACGTGAATAAGCCACGATGGAAATGCATTTACCGGATAAATTCCTGCAAATCAAAAAAGTCATGTGACTTTGCGAGATGGGATAGCATAACTAGACTAACCAGCGGACCGATCTCGTTGCACAACATCTGAAATGCAGTTTTGGTCATTCTGAAATACCTGATCAAAGTCTGTCATCACAGTGGTTCGGTATAATTACCTCTCAGAACTGTCTTACACGACTGCGTTCCCAAACAGCAGGCCTCTGCCTCCGAACGCAAGAGAACATGACTGCGCTTATTAGGTTTCGTCTGCACGCTCTGAAGCACAAGTAATTTATTACATATGAAAAAATCCCACAGTGGTTTCTCCTACTGCAGCAACTAACATTTTTCTTAGTGATATTTGACGCCAGTTTATCAGGAAGTGACGATTTTGTTCTCTTCGACTCACTGGAGGGAAACAACTTTGGATGGAAACATAGCTACAGAGACCGGTGTTCAAATCCCACATTTTATTAACCGTACATTTCAAATAATCTAGGTTTTGTAGGGTGCATTTAATTGCATGCATTTTGTGATTTTACAGACTTCATCAGAGACTACTGTCATGTTAATGTGCATCAACTCATTTGTGCCATCTCATCATCTTTGTAGTGTGACTAACGCATGGTCACGTCTGCATTTCGCCTCTGCCAGCTCATAAACAAGATGACTCGAGGGGGAAATTACTTTTACCTTCACTGTTTAAATAGAAGTTTCTGTGGATGACAATGACTGACATCCATCTTTCTGAGAGACAGGCAGCTATTGCTTCATCTGATAAGTATAAACATTACTGTACAGGTGTATAGGTGGATTATTCTTAGGCTACAGTATATAGCTCATATACATTGCTTCATATACGTTTTCTTATTTTCATAATATTTTTATTACATCATATGGCACATGACCATTCATTCTTCAGCTGCATGTCAAATATTGGGTGATTCATGTCAGATTCTGAATCATGAAAACAGTGACCCTAACTTTTATCATAGCATCTGCCTAGTAAAAGCCAATTATATATGGATAGATTTTTACCTTTCAGAATAACTGTCATTATGTGTAATTTTCAAAAAAACATCATGTAATGAGAGATCAGCTTGAGGATGAAGACACAATGATCTGGTGTATTAATGAAGGCAGTATAAGAAAATTGCCATTTTAAAACCTTTTTTTTTGTTGGTAAAAACCCTCTACAATAGGAATAAATTACTTGCATATGCAACTAAATCTTCACTCTGGGAGACTAAATAATATCTATCATTAGGCACTGGCTAATAAATTCTTAGATTTTAATGTGTGTTGGATGCTAAGTATAAGTTTAGCATAGATACATTTTCACTCGCTGAACACTCTGAGCGCTTGAGAGTTTTACTCTCTGTCAAGCGATCTGTACTATTTCAATTCAGCTCAATGGATGCACAGCAAATTTCCTATTCCGATCTTTCCGATTCCGAGCCGATCCGTTTTGTTACCAGCGCCACAGGCAATAACGTCACCTGTGCATTCTTGCTCTCTTCTCTCCGACGGTGAAGTGACACATACCCGCCTCCTCTCACTCACTCGTCTCATTTGCTCCGGTTAAATAGTGCTTGTATTGCGCATAATTTTAGTCAATCCCTCAGGTTTCGTGCTCGCACCAAAAGCATGCGCACCATTAATCTATGTAAGTGGAGCACACAAACCGCTTCTCAGTCTAAAAAAGTTTGTGAGTCACAAGTACCAAAATGAGTGGCTTACTGCTCTTAAACGGTCAAATACATACAAAATTGTCAAAATGCCCATCTTGGCAAGTATTCAGGTAAACACAGTCAGTTTTGGAACGTTAAATAGTTGAGAAATAGAACGCATGTTGTGTAACAGTAGATTGGGTCCGTGCATGAACTCTTAAAGTGACAGAATTCCAATATTCCTGCTGCTGTCTGTGATCTTAATCAAAGAGCAAAAGAAAGAAAAGCACTCGCTGCTCTTGACTGAATAAGTTTGATAACTTTAATTGTAAGCATTAATTTGTATTTAATTTTTACAATGAAGGCTATCCATTGTGGCCTATCGAAATAAAGTGTAACCTTTTTTTTAAATTCTTTTTAAAGAATTTATATATATATATATATATATATATATATATATATATATATATATATATATATATATATATATATATATATATATATATATATATATATATATATATAACCCTTTTGAACTTTCAAATGCAGATTGACCACCCAAATCAAGAATAGGCCTACATGGTATATCAGCTGGTATGTACGGGTGGGCAAGGGGTGGGTAATATGACCATAATATGATACATTTTATAATTGTCTAAGTTATTTTTATTATATCTATATAAAAAGAACAAATTAGCAAATTACAAATACAATAGTAAATTAAATAGCCTAAACTCTTTTTTTCAGATACAGTAGGTTTATTTAACATTTATTTAACATCTTCTGTTGTTTGATTTAACATTAATGACATACAGATATTTAATTGGGCTGCTGAATGCATGTATGTAAAATACTGACACATATCCGGTTTTTACCCACCCGTTTACGTCCACTTAAGCCATAACCGACTGTATTCACGCAAGACACTCCACACGATGGACATTTTGACATCTGTGTGCGTGTATTTGACTATTCAGTCGCGACAGAGAGAGCGCTTCTGTTGTGTGTCATTTAGTGCGATTCCGCCTTCACTAACTGCAAGTTAATCAATAACGAATTGTGATCGGATTGTAATTTTGTGCTACAACGATCTTAGCTACCTTTCATTTGACTGTAGGCTGAAATTATATTCAACCCGCCAAAGTGGCTAGTGGGAGTGTCTGTCTTACCCACCACAGCTGAAATCTACCCGTTTGGCGGGTTTGCGGGTGTTAATGTCAAGCCCTGACATTAACATATATATACACACACACACACACACACACATATATACACACTACTGGTCAAAAGTTTGGAATCGGTAAGATTTTTAATGTTTTTAAAAGAAGTTTCGTCTGCTCACCAAGGCTGCATTTATTTAATTAAAAATACAGTAAAAACAGTAATATTGTGAAATAGCAAATCAGCATATTAGAATGATTTCTGAAGGATCATGTGACACTGAAGACTGGAGTAATGATGCTGAAAATTCAGCTTTGCCATCACAGGAATAAATTACTTCATAAAATATATTCAAACAGAAAACAATTATTTTAAATTGTAATAATATTTCACAATATTACTGTTTTTACTGTATTTTTAATTAAATAAATGCAGCCTTGGTGAGCAGACAAAACTTCTTTTAAAAACATTAAAAATCTTACCGATTCCAAACTTTTGACTGGTAGTGTGTATGTATGTATGTATGTATGTATGTATATATATATATATATATATATATATATATATATATATATATATATATATATATATATATATACATATACACACACACATTTTTTTATTCTGTGTTTATTGTTGTTTAAGTGAATGTGATCCATAAATTACACTTTATGTAAAGAAATATGAATAAATGCTTAATGTGAACTTTTATTAAGAATAACAGTGTGTTTTTCTCCTCTAGCCATAATTTATCCATTCTGAGAATTTACAAAGAGGCACATTTCTGTTTAAAACGGATTTCTGCTCCAGGTTAAGAGAGATGATTTGTGTTGCTTCACCCTGCAGATACAACACTAGAGCTTCAGCTGAGCAATGGACTGTGTCTCCTTTATTTCATCTGACTTCGCTCGATCAAAATACAGCACTGGAAGCACAATCGCTCACGGAGATGTTGGCGAAAGCTTTAGCTGCATCTGAACAAAAACAGGCTGTGACGTAAGGAAAATACACAGCACGCGGAACAACAGCTGTCCCAGTTGAAATACTAACATATTTCTTTCCTTACACAACATGCAATCAATAGATCCTGCCCATCAGGACCTCTTATTCACCAAATGTTTGGACGCATACTGTCAGATCTCACAAGAAAGTGAATATGTATTTATGTTGGTGTATCAGCAGAGCGATTCAATCCTGTGTGGAGAACTGAGCTCATACTGCAGCCCAATCGATGGCACTGAACTTTCAAAGAGAGTGACTCACTGATCCTCCACCAGCTCTGATACAAAGAAAAGACGTGCAAGATTTATATATAGCCATCTATGTTAAAATGAAAGGTCTGACATCTGTAAAATAGACCTGGACTCACTGTTAAGAGCTGGTTTTAGTACAACAGTCATCTATCCTTAGATTCACACTGTCAGATGTCATTTTGAACATTTTGGGATGAAAAGAGTGCACGGTCAATGTGCACACTCCTCAAAAGTAAATTCAATGAATGTGTAAATAGATGAATGAATCAGCCAGCACATGAATTATGAGAAACCTTTTTCCATCATCACTACATCCACCAGAAGCTACAAAATTTGTTGTCATGAATAGAGGCTTTCATGGCTGTTATAAAGTAGTTTTTTTTAAGGATTTCACTTGCCTTAATTTTTACTCCCTTTGTAATGAAAATAAAACTAACAATTTAGAGTTAGGTTCATTTTAATTAATATTTAATAATTTATAAATATACTATATTTCATAGTTCTTAACTACCATTCAAAAGTTTGGGGTTGGTAAGATTTGTTCATGTTTTTGAAAGAAGTCTCTTATGCTCACTAAGGCTGCAATTAGGTATTTGATCAAAAAAACAATAAAAACAGTAATACTGTGAAATATTATTACAATTTACTGTGAAATAACTGCTTTCTATTTGAATATATTTTGATATGTAATTTATTCCTGTGATGGCAAAGCTGAATTTTCAGCATCATTACTCCAGTCTTCAGTGTCACATAATTATTCAGAAATCATAATAATATGCTGATTTACTGCTCCAGAAACATTTTTTTATTATTATGAATATTGGAAACTGCTTAATATTTTTGCGGAAACCATGATAATTGTTTTTAGGATTCTTTGATGAATAGAAAGTTCTAAAGAACAGCATTTATTTAAAATAGAAATCTTTTGTAACATTATAAATATCTTTATTGTCTCCTTTGACCAATTTAATGCATCCTTTTGAACGTTACTGTACAATCATGTTAATTTATACAAAAAAAATTATATGACAACCAACTATAAAACAATAATTGTTTTTATTGTTTTAATTAAACCTTTTGAGTTGCAAATATGATTTTGTTGAGTTCTGTTGACATCATAATGTTAATCATTACATCAACGTAATATCTTCTGTAATTTAAACTCAAATTTCTGCATTAAATGTTTTTTTTTTTCTCAATTAGGTTGTAGTAACTTAATGAAACTGTCTTGATAACATTGGAAATTAGGCAGTGGATTTGTTTTTAGTGAAGGGAAAGACCTGTTAGTGTTTAATGCTGTTATATCTGGCATTTAAAAGAGTAAATGTTGAAGTTTTTGTGGTTACCATTGTGCTGAAGAGTAGATACATGAAGATAAACACTACATTGACTCTATGAGCAAGGACTGCGCTAATATGCCTATAACGCTAATATCTTACTTGTTCATTAAATATACATGCTAAATAAGTTACATTTAGCATGTGCTATGACAGCACAATGCAGTATGTGATATGATATGGATTATAACTAAAATACAGTAGATAAGATTCATTGGTTCCAGGGCTACAACTCTGGTTGTTGGAGTGACTTAATTTTTTTGAGTAATCAACTTAAAAATTTGTGTTTATGCTACTAATTATTAAGTTCCTCTAACTCAGTGTAGCTTGTTGATTGAACGTACATTTACTCAAAGTTGTCATAACTAAAAAAAAAAAAAAGGATGCAAACTGTTGCGTTATTTTTTTATTTATTTATTTATTTTTTTGTAGAGCAAACATAATTTTTTTTTAGTGTTGGAATAAAAAAAACCCTATAAAGCTTTTACACGTTTTTGATCCAAGTTGTACAATATTATATGATTTCACCACAAATGCATTGTGTTCATCTTTGTAATAATTCCTGTTAAAAACAATAGCCTTGTCCTGAACTCCTTGAGTGTTGATCAATGGGATCTTACGTGATGCTGCCCTATGTACTCCTCTCTATAAGACTGACGTACCACACAAACAAGACCTCTGAAGTGTCTCTCTCAATGATGGATGAGCCTGGGGGACCTCAGGGTAAGGACACAGACATAACAGCAGGACAACATCCTGACATTCGCGCACAGCCTGTCTGTGGAGCTGACAAGTGAGGGGTGCTAAGGGAAGTGTTGAACTATGGATACTTGTCTCCGATCAGAAAAGCAGCTCTTCACCCAGCGGGAATGGAAGGTGTGCACTGACAGGCCAATGCCTCTGAACAGTCACCTGAAGCCTGAATGGGACGGATTCCTGCAGAGTTTTTGAGATGCTGGGATTATTTTCTACTGAGGTGACTAATGAGATGTAACGAGAGTATGTTCTGTTCGGTTTACTGCTGATGTTATCACATCAAACTTTTCAATGCAAGGCCTAATTTCACAGTCTGTTTCAAAGCGTTTGGAACATCTTGACATTTTCACAGGATGTCAGTCAAATATACTATATAGTTTTATATCGTCGCAACCAGGCGGAAACCTTGTATCTCCAAAAATGCTACTTTTCAGGAACACTGTACTTTTAAAATATTAAATAGCAATTGTGAAAGTTGATATTGTGGGTTTACATTATTTATGGTCAGACACTAGCATGTGTCATTATATTATTATCATTTTACCAAAATCAAGCTCAAAAAGAGTTACAAGGTTTTTGACCAGGAAATTTCTGAGAATTTCAGACATACATGTTTTGTCTGAGTATATATACAAGTAGTGTTGTCAAAAATGTGTATATGTATTGATACTGAAATATCTGAAACAGTTCCAATACTCCTTTTCTGCAGCATCGAAACACTGATACCAGCTGCGTGTCCTTGCTCTCTTGTTTCCGACACAAAATTGACACACACCCGCCTCCTCTCACTCGTCTCATTTGCTCCGGTAGTCTGGTTGAATAGCGCTTGTATTGCGCATAATTTAAGTCATTCCCACAGGTTTCAAGCTCACACCATAAGCCTGCGCACCACTGATCTATATAAGTGGCGCGCAAATAAAGCCACCACTCAAACAGCTCACGAGTACCAAATTTACTTCTTTTTTGTGGCTTATTGTGCTTAAACGGTCAAATACATACAAATTTATTTCAAAATGCCTGTCTTGCCGAATATTCGGATAAATACAGTCAGTTTTGGAACGTAAATAGTTGAGAGAAAATGCATGTTGTATAACAGTAATTGGATCTGTGCATAAGCTCTTAAAGCGACAACAGCTTAATAAACCTGCTGCTGTCTGCCATGTTAGTCAAAGAACAAAAGACCAAGAGAAAATCACTTGCTGCTCTTGACTAACTTTTGTAATAATCTGTATTTAATTTTTACAATAAAGACTATCCAGTGTTATTTTACATTTGATTATTTTCATTTGTGTAGTATTTCTTACCCGAACACTAAGACCTTTTAGACCCACCTGAAAAACTTAAAGCTATATTTATTTAATTTGTCTCTATATTATATTGTATTTATTTGTGCTATTGTTTGCAATTTGTTTATTTGTTCTTATTTTATTACTGACTGTTTACTTTTTTTGTAAATTTAGGTCAACAATTCAACTAAAGCTATTGGAACAAAATTACCCAAATAATCAAAAAAATTATGAAATAAATCATATGTATGGTTGTATATAAGGAGGTTTTGAAAATGCCATCGAATATTGATATTGGAAATCAAAGTATATCAAAGTTGGAAATTCCAGTATTGAGACAACACTATTATATAAGTTATTATGAATGTGAGGTTAACAAGTCTTGAGTCGAAGCTCCTTAATCACTTCTTATATGAAAGTGCCAAACATGGTGCCAATAAAGTGAATCAGTCCCAGTCTGTAAATGTAGAGGCCTGAGGTCAGTCAGCTGATGGCGAGGTAGAAAGAAAGAGAAAGCAGCAGAGAAGCATCAACACTCACATGCTGCTCGCTGTGCAACCCATTATAGTGGTGGCACTGTGAAAAGGTCACGCTGATCGTTCGGATCCCCTTTCTCATTCCCGCACAATCTCTCACTCTCTATCAATTTCTCACTTTGCGGCTCATTTGCATGCCAAAGGATACAAAAACCTCTTCCTTTCCCAGCCGATCGTTATGAAACCCCTAATCACAGGCTTGCAGATGCTCTACTCACTTAATACGTCTCCATATCGACCTGGAGGAAAGCACAAGCGTGAGGGTGAGATAATCCTCTTTATGTACGTATAGTCTTAAGGGCTCTGGTGAAAGGAGTCCAATGCCTAACACAGCATCAGAGAGCAAACATGATCAGAGAGGCCTTATACCAGTTGATTTCACAGTCTGTGAGTTCACGTGAGAATCCGTTCATTTTCTTGTTCTTATATGCCACTGAATGCGGTCACTGTGCTGCACACAAAGGAGTTTTGGTGGCACTTTAGTTTAGGGTCCAATTCTCACTATTAAATTGTTGCTTATTAGCATATTATTAGGATATTGGCTGTTTATTAGGACCTATAAAACAAATATTAATTCCTTATTCTGCATGACCTTATTCTACCAGGGGTGAAACGGTTCTCGATTAAAAAAAAAAAAAAAATCGAATCGTTCGGTTCTACTCCCACCGTTTGGCACACGCTCGCACTGCGGTTCGTCCTAAATCTGACAACGCATCTATAATATGGTTTGTTGAAAACAACAATGTGCAAAACAGACAGACGGATTCGGCTAATGTATGTTTCAGTCGATGGATTCCCAATACAACAGCGATGATCAAAAGAACATGGACAAAACAGTTATTCTTTGTAAACAAATGTTCAATGACGTGCCGAATGTGAGGAGATTTGTGTGTGTGTGTGTCTGTACTCATCCGAAGCGCGTACACGGACAGCCGCGTCACAGCGCACAAATGCTTTCATGCAAATTCTCTTTCGAGTCTTGCACCTAAACGGATAAATTCAAACAAATAATGTCAACGTGCCCATCTTAGCGAATATCCTAACAAACATAGTAGGTTATGTCATGAGAGAAAAATGAGACAGACAACACATGTGTACAGTACCAGTGTACTGGATCTTTGAATTATGTCTTAAAGGGGGGGCGGGTCTTTGCGAAGGGTCAATTACCTTACTAACCATTAATAAGCAGTAATTAGGAGTTTATTGAGGCAAAAGTCACAGTTAATAGTTAGTTATTAATAGTGAGAATTGGTCCCTAATCTAAAGTGTAACCAGATATTTTTGCATGAATAATCAATGTGCAAGATTTTAATGGTGGAGAGGAAGATGCCTTTAATGCCTTAAATAACAATTTTTTTAAATTATTAATTTAAGTGTTGGGATTTTTTTAAAGCCATTTTTATAATAAAAATGTACATATAAATATATACATGTGGTATATTTCTTGTACACAGAAAAATCAGTCTACAGGAACAGAACAATCTACGCCAAGACTTATGATTCAACAAAACAATGAAAACTGAAAGAACAAACGCAAACATTGTTTTTGTCCAATAAAGCTTTTTTCGTTGTTCAACAAAAGGTGCCAAATCTGAAATAAAAGTGCAGTTACGTTTTTCCTATAGTAATAAAAAAATATTTATAGTATTTAAAGAAAACACATCACAGTTCTATGTTAAACTGCTTGTTTTTCCATTAAGCCATCAAAAAAAAAAAAAAAAAAATGAAAGCAAACAAAACAAAAAAATACCCCCCAAAACAACAACAACAATACAGAACAAAACAAAAACAAAAAACACGTTTTGGGTTTTTATCTTCATTATTCAACATTTTTAAAAGGCGATCAGATTATGATGAGATAGAAGCTTTTCTAGTTTCAAAAGAGGATGTGACTAAAAAACAAGAACCACTGCCTACCATTGACTTCTCTCACTTTTAGATGATGCCACCTTCAAATTCTAATCTGTAAAATGTAAAGGTGACAACATTCATTTTGATTTGCTTGAAGCTGGATAAGCATGATGGACACTTTCCAGGCCGAGGCTAAACGGAGGGAGGAGGTTAGATGAGGACTGTTCATCGCTACAGCAGAAGCAGCAGTAGACTCAGCTTCATCCATCAATGCATGCAGACGATTCTCTTACACCTGCTCCTCCTCTATCTCTATCTGCGTGTCTCCCTCCCTCCAGGTCTTAAAGGATTAATCACTAGCCAAAAAACCCAGTTTGCCTAATTCCATAAAATACAAGCAATTAGGCATGTGGTGTCACTGTGATGAATTCACCATTTATTTCCTGCTTTCCTCGCAGCAGCTCAGGGTTCACATACACAGTTTAGAGGACAGAAGACAGACAGCTTATACTGCAGAAAACACCTGGGCCTGGACCGATCAGTCATGAATGAATCAGTGTTTTTGAATGAATCTTTCAAGTGAATAAATCATTTTCATTCACTTTCATTTTCATGACAGTCTTTTTCATATTTTCTATTCAAATGCAGTCCCGTGAAGCCTAGCAAAGAATGTGACTGTATTGGTTGGATTTTCTTGACTTTCTTGCCTGAATGAGTCAGCGTCTTGAGTCTTAAAAATGAATTAAATTAACTGGGACATGCCATTCGTGAACAAACTGTACTGTTTGTGAATGAAGATCTGCTGACCAACAAGACTGAATAAAAGGGGACATGTTGTTTGTTCAGTTCAGCAATTGAATCTCAAACAACAACTTGAGAAAGGAAAAAGTTAGTTGCTGCTTCCGAAATCAAATCGAATACTTCCCTATATATAGTATGCGAAAAAACTATGTGAAAAGAGTAGTATGTCAGAATACATAGTATTTGAAAAACAGTAGGCGAAAAGTACCTGGATGCCCTACTACTTCCGCAGAGATTCTGAAGTGCGTATTCCATGGAAACTTTACTATCCCATGAGGCCATAGGAGAGGATTTATGAATGGCAATGAAGCGACACAACTGACGCTGGTATATCACGTGACAGTAACAACATGGCAGATGTATGTCCGAATTTCATTCATACTACCTATATTCATACTATATGGAACATACTTTTTTAACAGTTATGAAGTAAGTTCAGATTCAAATACCTACTCAGACAGTATGTGATTTCGGATATAATAAGCAACTAGTTAAAAGACCCTAAACTACAGTGTTACCAAAATCCTATTTTTAAGGAATATCAAATCATGCTTAATTTGATATTTCTCATTTTGTTAATGGGACAGTTTTCCAAAAAAAAAAAAATTCTTCATTCTATCTTCATTTACTCACCATCATGTCGTTCTCAAACCCATAATACTTTTGTTCATCTTCAGAACAGAAATTAAGATATTTTTAAAATCTCTCTCATTATTTCTGTCCCTCCATTGAAAATCCACGCAACCAAAATCCTCAAGCTTTAAAATGTTCATAAAGAGATTGCAAAAGTAATCCATATGAATATACCAATTTAATCCAAATCTTCTAGAGACACAATTGATAAACAGATTTAATTTATGCTTTTCTTTACATATAAACATTGATAAATGCACATATGTAGAGCACATCAAAAATGGGTAAACGGAAGCTCAACCATATTTGCTTGACGCGTAAAACTCATTGGTTCTTATGCATCAAGCAAGCACATTTGAGCTTCTGAATTATAATTTTTTGGGTGAACTAAACCCTTTAAAAGGTTAACTAAACTTGGTATGTACATATTTCCCAGTGCATATAATTTGAAATCAGTCAGCATTGCTCAGTGTATACTGCATTCCTATCTGTACGTTTAGCAGTATGCTGACATGGCCTGCACATAGTGCATAATGAAGACTGATGTGTGAGGGGAATGTGAGCACCATTGTTCTGCTTTGGAGGTAAAGAGTGAATGTGGCTTTATCCAGAGCAGATTCCTGAGGCACACATCTGTGTGGCTGTCCTGCTGTTACCATAGTGACACACGAAACGCCGGTCCCCTCAGACAGCACGCATCATTCTCCTCTCTCAGGGAGAGATATGCAGCCATCGAAGGGATTACTTTTATCAGAGCATCCATAAAATGTGCTTTATCTAATCTCTCGACACCACTGCCGCACAACAAAGGTACGAACACGGGCAAATAGAGCCAACTCACAAAATGGCCGCCAGCTAAAATTCCAGCATGACTCTCCAGCCTCTGCAATGGACAGCCTTCAATAAAATAAAATTACCTTTGTAACTGAATGATTTTATGATTAAAACACTCTTTCAAAGTGAAAGGGCAAAATGTTCCCAGAAAAAGTCGATGTAAACTTTGAGTCTGTATTACAAACTGATGAGCTGCGCAAAGGGCACGTTACAAACAGACTGGCACGGCTTTAGTGACTTGGCAGACAGCCCATTTTGGGGCATTGGGTTACATTTGTGTGTCCGTTTTTAGGGTTTTAAAAGGCATGAAGGTCTTTTTTACTTACTAGAGTAAAGTAAAAGCTAACTACACTGTAAATAGACCTTCAGTTAACAGCTGAAATGGAGTTTGGGATAGATTAATGAGAGGAACACTACAATAAAGTGCTTGCCAAACTTTCAGCCAACAGTGAATTTCCTCTACTATGAATGCCTTTGTGTATGGAAGTCCATGAAAGCCTAAGTACTTCTCAGAAACATTATGAAATCATGGTGGACACAAAGAAGTCTGATTTGGCTAGGCTAGTCTGGCCCAGTTTGCAGCTGCTTCTGGCCAATAAGCATCCACTGAGACAGGAAGCAGCTGACATGTGAAGTAACAGACCAGTTTTACATCCAGTTCAAGGGCGGGGCTTCAGGGGGTTTAAATAGTTGATATCACAATAGAAAAACATATAAATTGCACAACTGCATCAATTTACAATCAGCTATATAGAAAACACTGACAAAATGATCAGAAATGTGTGTAGATTTTGTTTCTGTCAATCAAAAAGTATCCATTCAGAACCAATAATGATAACCATAAAGATAATTAGAATGCTAACTTTATTAGCATCCACTCCAATTGACAATAATGTTCTGGCCGGATTCACAAAAATCTTGAAAAAGTGAAGATGCTTCTTAAGATAAACTAGATAAGGGCAATTCTTATCTAGATTTTAAGTTCCCAAATATTTTCTTCGAAACATCTTATTTTTTTCCTAATTAGAAAATGGCACACTTTAATGTTATTTATGGAAGCTTGTTTCCGCCACAGAATTTAAAAAAAAAAAAAAAAAAGGTAATTGCGACTTTTTACTTCCCAATTCTAAATTTTTTCTTGCAATTGCGAATTCATATCTCACATTTCTTACTTTTTAAGTTTATATCTCACAATTCAGACTTTATATAGCAATGGCAAGTTTATTTCTCACAATTCTGAGAAGAATTAAGGCCTTTGCACACTGAGTCCGAAATTTTCGTATGCGTTTTTTCGTATTCGTGATCCTAAAAATTTGTCACACACAGAGACCTTGCATACTGAATCTGATGCGTATTAATGAATCCGTTGCGAAAAATTCGCAAAACAATACAAAATGAAATCTTCAAGCAGTGAGCACGATTTAGTTGTCCTCTCTCTTCTTAAAAAGAGAAAAAGAAAGAGGAAATATTGGGTCCATCCAATCCCGAGATTGCATAGAGAGAAAGGAGAGTTCACCTCATCAAGGAGCTGCGTGATTATCCCCAGCATTTCAAAGTTTACTTCAGGATGTCAGTGGCTCAGTTTGATGCTTTGCTACTGGCACAATCTGACTTTATATTCTGTCTCTTTGTATTCCGCACTTTGTTTGTCATACAGTGCTGCTGCTTTGTGCTGTAGACGACGTGGATCAGCTTGTCAGATGGCATTCGGGATTTTGGCGTTCGCTTGTATGGTGGCTCTGAATTGTCAAAACGTCTCTTAAAATGCGTGCCACGGATGCGAAAAACGCAGAAACTCGAACCTGATCCAAATTTTTTTATGACGGACGAAAGTTTCGGAGGCAGTGTGTAAACGTGATTGACACAACATGAGGTTGTATTTATTTTTTAACGTGCGAAAATTTCGGACGCAAATTTCGGACTTCGTGTGCAAAGACCTTTAGAAACTAGAAATTGAGAGTTATAAAATAAGGCAGAATTGCAAGAAAAAAAGTCACAATTAACCTTTTTTAATTGCGAGTTTACATCTCACAGTATTTAATTTTATAATTATTAAGATGTAATTTGGACTTTATTTCTCGCAATTCAGAGTTTATATCTCGCAACTCTGACTTTATTTCTTGCAATTGTGAGTTTATACCTCACAATTCTGAGAAATAAACTCAGTCAGAATTATATAAATGATTATAAAGTTAAAAATGATTGACTCGTTTTTGTAGTTATTACTGAATTTCAAATTTAGCAAAAAGTCACGTTGCACATATTCATGACTGATCACTGTTTACATGATCAATTTGGTGTCACCTCAGAATACTCACACACATAATAGTAATATGTAGCCCCACCTTCCGAAAAGCTAAGACTGCTCCGATTGGCCAACTGACCCAGTGTGTTGAACATGTCAAGCGTGTGTCATAAATGTTACGCCCCTTACCATAATCGTAAGCTTCGGCTTTTAAAGCATTTTTAAACACACAGTTATGTGGTTGGTTTAACCATATCAGTTTGATCCCGAGATTCCCAGATTATGAAAATGCGGATGATCAAGCCGATTGATCGGAACCAACTTTGCAAGTACGACTTGAGCAGAACGTTTCACAGTGGTAAGTAGTCTTTGTATACAGCCTGTGACAGCACCAAGTCTTCTAGGCATGGAATGAACAAGTTGGCGACATTTTGCAACATCTATCTTTTTCCATTCTTCAAGAATGACCTCTTTTAGAGACTGGATGCTGGATGGAGAGTGATGCTCAACTTGTCTCTTCAGAATTCCCCATAGGTGTTCGATCGGGTTCAGATCAGGAGCCACTGAATCACTTTCACCCTGTTCTTCTTCAGAAATCCAACAGTGGCCTTAGATGTATGTTTAGGAAAATTGTCATGTTGGAAAAGTGCACAACGACCAAGGGCACGGAGTGATGGTAGCATCTTCTCTTTCAGTGTAGAGCAGTACATCTGTGAATTCATGATGCATCAATGAAATGCAGCTCCCCGACACCAGCAGCACTCATGCAGCCCCACATAAGGACACTGCCACCACCATGTTTCACTGTAGGCACCATGCATTTTTCTTTGTATTCCTCACCTTTGCGACGCCATACAGTTTTGAAGCCATCAGTTCCAAAAACATTTATCTTGGTCTCATCACTCCAGAGTATAGAGTCCCAGTAGTCTTCATCTTTGTCAGCATGGGCCCTGGCAAACTCTAAGCAGGTTTTTTTTGTGTCTGGGCTTTAGGAGGGGCTTCATTCGTGGACGGCACCCATGCATGCCATTCCTCTGCAGTGTACGCCGTATTGTGTCACGGGAAATAGTCACCCCAGTTTGGCTTTCTACTTCTTTAGATAACTGCAGTGAACTTGCATGGCGATTTTCTTCAGCGCTTCTCATCAGAAGACGCTCTTGTCGAGGTGTTAACTTCCGTGGACGACCTGGACGTCTCTGTAAGATGGTTGCAGTTCCATCTTTTTAAACTTTTTGTACCGCTTTTGCTACAGTATTCTGACTGATAAGTAAAGCTTTGCTGATCTTCTTGTAGCCTTCACCTTTCTGGTGTAAAGAAATTATTTTCTTTCTCAGGTCTTGTGACATTTCTCTTCCATGTGGTGCCATTGCTGACAGCATGAAATGGGAAGGGGTTTTAACACCCTTTTAAAGTCAACTGTCTGCTGGACACCTGTGTAATGAATAATTAGACTCACCTGTGGATGAATTCTTGTTAAATTAGACATTTGTAGTCTAAAATTTAGCTTCGCTCCAGAGACTTTCAGTGGGGTGTACTCATTTTTGCATCACCCTAATTTGAGTAAAACGTAAAATTTTGTTCTCTAAGTTATATTATTAATCTTACTTTCATGTTATAAGTTAAACAGATGCTATATAAAACTTAGTCTTGTCAACATTTTGGAAATTGTTTTTGTGTTCATTGAGATATTGTTTAAAATGTTACTTTTCAAAAGCGGGGTACTCATTTACGCTGAGCACTGTAAGCTATTTTTTTATTTTTTTCAGAATATAACAAATAGTACAAATAACAAAAATAATAGAAGTAGAAAATGAGAGGCTTAGTCATAAGATGTTTGAAGACATTTCAGGTGTCGGGACCCACACAATCCCATTTGCTTTGGTGAAATACAACAACGCAAAACAGAACAGAAAATCAAATGTATTTTTAGTGTAGCAAACCTATTCAAGATGAATAATACACATCATGTATGATAAGCCACAACAAATAGCGCTTAAAAAATGATTAGCATGCCAATTTCATCAAATGCAGGCTATGTAAAGCTGTTACCATATGTAAAACCTCCTTTTCACTGAATTTGGCAGAGTATGTTTAGCTCAGCTTATGCTTTACCTGATGACACATACATACATTTCTCTTACTGCTAAATGTTCCTCTCATTAAGATTTTCTCTGCTTGGTACCTTCCGCTAAATGTGTAGCCATGAAATCTTATCATCTGAGAGTTAGCTGGACGAGTGCGAATTAAGTGCGTGAGTCATCCATAGGAATGCAGTTCCTGGCTGTAGGATCCTGACAGATGCATTCAAACACCACAAGGCTTGATGCTTCTCCTAAATGGAATGTGTCATGGGCTCCTCAGCACACTGTTAACCAAGTGTCATCTCACACAATTTTTTTTAAATATATAGTCACTTAGTGCTCTCACACATTTAGTTTATGGACCACTACAGGCCCAAGGCATTTCTGAAATGAATACTGTTCATAGTCCTGCTGTGCTACAGCAGCATTGCCTCCTACTAACAATATCTGAAATGTCTTTGCTATAAAACCAACCCAGAGGGTTTGGGGATTTTCACATTACTTCAAATGTAGTCAGCTGATGTTCTTTTTAAAGAGCTTAAATTATACTTTTTTATCAGTTAATTTATTTTTCCCCCCCCCCTAAGGTCCACTTATAATTTTAAATTAAGGTTTTTATATCAGAAAGATTCCTAACTTCAGCCAAATCTCATGAAAAAAGTGCCTGAGGCAACATTTGTGCAAAACATTACTTCATTGCACGTTTTGTGGCACTTTCAACGTTTCAACTTTTTTTTTTTAATGATTTTATTACATTGGTTGTTTGGAAATGAAATGTCTAGTGAGTAGCTCTATTGTAGGGATGTCCAATCCTGCTCCTGGAGAGCCAACCTCCTAAATATCTCCAACTAGCTCCAACACAGTTGCCTGGATGTTTCTAGTAAGTCTGAAGACCTTGATTAGCTGGTTTCAGGTGTGTTTTAGGCTTGGAGTTAAACTCTGCAGGACAGTGTCCCTCTAGGAGCAAGTTTGGACACCCCTGCGCTATTGTGTTTGAAAATAAAGTACCACCTACACTAAACCCAACTGATAGTGTTAACAGAAGAAATGTGAGATAAAAATTAATTTGCTGAAGCAACCATGCCATTTTATGTTGCTTATCTTGATTCTTATCAAGTGTCGAGACTGCATTTTTCGCTGTAGGTCTGTTTAAATTAACAATGCATTAAAGGCGCAGTAAGCGATTTCTGAGAAACGAAAAGTAGTTGAAAGTAGATCGGACAGAGTACCACAACAAACCTGTAGCCAATCAGCAGTAGGGGCCGTGTCCACTCATGATGGAGGAGGAGAGAGAGTGAGCGAGAGCTAGATTTGAAGAAAGACTGTAGAAAGAGAGATGGCTGAGAGACATTACAAAAGAGATAAGGTCAGAGGAATATCACTGGAAAAAAAGGGGTTATGATCAGGCAAGATCTTTAGGACCCGTGTTAACATTAGAAAAGCTTTCCAGTGCTGGAGACACCTAAGCGCGAAGTAGGACTGGTAAAAAAAAAAAAAAAAATCTTGAAGCTTGAAATAAGGGCCAACAGAAGAAAAAAACATATTTAAAGGGCATATTGCAGGTTATAGCTTCAGTGATTCAATGTATAGAAAAATAACGAAGGAACTAGATTTTCTTTAAAATACACATATAAATACGCTACGTTTTTTTGTGAGAAAATTTTACTTCCGCATCTGAAAAATGCCAAATCGGAAGTGACGTAACGGGAGGGAGTGCGGTCAATATAAACAATAGGAAAACAATGTATTGCAATGACAGTTCGGACGCTAAGGAAATTGTAAATGTTTATTCATACTCGTATAACAGACCACAGCCATAATTAGCCTGCTATGCGGCCAAGAGAACAAGAACAGGCCAGGATTAGACAGAACAACGGTCAGAGGAGACAAATTGAGCCGTGGTGTGAGGAGAGCCAGTGGAGAACAGGGCAGGAGACCAGTATTAGCTTGTAGATATATACACGTTAGCTAACGATATGTAACACTGTTCTCAGATCACAATATTGTACAGATTATTATCATGTATCAGGCAATAGCAAAGCTAGTATTGGTTATCTAGGAGTATTGATACTTACCATTACCAATAACAGAAACTTTGATCAGGCATATGTCACACTCGTTAATTTCCGTCTACACTAATGTTACGTGATATAAAGGTTTCTCATCACGACTAATTTGGTAGTTAGCAAATGTAAAAAAAAAAAAAAAAACTTGCGGTGCACAATTCACATTTTTATCGAGCTGCATCTCTGATGGATCCGTGATAATCATGTCTCCAGCCGGCAGCCGAACAGACAGTAGCCTAGTGTTACTGAATGTGTTTCATGTTATCCTTTATTCATTAATTCTGTGTTATGTGCCCATTCAGTGTGAGGATGCATATGACGTTGTGACATGTAGTTGAGTGAACTTAAATGTACATACATGGCATGAATGAAATTGGAGTTACATTACCAGCACATAATTCAAACTGTTTTGTGTGAGTGTGTCTACATAATTTGTATTCACCAGTGTTGAAATTGATTCACGTAAAAACGGTGAAGAAGCATCGCGTGTGTAAGTTTATTCATTTAATATCATCATTTACAGTAGTATTACAATGTTGAACTCCATCATATCGCCAGGATGATAATCCTCCGGCCTATAACGAACGCGTTTTTCAAAGCAGATGCAGAAGTGAAGTCCCGTCTCTTCACCTGCACAAAACACACCCCGGCACAGAAGATAGCACCATCCTTTTTCTTGTTAGTAAACCTCTGGACTCGATGTCCTGACAGGCTGGAGTTTGTGCAACCTCCACAAACACAATAACTTGCCATGACGATGATAAATTAAAATACAAAAACTACTGAAAACACACTGATTCACGACTGCTGTTACTAAATACCAACTCTATGATACCAACCTCTGCACTGAGTCAACACAGAGCTCAGCGAACGACTCCCTCTCGTGACGTAAAATGACGCGACGTTGAAAAAAAGCGTTTTTTTTTTTACAGAGACGTCACTTTATCTACTAAATTTGTGCCCTTATGTCTTACAAAACATTTTTAAATCCTGCAGAACCTTTTTATATGGTATTTTCGTACAAGGTTATATAATTCATGTCAAAAAAAAAAAATAACCTGCAATATGCACTTTAAACGAATTCACCAATGACTTAAGCACCTAGTTCAAATGATCAGAGCATTCCCAGGATGTGAGGGACTTTATATAAAGATTTGAGCCATGTAAGTTTCATTAACTTGTGCTGAAAAATAGCTTATTACTGGATTCAATACTGGATAAAGCCTTTGCAAGTCGTACAACTTTCCTCTGGAATGCAAAGAGCAAAGTTCATGGCTGCATTTCAAGTTTTACTGGCTCCTGGAGCTGATGTGATTGAAACGGCTGCTCTTTATTTTCGCATGAAGTTCATAGCGCCCTTGATGCTTCTGAAGAAGCGACAGGGCAGATGAGAATGTGAAGAGCGTAATGTCACTGGTATAAAGTGACCAAGGTAAATTTCTACACAGTAACAAGACAGCACATACCTCAGCGTCTGGGAGTCAAAGGACAAGGCCAGGCAATGAAACCGTCACAGACCTTTGTCTTTGGACGCCTCTCACCACATCAGAACAAATAAAGCCAGCCAACCCACGCAGAGCCACGCCGACTCTAAACAATCTCCGCTTCAGACTGAATGAACGCTGAAAGAAATGCTGTCTCTTTTCAAAAGATGCTGATTTCATAGATTCATTACATGATTGGCTTTCTGTGTGGGGGCTGTTTTTCTGCACTTGATTGAAAAGCCATTCACCTGCCACAATGGACAACATCTCTTCATTATTTCTCAGTGCAGCACCAACAACCTTGGGAATTATATGTTGAGTGGAAAAACAGCCTCCTAAGCAATAGACGTCTGGTAAAACTTGGCCTGAGTCTTTGGATGTGACATTAAAGTAAGAAAGTTTGATATTGAATTACACTCAGTTGCACTTGAAGCCTAATTTAATAAGTGCACAAAGAGTGTTCCCTACTTGCCTAAGTTTTCTCATTTTTTTTTTTCATCTGCGGCCACAATATGATAAAGGGAAAAGGCACAGGTCAATGAAAACACAGTATTTCATGCAGGTATTACAGACATGTATGAGTTCTTTCATGACATTTTAATTTCATTTCATAGTTTTTAGATAATTCACTCATTCACAATAAGCCACTAAAGCTTTGGTTAACTAGTGTCTGTCTTTTTCTGTTTATTTTGTTATGGTAGAACATTCACTGCCGTTTAAAAGTTGGTAAGATTTTATTTTTTATATATTTGAAACATATGCTCATCAAGCATTTATTTGATCAAAAATACAGTAAAAACACTAATATTGTGAAATATTATTACACAAATTATATTAAAAATAAGATTGCTGATAAAACAAGATATCATTACATTTTGACAAGGAATCAGTGTATATTACAGCACATCATATCATGAACGATTATCAATGCCTGAATTAAATTCACTCAGAATATGAAAAGCATTTGTGTTTCTCACACATAATTTTTTATAGTAATTATATCCCTGTTTGTGAGCAAAGACATCATACAGAACAGGGAAATTGCTCAGGTGAACATGAACTTCACCTCTGTGTATTGATAACAAACACATGACCTCCAAAATCTTCACTCCCAGTTGGTGCTCATTTGAATAATACTAAACTTTTGTTGCTGGACACCCCCACATCGCTTCAACAATAGCCACTGTAGATGAAAGGCATCCTTGATTATGATTTCACTTTTTTAACTTTAGTTAGTGTGTAATGTTGCTGTTAGAGCATAAACAACATCTGCAAAGTGACGACCCTCAAAGTTCAATGCAAAGGGATATATATATATATATATATATATATATATATATATATATATATATATATTTTTTTTTTTTAATACAGTAATTGCTTTTTAAGGACTACAACAAACAGCTGGTAGGGACTACAACGACATCACAAACCCCAAAATTTACATAAACCCTGCCCCCAAGAACACGTAATAAAGGGAGTCCATGTTGGGCTGCTTCAGAGAAGAGGAAGAGTTGTTGTAGTAGAGTATTGCCATTGTAATTTTACGCCGGACTGCTTCACAAATGAGGGTCAATTCAACGCTGAATTTGCATAAAAGATTAACATGACGACACATGCTAGTCAATGAGTTGAATCAACTCCACAGCAACTACATAAATTTATCCACTAACTGTTCAGAAATGTCCAGATGCATTCTAAAAGTTGTAACTTCTGAGTCTTCTGAGTCTCCTTCCTGAGTCTCTCCATCAGTGTCCGACTCCGGTTTGAACAATGTAAGGCTGAACATCGTTACTGACAATCCTCACTTTGGCTGTGTGAGATTCTCCAGCTTTGTTGTTGTTGAGCAACCAAAGCGCAAGCTGTTAAAGCTCCGCCCTCTTCTGGAAAGGGGGCCGGGAGCAGCAGCTCATTTGCATTTAAAGGGACACACACACTCTTGTTTATGCTCATATCCAAATAGGGGCAAATTTGACAAGCTATAATAAATGACCTGTGGTGTAAACTTCACAGACACATTCTGGGGACACCAGAGACTTATATTACATCTAGTGAAAACGGGCATAATAGGTCCCCTTTAATGTTGTCACCCTAATTGAGATTCATTCATTCAAATATCCAAACAGATGGGAACATTTAAAAACCTTGTGACACCAAAATGGTGTGATATAATTCCAGGCTGCATCACAAGTCAGATTGTGGATTGGTATCATTCAGAATATTCATCCAGTTCCTTCTGCTTGAAGATTAGCTAATAAATACTATAATATTATATAAGCAATACTAAAATTGTGCTGAAAATGGCAACCTTACCAACACTGCAATACACCAGCACTGATCATTTACAGGGGCTGTTCACACAGAACGCGTTTTTGCTTAAGATGCAGGCAGTCGAAAGGGCAAAAAACGCAAAGTATTGAGATCTGTTTTTAAAAAGTTGTTATATGTTTCAAAAGTTTTTAGAACACTGTCATGCACAAGACAGCAAAAGACACGAGATGCACATGTAATAGTCAAAGACGTAGAAAAAATATGGAAAAGTGGTGCAATGGAATGGAAAAACATGTTCTGAACCAGCACATAATAAAGGCAAAAGATCACAAAAATCACAGCAGTATCCATTGTGACAAAAAGCAATTTTTCCAGAGGAGCGTGTAAACACGGTAGTTCTGTAATTTAGCATAGTGAGTCATTGTTTTCATTTCAGTCGCATTTCGGGGTCAAAGTGAGAGGCGAGACTGAAGTGGGGCAGCCTGATGAGAGAAATCGGGTGAACTGATTAGCCCGAGAGCTCTGTTTCACAACCCTCCATCACAGGCAAATCAGTGTGACTGAGCTCTCCGTCCAAAAACCTGATGGCCTGAACACCTCGCTTAATTCTGATTGGAGCGCTGTTGGCAGGGCTGAGAGGGGACAGCAGGAGTGGCCGGTTACCGTAGCAATGAGCACGATCTGGAGTGGCTTTCTCATATGAATTGTACCTTTGGGTACATCGCAGCACGCAAAGTGTATAGAAACAGGAGGGAGAGAAAGCGGAGAGGTGATTACAGACAGCCCTTGTCTTTTAATTAAGTTAAATATTCCTGTTATTTGCTTTATCAGCTAGTGGCTGCTTTGAGGGCCATCTGTGACCCTCCATACCCTACAATGAGATATTGTTTCCTTTTACCTGTGAGCAGGGAAATAATTACTTGAACTAATTACTCTAACAATTGGATCAGCCAATTGTTGCTTTTTTTGAAGGTAGGTTTTGAAAAAATACCTATGCTATTTTTGCAGCGCTGGATTCTGAACTTCAGAATCCATCATGGGGGAGCTACATTTAACCCTCAATACATGAAATAGAAGCCCATAAGTCAATAATTCCTGGGGAGCATTATCAAAAGTAGAAGAACCGGTGACAGGAATTCAGAACAGCTATTGACTAAAGGTCAGCACAGTCGGCAGGACCAACATTCAACAGACCGATTCCTCTACGCTCATGGTGGAGACCAACATCATGAATTCAGACAAGCAAACAACTCTTTCAAACACAAACGACTCTTTACTCTCACACAGCAGAACTTCATTTTGATAAATGATTGATTGTCCTTGGAATAATGTGCACTGATGAATTGTTAAAATGCCCATATTATGCTATTTTAAAGATTCCTAATTTCGTTTTGCAGGTTTAAACCCCTCCTTTTCTGAGCGCCTACTCTGCTCTGATTGGTCAGATGGCTCAGTCTGTTGTGATTGGTCTTCCGCTTATAGAGCATGTTGGAAACAAAAAGCCCATTACCATATCTGAACTTCATCTCCAGAGGCTTCCACAGCACTTGATACACAGTGAAATGAACAGCAGCAATGGTGGCAGTTTTACAATGTCCAATAATGAAACATTGGAAGAAGTAACTAATCACCCCGAACCACCATCACAAACAAGACCTGAGCAGGTTTCTAAGTGGTAAGTTTTTATTTATTTTGTCATACATTGTAGATGAGATTTGAAGACCATAGGCAAACATTATGCAAATCTGTTACAAACTTACAGTTCATGCAGGAAGTTCATGCAGGAATAACTGATGACTCATTTCAGGCAGTTCAGAATCGGTTCTTTCTTTTGGGAGACAATAACTTCATTTGTCCTGCACTATGATTTCTGAAAATTTGCAGACCTTTTATACCCACAAACAGCTATGTTACATTGCATGAATGGTAATATTGGAAAAAGCATAATAGGGCCCTTTAACAATAAAACCAGGAGTGAGCAATGAGAAAGTACAACCCGAATTCTGGAAATGTTGGGGCGTTTTTTAAATTTGAATAAAATGAAAACTAAAAGACTTTCAAATCATGAGCTAATATTGTATTCACAATAGAACATAGATAACAAATGTTTAAAATTAGAAATTTTACAATTTTATGCACAAAATGAGGTCATTTCAAATTTTGCCTGAAACAGGTCTCAAAATAGTTGGGACGGGGGTATGTTTACCATGGTGTAGCATCTCCTCTTCTTTTCAAAACAGTTTTAAGATGTCTGGGCATCAAGGTTATGAGTTTCTGGATTTTCGGTGTTGGAATTTGGTCCCATTCTTGCCTGATATAGGTTTCCAGCTGCTGAAGAGTTTGTGGTCGTCTTTGACGCATTTTTCGTTTAATGATGTGCCAAATGTTCTCTATAGGTAAAAGATCTAGAATGCAGGCAGGCTTTTCTACAACGAAGACTTCAGTAAAGCCGAATGCGTGATGATGGGCTTTACTGAAGTATTTTTGGCATAGAAAATCTCCGTCATACGTCCAACTCGTGTTTTGAAACTTTGGCCATGTTTAGCATGAGAATCCAACTCTTTAACAGTGTAAATAAATCAGAATACATGAAATCGCATTATACCCCCCCTTTAAAAAACGTCCGAACATTTCTGGAATTCGGGTTGTAAAGAGGTTAAATATTGATTTAATGTAGATTTTAAAGTTCCCATCTCTTTGGCTTTTAGTATGAATACGTCAGCCTTCAGGTTATTTATAATCTAGTGCGCTCCAAAACAGTGACAATTCGCATTTAGGAGATTTAAGGATTCAAAATTTACAATCTCTCTCTACCACCAATACTGATCAACAATTTTGCTGACATCCTGCACTTCAGCTTCCAATCAGATTTTCTGTCTAATCAAATTTTATCACTAGAATCTGAATCTGCCCTACCCCCTATGTGATAAGACAAGCTGCATCTGAAATCAGTCATTTGTTTATACATTTGCTATATTCCATATGGCGAATGGTACATAAAGCACTAAAATAAAGTTGTTGTTTTTTTGTTTGTTTTGTTTTTATTGGCATTAATGGTTCCATGAAACCTTTCCATTATACAAGTGGTGTCCAATCCTGCTCCTGGAGGGCCACTGTCCTGCAGAATTTAGCTCTAAATCCAATTAAACACACCTAAATCAGCTAATCAAGGTAATTCTAGGAATACTAGAAACTTCCAGTCAGGTGTGTTGAGGCAAGTTGGAGCTAAACTCTGCAGGACAGTGGCCATCCAGGAGCAGGATTGGACATCTCTGGTGTAATGGAAAGGTTTCATGGATGTTATCGGTTCTTCATGGAACCATTTATGCCAATAAAAAAAACCTGCATTACACCCCTGCATTACACAAAGAGTTCTTTTTAGTGGAAAATGGTTCTTTAGATTATTAAAATGTATTTCACACTAAGAAAAAAAGGTTCTTTTAAGAAAATGTTATTTGGGGAACAGTACTATGTTATTCTACAGTATGGCATTGCTGCAAAAATAACTTTTTGGAATCTTTATTTTTAAGAGTGTAGAGCACAGTGAACGATTCAGACAGCGTTAATGTGCTTTCAATTGGGACGAATGAAGTCTGATTTTGTGCCGGTGTCACGTGAACCGCTGCAGTGCGCACACAGTGTGATCTGCTCTACACACACGACAGCACAGAGCAGATTGTAGTTGGTGCAAAACACAAAACATATCCGATCCATTTGAATTCTCCTCGTCATTATAAACAGCACTGACACTGTCAAATGCAGCTGTGATGTAAAACAAATTGTATAAAAAAATACAGCTGAATAAGCCTGGGAATTTCAAGGCACTTCAGTGGGACTTAAACAGATAAAGTGATTGTATATGATGTCTAAGGACACGAACACTAAGGGAAAAAATTTAAAAATCTAATTCCACATCCCTGAGATATCGGAAAATCAAATCACAGCTCAAAACAACAATCTCACATCAAAGAGACATCTATTTGAACAATAAGGCTCTTTTCCTCTGTCTATTCCCTAATTCCTTGTCATGGAGAAAGAACTGGCAGAAGTGTTCATCAAACAGCTAATCTGATTGTTTCCTCAAGCTCAGAAGAAGTTTGGAAAGCTTTAATCTCCACAACAAGGTCTCAAGCAGGATTTACTGGCTCCTGAAAGCACCCCACCTGGGCATCTGATGTTGTTTGATTCTTGGGTTCAACAGGCCGGGCAAGAACACTAAAGCCAAACCCACTCAGGGGACACACTGCAAACATACCTGCACATCTGAGAAAGATCTGAGGCTCTTCATAGGCAATGTTATATGAAAATAAACAACAGCAAGCCATTTAACATGAAAGACTGATTGTAACAACACAGAAATGACAGTTATTTCAATCAATCAATCAGTAAATAAATAAATAAAAACAGTAAAATAAATAAATAAAATAAAAACAATAAATCAAAAATAAGCAATAAATGACAATAATAATAACATATAATAATAATAATAATAATAATAATTATTATTATTATTATTATTATTAACCTTTTTGGTAGCTCCCCCTTATGGCAGTACAAATCTACTGATATCATCTTTGGATAATAAAACTCTCTCTTTTTAATTTTTTTTTGTGACTTTTAAGGGTACGTTTACACAACAATGATGTACTTGAAAACGGGAAAGTTTTTTCTTTGTGTTTTTGTAAAGTTTTGCGTACAGATGTCAACGTTGTCAAAACAGTCCCCGTTCACACGGATCTGTGAAAATGACTAAAACGCTCATGCCAGGCCAGTAGTTGAAGAGGTCAGAATTAGAATTAGTTGGCAATGCTAGAATTTGGCGTATGTAAATAATGCGTCTCTGCTGGTCGTAGTAGTGGTGCAGTAAATCTACACTTTGCTGGAGAAGCATTAATAAACTCAGCAAAAACACAGTCCTGTTGTCCGCCAGTGTTGTTTTGGTTGTCAAGTACTCGCGCATGCCTATAGACTGAACATGTAATATGCATACACACGACGTCACTGTTTTCACAAATTTTGTGTTTTTGTTTACACAGAACTTGCACTTTGAAAACTGTTTTCAAAAGTTTGCGTTTTCAGGTTCCCAAAACTCTGTGGTCATGTAAATGAACTGGCAAAACGCATAAAAAGTTTTCCGTTGAAAGCAGTGACACTGTGTGATGTAGCCTATAGAATGCAGTTATATGCCCCTAAAATTCAAGATATTGGGGCAAAAATTTCCTATTATGAGTTTTTGTCTCATATTTATATCATAAGATAGGTAAGCATTATCACATAAGCAACAAGTACAATACCACACGAGTGCTATTTTTGTCCTGAATAGCATGAGTGCAAATGTGATACTGATTTTATACAACAGTTAATAAATAAAAAGTTAATATTTTATTATTTTTTTAGACACAATATTGTCTGTTTTCATTACCTGTAAAGCCATAGCAGAAAGATGTGTGTCTCCGAGCAACACAGCTGTGTTTCTGAATGAATCTGCATTTGAACGAATCGGGTGAACCAATGATTCAATGGCCCATAAAGAAAGCCATTTACTTCATTCCTGAATGAATCAGCCGTTTGAAGGAATCGAATGAATTAATGACTCAATGACTTACTCATTTAGACATTTACCGCCACCTACTGCCAGTTTTAGTTTCTTATTTAGAGTATTATTTTATTTAAAAATAATTATCCATATTAATAAAACCCATTAAAGGTATAGTTCACCCAAAAATGAAAATTCTGTCATCATTTACTCACCCTCATGGCTGTTGCAGCCTAAAAGTTTGTGTAATAAATTCTAGGTTGAATCAAATATAATATTTCTTTCTAAAGCTACTTTTTGTAATGGCTATTTGATGCTTTTCTCATTTAACACAATAATGACTTTAAATTATCTTTTGGGGGTAATTTCTCAGCCAAATTTGATTCGATTAATTTGTGTAACATCGTGTAATTAATTCAATTAAAAATTTTAATCGCTTGACAGCTCTAATTATATGTTCATAGTTCATTTAATTTCAGCAGTTTTCCAGCATTATATAATATCGCCATTATATTGGCAGTTGGTCACCCTCATCTTTAGATACTGGTATCAGAATCTGAAAAGTCCATACAAGTCGACCTCTAGTCCTGATCTCATTCCCCATTCCTTAAACAAAATATTTCCTGTCTTCTTTCTACTTTTAAAAAGTGGCCAAAAACAAGATAAATACATGGAAATAGATAACCTCCACTTCCTTTCACGTACAGCTACACAAACACGTCCACACCACACTCAGTTTGTAAGCTCTGACTCAACTCCACCTCCTAAAACTCAGCAGCAGCTGAACTTTGTTCACAACACCTCCTGCAGTGGTCACAGGTCACTATGACTCATCTGTGGTGATTCTGGTTCTTACTGTGCGGGTCACAGTAGGGTCCCGTCTGTCCTGGAGGCCTGCCGCCAGTTATCACTTTTCATCAGTGAGGCACAGGTCCTCGGGTACACGCCTGCACATGGTCTACAAGTACTGCTGAGAGATCCTCTCACGGCTTCAGTCCTGCTGGTGCCCCCACCAGTATGCAATTAACAAATGACTCATCAAACCGGGTGAGAAAAACAGTCTGTTTTACAAACACAGCAAAGATAAGTTTCAACGACCGAATCTGCAATAAATGGACTTAATTTGAATCACAGCCATGTGACCCTTGTTTATAATTTGCTAAACAATATGGTAATTGTACAATGGAGTACAGGGAAGTTTATTCAATTCCAGGAATATGATGTTTTGGATAATTACATGTACATGTAAACTGCAGTTAATGTCTTAAATCAGTGATTCTCAAACCTGTCCTGGAGTACCACCAGCATTGCACATTTTGTATGTCTCCATCTATCACACCTGATTCAACTCATGAGCTCATTAGTAGAGACTGCAAGACCTGAAATTGGTGTTTCAGATATAGGGGGACATACAAAATGTGCATGTGTTTTCCATGTTCTTAGAGTTAGTTTGTAGAGTAAATATATAGGCTATAAACTGTGTGTGTACATGGCTTTTTAAAAATGGCCGGTGCCATTGGTAGTTCTTATTGTGCTGGGTTAGACTCTACTCTGAAGTAGGAGCTAATTTAGTACAAAAGGCATTCCTAGAACTAAAACTGTTCCCAGTTCTTGTGGTGCGAACACGCCAAAAAAGCGGGTACTTCCGCCTTTAGTATTAGGAACTATGAAAAGGTTCTAGAAATGCCATTTCATACATCTTCTAAGAAAACAAAAACATAACCACTGTAATACACTGCCTGAAGCCCGGGATACACTGCACGATTTTAGCAATCCTACAAGATCATTACATATCACACTGTGTGACATGGATCTATTAAACTTGGGTACATGCATGTAGACTGTACGATGATGACACCTATTGAATCGTAGGCTACGATGCAAGTTTCTATAGAAGAATAGCATCAGAATGCGCTAATGGTAAACAAAAGACCATGTTGAATCACACTTTGGCAGTTGTAGTTTTTATGTGTGCTGAAAAAAATGGAAGCGACAAAAGAAGAAGGGAAAAGAGCTTGAGGTAAGCAAGTTTTAGCACCATGTCGCAGTGATTTCATGTCGCATTTTCATTGGCTGGTCAGTAGACGTAGGTCGTAGCAGCAAAGACACTGTGCGTTGATCATGCTGAATTTCTGACACTGTCAGAAAACTATCGTAGGCTATCTTTGGTCGCGAGACCGGGAAAACAGCCGTCTTTGAACTTCTCTCACTGTACGACATAAGACCACTGATTAAGAGCCACGATCACAGAAATCGCAACGATTGTTTCACGATGGCAATCTTTCGTCTGGGACAGCCAAAATTTGTGCAGTGTATCCCGGGCTTAAAATGGCCTATTTCTTTTATAAACCAGCAGAAGCACAAACATTTTTAAAAGAATTTATATTTATAATTAAAATAAACAGTTTTCCATGAAGTAATGTACAGTGTTTACAGCTGCCACCTTGGTGAAGAAAATGTTTTAAATAACTTTAAAATTGGTTGGCATCTTCATTTTCACATGCACATCATTGCATAATACTTTCATGTTAATGGGTTATTCCAATTTTTGTAGTGATAAAGTGTTTACGAGATCTTTAATTCATAACATTGAATGAGAACTAAATTAATTAATTAAAACTAAATCCATAACAAAATTATCCCATAATTTGATTTCTACTGTCAGCGGTTAAACTTACATTGTTACAATTCACCCTGTCTAACAATCAACCCAAAAAAATCTCCCCTATAGAATATTTCCTTAGTAAGAACTGACCCAAATGATCTAAGTGATTTGTGTTGCATGGTCAGACACCAAAATAATACCTCCACTCTTGAAATGAAGCGAGTCATCCATCATTTATTCCTAGATTGACTACAATCATTTGAATGTCTGGCGTTTCTCTGTGTTCTCTTGTGTGTGATTTTTCTGACCATGTTTGATAGGACTCCGTGTTATTTATAGAGGTTTAGTTGCTCGGATGGTTCTAAATGGTTCCATATGAAGCGCCTGACAAAACTCTTTAAGGTTCAATATAGAACCTTTTCTTCTAAGGTGGTGTATCCACCAAAGCATTTTTAGCCTGGTGAAAACGCCTTGCTATGGGAGCTCGAGAGTGCTTTTGTTTTCAGTTGAAACGCTTTGAAGTGTTACTAGTATCTGATTTCGTAGTTTGTTTCTGAACATAAAAATTGATACAATGTAAAGTATTTGCTCTGGCTCTTGTTTTAAATGATTTTGTTTCATTGTTGTGTTTGTTGTTGTCCTCTATTGCTGTTGTACAAGCAGGATGTGGCGGTTGCTTGGTGAGGTATTTGTCCCGCCCCTCCTCTGATGTGATTGGAAGGCTGAGTAAAAAGTGATAGTGATGAGCGCTGTGTTTTACACAAAGTGGAAAGTCTTTAACTATCGGCGACCAAAAAAAAAAAAAACCAATAGCTCAGCATGGAATAGACACTCTGCTGCCGTTTTAAAAAATAACGTAGTGCTCCCATTGAAAACAATTCGAAAAAATTGTTAGCCTTGGGGTAAAAAATGCTTTGTTGGACACATGGCCTTAAGAGTGAGTTTAAATTTAAAGCTGCAGTCTGTAAATTTTTGGTTAAACATTATCCAAATATCAATTTTTTAGCAAGTACATAACCAGCCAGTGTTCAAAAATATCTCCTTACCGTAGCCTGATTCACAACGGTAAGCTTGTAATAATGTTTTAAAATAAAATCGGTACTGGTGGGTTTCTGCGGGAAATTCGAGCATGCAGCAGTTCACCTTTTCTCACGGCAGCTGGAACAATTAAACTTATCAATTTGATGGTGGATTGTAATCCAGAAAGGTCCAAATGACAATCATCAGTGACAACTGGAGATTCACCCATAGTCAAAAGCAAAAGACTTGGACTGCGGAGTGGATACAGAAATTGAAATCTACAGGTAATGATAATATACACTAATTACACATAGTTATTAAAGTCACACAATGCTGATGTTGTTAACATTAACAATTTGAGAACAAAGTATAACAGTAATAATAATTTGCACGGTTTGACTTGATCTGAGCTAAGCGATTGTTAGATTTAATCATCATTGGTAGCGCGATTTATTGTAGGCCTAATGCTTTTTTCCTCAGTTGGTCAGAAAAAAAGTGGCAGACATGTTACTTACTTGTTCAGATGACATTTTCCAGTGAAAATTCTTATTTTGGTCATACTTCCAAGATGTAGAATCTGTGCGGTGCGGTGACTGACAGCAAACAAACATTAGATTCATCCGCGCTGAGGAGCCGTGCCGATGCACAACCCACGTAAAGATGATAATTCTGCAAATAACTGCAATTGCAGGTTTCAAACAGAGATGGGGATAAAGAGGCAAAACTTACGGACTGCAGCTTTAACCCACAATATTGCTTTAATAATTTAATAATTATTTTTTTAAATTATTGTCTTTAGAAATGACAGCTATAACACAGCACTGTGATAAAAGCTTTTGCTCATAACCAAACCCGCTGGTCTGTCTCCGTGGGTCACAAGTGACTGCAAATCTGATTGATGTCTCTGGTGTGGCTGAACACATCCAGAACCCAATGAGATTAATTCTGCTGTTTGTGTCATAATGTCTCATTCATTAAATGCAGTTAATCACAGACAGGACCTGAGGGAAGCCTCCATTACAGGTCTCTAAGCAACTAGACCCCAATAAATCACACCGAGTCATTTCAAACATGGTCAGAAAAATCACATTTGACAAAAACATTACAAAAGAATGGGTGATATTATCACTGTTTACACATAATGAGCTCTTTGCTTGAGGTTAGGCACGTTTCAAGACAAGAGAACCCAGAGAAATGGCAGACATTCAAATGACTGTAGTCAATCTATGATAAATGATGGATGACTCGCTTAATTTCAAGAGTGGCGGTATTATTTTGGTGTCTGCAACACAAATCACATAGATCATTTGGGTCAGTTCTTTCTAAGGAAGTGTTCTATAGAGGAGATTTTTGGGGGTTGGTTGATAGACAGGGTGAATTGTAACAATGTCAGTTTAACCACTGACAGCAGAAATCAGGTACAAATTTGAGCCACGGCCTTAAGGGCAACGATCCAACATATCACAGAGTAACGCCTCAGGTGACCTGAGTTCAAGTCCAAACTCAAGATTGTTTCCTGATCCAGTTCCCCTCTTTCCATTTCTATCACTTGCTCTCTCTCAGTGTTGAGCAGTAATGCCTTTTACTGTAACAGATTACAGTAATAATATTACTTTTTGCAGTAACTAGTAGTGTAACTAATTACTAATAAGATTTCAGTAATAATTTTACAGTTACCATCCATAAAATGGAAGATCACATAATTCAGTGGAAAATAAATAGAAATTATGATTCTGTCTAAAGAAATACAAACAAGACATTTTATATATACCCTAACATTCACAAGAGGCACACATGCCAATTCAGAAATTTAGAGGAGAAAATATGCATTTACCACTTCTGTGGGGTGTAACAGAAAAGTAATATAAAATAATATGCAGTTGATGTAGTAAACGCTGTGCAGACTTCCGTGTTCTATGTCAGAACAGTGGCTCATTATTGGCCGTCTCCTGCGTCAGCATCACACGCATGTGTCGTGGTGCTCACGTGTACAGCATTGGCCAATACTGAGCTGGCGTTTGGGCGTAAACACGGAAACCTGCACTGCGTTTACTACATCAACTGCGTAGGACAACAGTTAAAAACAGTTCTGTTTTTCCATACAAAAAGTATTCTCGTGGCTTTATAACATTAAGGTTGAACCACTGTAGTCACTATTTTAATGAAGTCTTTACTACCTTTCTGGACCTCAAAAGGTGTAATGACGTGTCTGACTATCTGTGCTACAGAAAGCCTCAGATTTCATCAAAAATATCTTACGGGTCTTACGGGTGTGGAACGACATGAGGGTGAGTACTTAATGACAGAAATTCCATTTTTGGGTGAACTAACCCTTTAATGGATGTTAAATGACATGACATGTGCCAGCAGATTCTAAATGTTTAACTTGATATATATCATCTACTCAAAACCTTCACCTAAATATAAAAATAATAATTTCAAACTTATTTTAAAGGAGCAAACCACTGAGTTACAGAAGTTAAAACAAAAAGAGTTATAATCATCACCTATTCTAAGAAACCATTCACCTAGTTTGCTCTTTATTAAAATTTAAAATCAAACATTATCATCATTTACTCACCCTCATGTTCATTCTTTCACAAAACGGAAGATAAGATGTTAGTTAGAATGCCCAAGTTGCCACTACAAAAAAGCAAAAGTAGTTCATTATCAAATCTTATTGACCCTAGTGTTCAATAGAGCAGAACCGTGATCAGAGTGGCTTGATCGGTTCACAGTCAATGCTGCTCCATCTCTACAAGTGCTGTGAGCTAAATGATTAGTTCACTCCAGAATTAAAATTCCAGGATTTTTCTCCATATAGTGGACTACAACAATTGACCAATAGGCTGAAGTTCCAATGCAGCTTCAAAGGGCTCTACACAACACTGAGAAATAAGGGTCTTATCTAGCAAAACGATCGGTCATTTTCTAAAAAAAAATTATATACTTTTTAAACACAAATGCTCATCTTGCTGTAGCTCTGCGATGCATGTCCACGACTGTGACATGGCGGAAGTACCAACCCAGTGAGGAGTGGACCAACATTCCACAGGCCACAATCAACAACCTAATCAACTCTATGCGAAGGAGATGTGTTGCACTGCGTGAGGCAAATGGTGGTCACACCGGATACTGACTGGTTTTCGGACCCCATACATACAGTAAAACTGCACATTTTAGAGTAGCCTTTTATTGTGGCCAGCCTAAGGCACACCTGTACAATAATCATGCTGAACAATCATGAGGTGAATGGATTATCTCGGCAAAGGATAAGTGCTCACTAACACAGATTTAGACAGATTTGTGAACAATATTTGAGAGAAATAGGCCTTTTGTGTACATAGAAAAAGTCTTAGATCTTTGAGTTCAGCTCATGAAAAATGGGGGCAAAAACAAAAGTGTGGCGTTTATAATTTTGTTCAGTGTAGATAGATAATAGAAATTTTATTCTTGTCCTACAAATGTGTGCCCTGTGCTACAAAACCTCTGTAGCACCAGTGCTATGTGCAAAATAGTTGATGTACAGCCCTGCACATATGACAAGCTGTTTTTTCAATGATGTTAATTTCTTTCCACACACAGAGCAACAACCTTGAAACGGTTAGAGATCAAACAAACACTATCTGTTATTAGAGAACCCTCACAAGGTCAAAACGGCAACACACACACACACACTGTTGCATGTACACACACAATCCTAAATCTCTTTTGTGTTGACAGCTGTACTGATGAAAGGAGTACTGGGAGCGTTCATCAGTCATCCACTGTCCAGGACGACAGATTTCCTCAAGATGTCAATATCCCCAGCTACTGACAACGGCAACCATCCGTCATAGTGAGCATTTATCCACTCCTGCTGTCAAACACACCTAAAGCTATTCAAGACATGAAAACAAGGACAAGAACAATATCAACTTCACTCTGTTTATTCAGTAGCATACTGTATGTGAATCTGAGGTCCCTGTGTAGATCAAAAATGTCCTGACAGCTACTACGGATATGATACACAGATAGCTGGCTGAATAATCCTATTTCTTAGGAAGACAATTTCACATTTCTTGATTCTAGCTCAAAGGTAATAAATCAGGATTTATAAAAGCAGAAACTTTTTGCATTTGCATTTTTATGCTAATGCACCAGTATGCTGAATGATTTTCTGGATACTTTTAATGTAAGTATGTAAAAATGAGAGACTGACTGAAATGATGAAGGAATGAGTGACCATGTTTATACTACTGTACCGTTCAAAAGATTTTTTTTGAAAAAAATTACTTTTATTGAGCAAGGATGCATTAAATTGATCAAAAGAAACAGTGAAGATGCTTATAAAAGTTTTTTTAATTCAAATAGATGCTGTTCTTTTGAACCTGAAAAAAAGCATCAGGGTTTCCACAAAAAAAAACCAACAACAACAAAAAAAAAAAAAGCAGCGCAACCGTTTTCAACATAAGAAGAAATATTTGAGAAGCAAATCAGCATATTACAATGATTTCATGTGACACTGAAGACTGGAGTAATGATGCTAAAAATTCAGCTTTGCATCACAGGAATAAATTACATTTTAAAATATATTTAAATAGAAAAAGGTTATTTTTATTTGTAATAATATTTCACAACAATATTATAATACCACTGTTTTACTGTACATTTGATCAAACAAATACAGCATAAAATACTTATTTCAAAAAAGTTCTAAAAATCTTACAGACCACAAACTTTTGAACGGTAGTGTACAGTATTTGGTCATATTTTGAACAAGTAATTGCCTTGCTCTAAATATCCACTGTAATATTTATTTTATCTGTGTGTGACCATAAAAAGCCCGAAAACTCTTGCAATGTGTCAAACACACATTTCTGGAGTGAGGAGGACATGAAATTATTTACAACCCTTAAAAGAAATGAACATAAATCAATATACAGACAGGCGAAAGCACGGCAACACTTTCACAGTTAAAATGGTTCCTGGCCTACATTTTCCGATTCATCCTTCAGCCTCTCATCTGCTGATGTTGAGGACATAATAGTCAGAGAGGTCATAATAGACGGAGAACTGGGAATAGAAAGTGAGTGACTTAGTTTATTCAGAATATGATTACCATGTATACAGGAATATTCAAACAGCTGTGCACTCTATGAAGCAAGTGGACCTCTTACTGGAATGAAGACTTAACGAGAAAAATGACCTGTGCACTTAAACATGGTTAATGAATGAATCTTACATTGATTATGAAAATCAACCACTAATTAGGTTAATGAGGGCAAGAAATGGTAAAGAGCCAATGACATCATCTGTACATTATTAACGTTCATTATCATAATAATCATCATCATCACATTCATAATAATCAGTTAATAGTCCAACTAATACCTCAATTAAAATGATTCTTCACATTTTCTCCTTGCCTTTTGTTAAGTAAAGGAAGCAAGAAAGCTTTCTTGGCATATTTTTAGAAATAGATTCCATTTACACTAAGTGCAAATACTAAAGCAAAAAAAAACAAAAACAAAAGTAAATAGTGATATACATTATACATTATAGTGCAAACAGTCACAGATACTTCCACATCAGTGTATTGTAGTATATTATAAAATGGTTTACAATAACAACAAATTCAGTGTATATGATTATATTTATTAAAATCATAAATTGATGCTGCTTTATTGGGACATTACTTGTCCCTGTCCCTAAAGCCCTCACCTACACCTAACCCTACCCATTTAACACTTAATTCCCACTATTAAATATCCGTTAGGCACTTTATTTCCTCTTTTCCAATATTATCTTAATTTGTATTTAACATAAATGCCTCTCCAATGGGAAAAGAGAAAAAAATTTGGCGGATTCAAACTCGGATCGTTCGTGCCAAAAGCTCACACCACCCGCCTAACTCTCCACGCCACTGATCCTGTTATCAGTGGAATTTTTTTTGTAATTTTGTCTGGCCCAATCAGACAATAATGGGCGGAGTCAGCGTAAATAGCCTCTGCCAACAATGCAGGCTATTTGCACTTGGTGTAAACAGACACTTTGTTTTAGATATGTTAGTAAGGCAATCATGGAAATTACACACCAAGATCATCTTCAGTCAGCTTTAGTCACTTTCTCTGAATGTGTGATGTTAAATGTAACTGTTAAAGGTTCACATTGTAATATTGACAGCTAGCAGTTGAACTGGGTACTGCAATCCAAATTCAAAATACTGAAGAGAGTTTTTTTGCCCGCCCCCTCCTCTTCAGACTCGATGCTCATGCGGGTTGCCAGATTGTGGACATGCAACAGAAATGAGCGTAACTGACCATGGAAAGCAATGAGCCTTACAATATAAGTTAACCAATTAATGTATATGTTTGCAGTGTTTTTAATGCTGAGGCTTTTTAGGTTGGGTAAAATTTGCGATCTTTGACCAAATTCATTTGCTGGCTTCCACCGCTATGTTTTCTGCAAACTGGCAACCCGGGGTGTCAAAATCCTATTGGGTACATTTGCAGTGGGAGCGATCATACAGACCAAAACAAAAAAACAGACATTCCGACAAGAAATGCACATTTCAAAGTAGAATAACTGGCTCCAGCATTGTTTTTCAGAGAAACAAATATGTGGACTTAGCATGCTTCCTACATCTCTGAAAACATATTATGGTATTTTTATTCTTTAGTACAATAATAAAGTAGTTAGTAGTTTTGTTTTTGGATGCACTAATGTGCATGTAAACTGACATTTTCACTGGACTGCAGCATTTAGGCTAAAATGTGTCAGTTGTGACTTGAAAACAGTATTCATTACCCACCTGCCTCCCTGAATAAACATCTCTATTACACAGTGAAGCCTCAAACTGTACGCATTGTATACGTTCCATACCCAATTTACAGTCATCTCAAATGTCAAAAACTGACCCAATTTACCTGAATCCACCCAATTAAATTAAGCATTTCTACTCAAAATACCAGCGGTGGGTAAAGTGTGCCAGATGCTTTCAGGGTAAAATGTCACTTGGCTCTACTAATACCGAAAGTGAACTTTACCTCCAAATGCAGGAAATACTATTACTACAAGAAATAATTGCTTCAATGTATTAAAATATTCACTACATTCAAATATTCCACAAACATACAGTATTAAGCAGCACAGCCATTTTCAAACATTAAAATTGGAATAGTAAGACTGGAGTAATGATGCTGAAAATTCAGCTTTATCATCACAGAAATAAATTACATTTTTACATATATTAAAATAGAAAACAGTTATTTTGCATTGTAATAATATTTCACAATATTACTATTTTTAATGTATTTTTAATCAAATAAATGCAGCCTTGGTGAGCATAAGAGACTTTTCAAAAAAAGTTTTATAGTCTTATAGACATCAAACTTTTGAATGGTAGTGTATATTCATATTTGTATTTTAAATTAATATAATTTAAGTATATATATTGAGTAATACAATTTGAGTATATTTATAGACCGCATGTGGTGAAAATAATGTTTTTAATGTTATTTATATGTCTATGTGGTGTTTTTTAATGTGCTTTAAGACAAACCATGTGCAAATTCATAGGTCAACACCATTGCTGAGTATTTTCTCAGTGAAACTGCAGTGAAAAAAGACTCAAAAACACGGTTTGAAATCGCCGGTGTTCCTTACGTCACAAACTACCTTGTAACCAATCACGTCAACGTGGGGGCGGGCTTTAGCATATTACTATACTCTAAAGCAGGTTATCCCCCGAATATTGTCCTACTGATATGAAAAATCTGGTACATTTAGCAATATAGCGGGCGAATTATGTATATGATGTATATTACAATGTTATGATGAACTATATACCTTTCTCCACTGACATTCTAAGTTGTTCAAAGCATTTCAGACTGAGATGGCGAACTGGAACATGGTTTGTGTAACATTAGCAACACATTATTAGCTGTTTGATAATGTAGTCAAGCAAAAGGCTAATCATATATATTACTGTTATGTGTCCAACATTGTTGCGATTGATACATAAAACTAGGGGTGGAACAATATATCGTGCCACAATATATCGCAATACAAAAATGCAACGTTATATATTGTGGATAGTGACAATATGTATTGTGTATAGTTCACCCAAAATGAAAATTAATGTCTGAGTTTTACCAGTAAAAAGTGCCTTACATTATTTTAAATATAGCTTTTCTAGATATATATCTATATCTAGAAAAGCGCTATATAAATGAAGATGACTTGACTAGTCAGTGACAGTGTGCAAGCATATTCGTCTAAAATAATTCTGTATTTTCAGCTTCAGAATTATATATCAATATCAATATTTTTATTCTGGTATCACCATTGTCCTGTGCATTGGGTTACCAGCACCAAATCCAAACCTATTCATTTCCACCCCCAATATAATACCAAATTAAGCATTTTAATCAACAGTACATTTTTTGTTAACCATTTACCACGTCTTCGAGTATCGCAATAATATCGTAATGTGAGTTCAGTATCATGATATGTATCGAATTGTGACATGAACGTATCGCTACACAAACATAAAACGCATTACCATTCTGATAAATCGACTTGTACACGAGCCGGTATAATTCCCTCTTCTTTTTTTGAATCAGTTTCTGGTTGAAACATATACGGCTGAATTAAACCAGTATTTCCACGTGCCATTGTGCATTGTTTACTACAATAAAAATAGTTGACCGAGTGAATCAGGTATTCTGAGCTAGTGTGAGTGAGTGGAGGCGGGATTAATTTGCATAGTCATGGATCCGTGTATACTAAATGAAGCAAGGGTGTAGAGTTACATTCAAGCTATTTTAAAGGCATGAATAAAAAAAATTCCACAAATGTTTAAAAATGCCGTTTTGGTGATCAAATATGGGTTTTAAGGGACAAAATTATTGACTACAGGGGGACTTTAACTTCATCCTTTTCATGGCACAGCTTACCACTAACGTGGCAACTGGACTGAATTTAATTAAAATCTCTTAAAATCTGTGCATGTAAACTTAAGGTGAGGATTATCTCGAATACAAATTTAATTTAATCAAAATAAAGAACGACCCAGCTGTCCTTGAACAAAATCCGTGAGCGTTACACATTATCAGAAGAGGTGCATCCGATTGGGTATCACTGCATCATAGGCCACATGATTGGTCAGGACTTGTGCTCTCAGGGCCAAATGATATCAGATAAGCAGCCTTACATCTGCTTTCTTCAGTTCATGAATAACATAGCCCCTCTTGACTAAGTGTTAGGTCTACGAGCCTTACAAAAAATGTGTAAAGCAATCTAAAGCGCAAGCATTCAAATCCCATGATAAACCCTCACAGCAAATGGATACATCTATACGGCAATACATCTCTCTAATTGCAAAAGTGGCTCCAACATACCCCACTGCTGATGTCTTTTCAGAGAAAACGTAACTTTAAAATTCACAGCCTATGCAAGAAATTTCATGCAAATGCAATTGATTTAATATTTATAGGCCTTGCAAATAAAAGTATAAGAATTTAAATAAGACCTACTGAACATACCATGATACTCCTGCTCCATGTTGACGAGATCTTTGCAGATGGACCTGGTATCTCATAAAAGATTAAATGACGAAGATGTGCACTCCAAGCTGACCTTGCAACTGCCTTTATTTATAGCTATAGAAATTCAGAAATATGAAGATGCAATCTAAATAAGTTACAGTTGCTGAATGGCGCCCGACAGCCTCGCTCATAGAGATTAATTATAGAGTGTTCTGAGTGATATCAATTGTAGATGGATGTGTTATCAGCTACCTGGTTGGTTAAAAGAATAAAAAGGCTTTTAAACAAAAGCTCCACCAGCTGCACCTTATACAGTATATGATGCAATAACAGAACAATTATGAACACCTGCAAAGCTGGTCAGAGAAAAATTACTGACAGAATTGATAGATGGTCTGTTCAGGTTTATTGTTTGGATGTTTTGACCAATGCTTATTCTTTGTGAGTTATTCTTACTTTGAGTATCATAAACAGAGTCTGTAATGAATCCCCTTCAGCAACATCACCAGATAAACGATGGAAATTATTTGTATTTTATTTCTCTAGAACATGATTTATGAGTTGAAAAGAGGCCTGGTGGGTAGCTCATGTTTTTCAACATGTTGCACTGCACCACTTACATGCGGGTGACCAGAGTTTGAAATCGGGTCATTGGATGAATACAATCTCCCTATTGTTTTATGACCGTTCATCACTACTGTATGAATAAAGGCAAAAAAAAAAAAAAAGACCATTCCAAAACAATAATAATAATAATAATAATAACAATAACAAATAATAATAAATTATTGTTTTTAACTAATGCTAATTAATTATTTTTTAAATAATTAAATCACACATTGTGATTAATCACATTAATAATTAACTAAAATATTACATTTTGTATTCATAACATTTTCTTACATATTAAATCCTCAAAAAAATTATAATAAACTTTATTGTATATAACAATTGTCACATGAACCCATTCTAATGTCACATATACTATAGCTTTGCCTTTATTTACTGTGAGAGGTCTCGGTCTCTGCTCTGTTTGGGTTTGTTTACTTTTTCACTTTTCACCATCTTTTTTACTCATTTTTATATGAAACAACTGAACAATTAACAATTACTAAACATACTTAATATGAAAGTTTGTATGTGAGAATCAATCCTCCCAATGAAACAACAAAAGCAGTATAAAAAGTAATGCATGATCTGTCAGAGCCATAGCCTTGTGGGCAGTGCTCCTATATATAGTGCAACAGCACTTCGGGCGACCCGAGTTCGTGTCATGGCTCGTGGTCCTTTCCTGATCCTGTGTCCCTCTCTCCTGCCCTGTCTCTTCCTGTCTCTTCTTGACTGTCCTATCCAATAAAGGCAAAAATGTCCTGACGAATATGATGCTTGGCAACAACTCACTGCGTGATGAAGCCTATAGAATGCAGCAAGAATGTCCCTAAAATTCAATATGGGGGCAAAAATACCCCTGTTAGAGTTTTTGTCTCATATTTACATCATATGATATAGTTAAGCACAATATCACACAAGTGTTTTTCTGTCTTGAATAGCATGAGTGCAAATGTGACACTGATTTTATACAACAGTTCAATAAATAAGAAGTTAATATTGTGTTATTTTAGACACAGTATTGTCTATTTTGCTCAATTTTGCCAACAAAAATGTAAAGACAAAGCAGAACTGTTTGTCTCTGAGCAACACCCAGCAGTGTTTCATTTCTGAATCCACGTTTTGAACAAATCTGGTGAACCAATGATTCATTGGACCATTTATAAAGAGAGCCATTTACTTCACTTCTAAATGAATCAGACGTTTGAATGAATGGAATGAATGATCGAGTCGAATGAATGACTCAATCAATCAAATGAATGAATGAATGAATGAACCAATTAATCAATCAATCAATCATTAAGACATTCAAAAGAATATGTGTAATAAATTATATGTTGAATCAAATAAAATATTTCTTGCTGAAGCTTCTTTTTGTGATGTCTATTTGATGCTTTACACATAATGACTTTAAATGATCTTTTGGGAGTAATTTCCCCACCAAATTAATTAGATTAATTATTAGAGTGTCTTTATTAAAATATAACCAGAAAATTCAGGAAATTTGTATGCAGTATTAAAAAACAAGAAGAAAAAAAATCTATAGGCTAAAGTGTCAAGTATTTAGTGACCTCCCCTTACACTTGAGCAATAGCAGGAACCGACATAAATGGGATGGAAAAGGACTGGAAGGCCAAGAAAACTTTCAAAAACTTCTCAGTTTCTCAGAGTTTCTTCTTTGAGAAATTGGAAGAAGTCCAGGAGGTCACACTAAATACTGATTTTTTTCTTAAAGTATCCATTTTGTTCTGATTTTTTTTTATACATTTCCTGTATTTTCTGTTTGTATCTTAATAAAGAGACAGAAAAATAAATATGGATGGTCATTAAAACAATTATAAAACAACCAAGCTGGTGGTGACCTAAGACTTTTGCACAGTACTGTGTACATACATATACATGAGTACACCACTCACATTTCAGCAACTATTTTAGTATATCTTCTCAAGGGACAATACTATAGAAATGAAACTTGTATATATTTTAGAGTAGTCAATGTGCTGCTTGTATAGTAGTACAGATTTACTGTCTTCTGAAAATATTGTCTAAACAAGCTGGCAACAAAAGTGAGTACACCCTAAGTGGTAACAGCTCTATGTCTTTTAACTATGCAAAGCCACATGTCCTATTCATCATGTTCATGTTTTTGTCTGCTTGATAGGACCATACAAATTTGTGTATCTTGTATTAGAGCAGTTAAAATTTGGTGCTTTGATTCCATCCTCTCATACTGATCACTGGATGTTCAACATGGCACCTCATGACAAAGGACTCTCTGAGGATTTGAGAATTAGAATTGTTGCTCTCCACAAAGATGGCCTAGGCTATAAGAAGATCAGTAACACCCTGAAACTGAGTTACAGTACAGTGGCCAGGGTTATACAGAGGTTTTCCAAGACGGGTTCCACTCGGAACGGGCTTCGCAAGGGTCGATCAAAGTAGTTGAGTCCTGAATTACTGGAACCATGTCCTGTGGTCTGATGAGACTAAGATAAACTTGTTTGGCTCAGATGGTGTCCAGCATGTGTGGCGACACCCTGGTGAGGAGTACCAAGAAAACTGTGTCTTGCCTACAGTCAAGCATGGTGGTGGTAGCATCATAGTCTGGGGCTGCATGAGTGCTGCTGGGACTGGGGAACTGCGCTTCATTGAGGGAAACATGGATTCCAACATGTACTGTGACATTCTGAAGCAGAACATGATGCCATCCCTTCAGAAACTGGGCCGAAGGGCAGTTTTCCAACATGATAACGACCCCAAACACACCGCTGAGGAAGCTGAAGGTGATGGAGTGGCCGAGTATGTCTCCACACCTAGACCTAATTTGAGCACCTGTGAGGCATCCTCAAGCGGAAGGTGGAGAAGCGCCATGTGTCTAACATCCACCAGCTCCGTGATGTCATTATGGAGGAGTGGAAGAGGATCACAGCAACAACCTGTGCAGCTCTGGTGAATTCCATGCCCAGGAGGATTAAAGCAGTGCTAGATAACAATGGTGCTCACACAAAATATTGACACTTTGGACACAGTTTTGACATGTTCACTTAGGGTGTACTCACTTTTGTTGCCAGTTATTTAGACAATGATGGCTGTATGTTGAGTTATTTTTAGAGGACAGTAAATCTGTACTACTATACAAGCAGCACATTGACTACTCTAAAGTATATACAATTTTCATTTCTATAGTATTTTCGCTTGAGAAGATATACTAAAATGGTTGCTGAAATGTGAGGGGTGTACTCACTTTTGTGAGATATATATATTCACAGTTTCACTGTACCATGTGTTCTTACACCTGTGTGGATTAATCTTAGTCTCTGATATAAAAGCACATGGCAGAATCAACCAAGCAGCCAGATGGAGACTGTAATGCGATCTAATAGAACTCTAAAATAATAATAATAAATCACAGTTCTCCTTCACTAACCCCCAGAAAAACTCAACACCTCCCCCCAAGAGAATAACAAATATGAAGCGGTGTCACATGCCAGCTAAATGACTGGTCTGGGCCTCTCCCATCACAATAATGTAGTGGGATCAAAGGATCCTCAAGCAGCCCCTCATCACCAGAGAGAGCGACACATAAAAAGCTGTGGGTCGGGGGTTAAGCATCCTGTCTCTCGTTAGCATTTTATCCAGCCTGATCATTGACAAGCCACTTCCCCTGATGATATTTAATAGAAGAACATGGTGGTTGAAAATATTGGCTGTGAATGTTTTTCATTTAAAAACCGGCATGATAAAAATGCATTTACTGGGTACTATGTGGATTAAAGTCGATATATTGAAGAGTCAGAACCCTGGGAGATGATAGTAATCTTCCTCAAATTTGGTGTATTAAAAGGGTGATGATATGAGAAACGAAATGTTCCTTGATCTTTTGAGATATGAAAACATGCTGTAACTTTTAGAACTCCTTGGATATAATGTAAATAATGCTCATGTAAACTGGTATTTTCATCAGATTACAGATTTTAGGGTGGAGAGAGTGGGGTAAGATGTGTCACCCCCACATAAACATATTTGGAAAGGGCTCATTATATACAGCTATCTGTGATAAGCATTTAATCTAAAAACAGCCTTATTTGATTAAATATCATTAAAATATTTTTATTAAAATATTAATTATGTCTTAAAATGAATTATGTCAAAGAAAACTTAATCAGGTTTAACAATATGCTACACAAAGAGCACATCATTGATGCATATAATGCCAGGTCTGAGCAGAAGATTTTGCTGCATTAGGTAAGGCAGTGGTTATTATTTATTATTCATGTTGGTTGCCATGCTAATAGGAAAACAATTCACGCATATGCATGCATATATTCTTGCTCTTGAGTAGCTTACAAAACTATCAACATGACATGAGTAATAGCATGTGATTGTAGCCATGTAAATTACCACTAATAGCAAATAATCATATTCTGAAGAGACTGTGACAGGTGTTTGCTATGGAGGGACTCAATGGTACAATGTCACAATCTTATAATTTTCCCCATTTACTATGTAAATGGGCCTCAAAATGCTGCCCCAGGTCAACTATGGCTGGGTCATTTAGCTATATGGTTGCTAGGGTGCTTTGGATAGTTGCTAGGGTGTGACTAGGCAGTTAGAAGTGTGATACTTAGGCCCAATCCCAATTCTACCCCTTACCCCTTCCCCTTTCCCCTACCCCTTCATTTTGCACGTTAAAGTGAAGGGGTAGGGGTGTCTCGATTCTCTTTTGGCTGGAGTGGTAGGGGTAAGGGGAAGGGCCAGATAGCCCTTCAAACGAAGATTTTTCAGGACCACACTTCGAACGAAGGGGTATGAGAAATGTCCCTGCATACACAGACGACCGTGCTGCTAGAATGCGTGTAGCGATCATGGTAGTGAAATTTCCACTCAGGATCGATCATTTATGTGTTACCTGGCTGCCAGTTTCTCCGTAGCTCGCTAAACGCGCTATTTGAATGATGTGAACACAAATGAGTAATACAGTTAAAAGAAATATCTGGTCATCCTTCATAGCTATTTACATCTCGTATCTTCTGTAAACTCTTGCGTTACCAAGACAACAACTGACTCGTGTGTATTACTTTGCAAAGAGGTCCATTATCGCAGCACCACAGTAGAAAACGAATAAGGCTAAACAGTATATGGGGATGATTAGGAGGCCATGATGGACAGAGGTCAATGGGCAAATTTGGCCAGGATGGTTACACCCCTACTCTTTTCGAAGGACATCCTGGGATTTTAAAAGACCACAGAGAGTCAAGACCTCGGTTTAATGTCTCATCCGAAGGATGGTGCTTTTTGACAGTATAGTGTCCCATGCGTTAGGACCCACACAGACCACAAAGTGAGCACCCCCTGCTGGCCTCACTAACACCTCTTCCAGCAGCAATCTAGTTTTCCCAGGAGGTCTCCCATCCAGGTACCAACCAGGCTCAGCCCTGCTTAGCTTCAGTGGGCAACCAGGGTGGGCTACAGGGTGATATGGCTGCTAGATTGAAGGAGGAGGGGGAGGAGAATGTGAAAATTATGATGATTATGAAGGAAAAGATTCATGAAGAAAAGGAGGATAAGAAGGATGATAAGAAGGAGGAGGAGGAGAAGAAGAGGAGGAGGAAAAAGAAGAAAGGGGGCAGGGGAGAAGGAGGATGAGGAGAAGAGGAGGACGAGAATGAAGGAGAAGAGGACAATAAGGAGGAAAAGGTGGTGAAGAAGAATAAGAGAAAGAAGAATGAAGAAAAGGAGAAGAATAAGGAGGAGATGGATGAGGAGAAGAAGAGAGAAGGTGGAGAATGAAGAATGAAGAAGAGAAGGAGGGGGAGAAGGCAGGAGAAGATAAGAAGAGAAGAATGTGAAGAGGAGAAGAAGAGGAGGAAGAGAAGAAGAATATGGAGAAGAAGGAAAATAATAAGACGACAAAGAAGAAGAAAAGGAGGAGAAAGAAGAATGTAGAGGAGAATAAGGAGGAGGAACGAGAAAGAAGGAGAAGGAGAAGGAGGAGGAGAAAGAAGAAAGATGAAGGAGAACAATGAAGATGAGGAGGATAAGAAGGAAGAGAATAAGGAGGAGAGGAGGAGAAATAAGATGACAACGATGGAGAACAACAAAAAACAACAGGAGGATATGAAGAAGGAGGGGGAGAAGGAAAAAAGGAGGAAAAGAAAAAGGATAAAGAAGATGAGGAGAAGAAGAAAAAGAGGAGAAGAAAGAAAAGATGAAAAAGAAGAGGAAGAAGAGGAAAAAGAAGGAAGAATGAAAAAGGAACAACAAAGAAGAGAATAAAAAAGGAGGAGGATAAGAAGAAGAAGGATAAGGAGGAGGAGAAAAATAAGAAGAAGAAGAAGAAGAAGAGGAGGAGAAAAGAAGAAGATAGAGAAAAACAATAAAGAACAGGAGGATATGAAGAAGGAGGGGGAGGGAGAAGAAGAGAAGAAGGAGAAAAGGAGGAGAAGGAGGAGGATAAGGAGAAAAAGCAGAATGAGGAAGAGGAGAAGAAGAGGGGAAGGAGAAGAAGAAATAGAAGTGGGGAGGAGGAAAAAAGGAAGAATAAAGGAAAAACAAAAAAGAGGAGGAAAAAAAGGAGAAGGAGAACAAGAAGAAGAAGAAGAGGAGGAAAAAGAAGGAAGATGGAGAATAAAAACAAAGAAGAGGAGGAGGAGGAGAAGGTGGAGAAGGAGAAGAAGGAGGAGAAGAAGAAGAAGAAGAATTTAACGTGGATTGTTTTACACAAATGTAATGCTTTCTCTGTGAAGAGGCTGTTCTTGAAGTATGAGGCAGTATGAGGCAAACTATACTGAGCCGGAGTGCAGTGATAAATGCTCATCTCATGTATGAAGGAACAACAGCAGAAACAGAATGTTCAATTCTAAGGGCCAGAGAGACGGTGGAAAATGGTCATTAAAAAATATATATATGACACCTTAGACAACTTTTGGCATAAAAATTTCAACTTTATAAGTGGACTTTAGATATGGATGGAAAAAAAATAAAAATAAAATGACCACTTTAAAGTCAAAAAGCAACGGATTTGTTCGGTTTTTCATTACGGTACAAACTAATTTATAGCAAATATTTTAATTACATTACAGTAGACATGCTAATGCACCAAGGAGACCTATTATTAATCTAAAACACTGCCTGACAGGGCGTATCTGAGGGTATTTCAGGTGACAACTCTGTCAGAGCTCAGCCTGATTTAATGAGTGTTTAGGTTCAGCCTGTTTGCAGCCATCAAAGACATGTTGCTTATAGCAGGTTAGAGCTAAACTTCCTCTCTCCCGCTGAGGGCGAAGACGACACCGGATCCACCCCAGTCACCTCCTCATACAGCATGCACGGCCCGTCTGCAGCTAATCAGAAGAGACTAGAGTCATTAATTATGGGTGCAGAATGAAACTTCCCTCTTCCCTTTCTCCCTTAACAAAATGACAGTAGTTTCCCACTGATCAGATGCTTTACGGTTATATTAGCTGCCTGTCTAGTTATCTCCCTGTTGTGTTCTTGTACACTGAATGGATTGTGGGCGTTGTTGCGGAATTGTTAGTGGGGTCCTGATGAGGCAGCGCGGCAGTGCCGGCCTGTCATGGCTTTGAAAGGAGGGAATGATTTAATTGATCCGATTTTTAATGCATGAATCATGTGGATGAGTCTCACACAGGGGGCAGTCTTTCTGTGCAGCCTGGTTTTGCAGGAGAATCATTCATCTTGCTTAGAGTGTCATGAAGCCCCTCATCTCAGCATAGGTCAGTTCTTATCACAGTTTTGAAAAATGCGAAACAAGTCGGTGTAGAGCATGTCAGAGTGGAGAGAGAATAGGGATGATGGCTAGGGTAAGAACAATTATAAACCTTATTAGCATGGCTCATGAATATTAATCAGGGATCATAATGTTTGCCCAATTGTTAGGGGGTTTATTTATTTTTTTCTTTTTCTTTTTTTTTTATTTAGGATTTTTAATCTAAACGTTCTAACATGATGCAATTCACAAATGTGCAAGTATTATATATTATATTATATTATATTATAAGCAATACATGGAACAATTAAAACAATTAAAACGGATATTGACCAGCATCAAGGAAAGAAACTATCAGTTTAATAAATTATTATATTATACTTTAATTATTATATTATATTATATTATATTATATTTTATCTATAGTTTAAGGCACAAATACATGCTGAGCTGTTTGCAGATGTATTTAGGGCCCAAGCCGAAGGCCCTATTGTTTTCTTTAGGATAATTATTTTTTTTCGACTATTCTGTCATTTATGGGGCCCTTACCATGCTCAAAAACTCTTGAAACTTTGCACACACATCGGAATCGTCGGCCATCAGGGCCGGGCAGAAGCTGGTAGCCGGGCGTGGCAGGGGGGCTCGACAGCGCCCCCTTGATCAGTGTCTAAAAACTTGCTTGCACGTATTTGTATGAAACACATATAGACCTCATCGAGCCGAACAGTTTTCATGCTCTAAGATATACGCCGGCTCAACAGGAAGTCGGCTATTATGGGTTGTTTGGAAAATGCATGCTCTGGAATTCGATATACTCCTCCTAGGCAATTAATCCGATCACCACCAAACTCGGTCAGCTTGAAGTCAAGACATAGAGGATGCTAAATTGCAAGCGGATTTTTGATATCTCGAACGGTTTGGCCGTGGCGACGCAACGAATTTATGGTGAGAAAAGGGAAACAGGAAATGTGTTATAACGTCTGCATACATTGATTGATTTTTATGAAACTTCACCTGTGTGTTCGTTGTAGGAGGCTGACCACATGGATGTGACTATTGTGAGTCAAAGTTATAGCGCCACCAATTGGCAACAGGAAGTGTGTCACTTTCAAAATGCTTTGAGATCACCCTCTTTTTTCGATTGGCTTCAAACTTCATGAGTGTAATGTCAATACACAGCAGATATAGAAAAAAAAAATCTCAAAACATTACAAATACACATGTATTTTTTTATCTGTAATTTAATGCATAAATATTCTGAGCTTTTGGCTTTTGTAAACATCACTCTCAGAAAAAAAAGGTGCAGCGCTGTCACTGGGGCAGTACCCTAAGGTACAAAAGTAAAAAGGTACATCTTTGTAACTTACTTACTTAGCCCTAAATGGTACATATTAGTACCTTAAAGTTACATATTAATACTTTAAAAGTGCATTTTAGTACCTTAAAGGTACATATTACTACCTTTTCACTTTTGTACCTTAGGATACTGCCCCAGTGACAAGCACTGTACCTTTTTTTCTGACAGTGATGTATATTCAAAAACTATTGCATTTTTAATAATTTGAGATTGCTTTTCCACAATAATGATTCACAAATATAAGTAGTTCAATTTGCTACCATGCTCAGAGTAAGGATGGATGAATGGGAGTTTACGTGCAAGACGATACCAAACGATCCTGTCATGATCTCCATAAATCAAGAAACCTAATTTGTTGCACACAAATATTTGAAAGGTTATTGTCACTGATTGAAAGGCTGCTGCTCTATCAGCATCAGGGAAGACATGCAACATCTTAGTATTTTTTTTTTTTTTTACCTTGTAGATGAACACGAACTACCCATGTTTCAAGGAATCAACTCACTGTTTGAAACATCTGCCTTAGGGAAAGGTCACAAGGTGTCATGAATAATTATGAGACAGCGTCTTCTCATATGTTATGAATAATTACAAAACATAGCTGATGTAGACTAGCACTATATTGGATGAAAACATCCCTTCCTGATCCAACGTCACATCAAAGGTGAAGAGAAAAATAGTTCAAAAATACTGCCTTTAAAATTCTGTAATGTTAAAAATAACATGCTAGTGTCAGTCACACTTTAGATTAGGGTCCAGTTCTCACTATTAACTAACTATTAACTTTGACTTTTACCTCAATAAACTCCTAATTACTGCTTATTAATAGTTAGTAAGGTAGCCAATATCCTAGTAGTATGCATGCTAATAAGCAACTAGTTAATAGTGAGAATTGGATCCTAAACTAAAGTGTTACACCAATGTCTTTTAAGAAAGACAAGGGAGCATCTCAAGCTGCTGCCTGAATGCTCTGGAAGGCGGCAGGTATCTTTGGCAGTAAGATGCGCCTTCACATGCTTCTGGAGGCCAAAATTTGCCAAGATCACCTCAGACCTTGTGTTGGTATCAGAAATAGTGAAGAGAAAACATTACACAAGAGTTCGTTCAAACTAAAGAGGAGTGATTACAGAATGCTTCACTCACATGCTCACAATGTCATTTTGATGCTTTGGTTTCTTTTGGAACCATTTTCATTGCCGGAGAAGAAACATACAAGCTAACCGGCCGATTTTTGTCTTAAACATAAGTTATTCAAAAATAACCTCTTATTTATTGCACTTTTATATAAAAGCCATATCCTCACAGTCTGTGTTGTTGGTCTAAATATCAGCATGGCCTAAGGCCAAATCACAGCCATGCTGAGAACCCTTGTGGATGACCTAGTTAGTGACTAGCATAGACAAGGCTGGAGAGGAAGGTTCCACAGAGTCTCCAGCAAGAGCATCTAGATGGCTCTGGATCAAGACAGCAGATCTGTGGAGTATTACTACTAGAACACAATCGCAGACTTATCCTCAACTGGGTGCCCCACACATCTGTTTTATACCCTATGTCAAAGCAATACTAAAACACAAAGAAATGTGAAGTGGATTGGGATGTATTGTGAATTAAAGGATTAGTTGACTTCAGAATTAAAATTTCCTAATAATTTACTCACCACCATGTCATCCAAGATGTTTATGACTTTCTTCAGTCACATAGTGGACTTCACTGGGGTAAAACAGGTTGAAGGTCCAAACTGCAGTTTCAATGCAGCTTCAAAGGGCTCTACACGATCCCAGACTAGGAATAAGGGTCTTGTCTAGTGAAACGATTGGTCACTTCCTAAAAAAAAACTTTTTAACCACAAATGCTCATCTTGCACTGCTCTGTGATGCACCGCACATGGTGTAATCACGTTGGAAAGGTCACGTGACGTAGGTGAAAGTACTGATCCAGTATCTACAAAGCAAACATGCAAAGACTAAGTCAAACGCCCTTTACAAAAAAAAAAAAAAAAAAAAAAAAAAAAAAAAAGGTAAAGCAACAATGTCAGACGATTTTGAAGTTGGAGGAGAAAATGAGTTTGAGTTTTTCACCCTACTGCAGTACTTCAGTCACGCATGACCTTTCCAACGTGATTACGCAATATGCGGTGCATCGCAGAGCATTTAGGATAAGCATTTGAGGTTAAAAAGTAAATAAAGATTTATTTTTTTTTAGAAAATGACCAATCGTTTCGCTAGACCGTTCTTCCACATCTGGGATCATGTAGAGCACTTTGAAGCTGCATTGAAACTGCAATTTGGACCTTGTACCCCAGTGAAGTCCACTATATGGAGAAAAATCCTGGAATGTTTTCCTCAAAAACCTTAATTTCTTTTCGACTGAAGATAGAAAGACAAACATCTTGGATGACATGGTGGTGAGTAAATCATCAGGTAATTTTAATTCTTAAGCGAACTAATCCTTTAAAACACAGGAAAAAAGGAATTGCAAAATGAAACTCAAAGAAAAAGAATATTAAAATTTTGGCTGAAACTGTTAAGCTGATAACTGATATTAAAATCCTATACTATTGTGTCTAAATAAATTAAAATACATCATTAACTTAATTATTTTAAATGCATAACAGGCATTACAACATTATAATCTACAGTAGGAAAAATTCATATTCACTAAGATTTGCTAAAGATTGCAATTACCAAGGTTATTAAAGAATTGTTTTTTCAAAGAATTGTTTTTAAATATTAATTCTAATTGATTATTAATTAAATATTAATTCTAAAAATATCCAATATCGGCCGTTAACAAAGAATTTCTGCAGATAACTGATACACAGGTAGTACCAAACATATTGCGCACCTCTAGTTACTGTCAGTTAAAGTATTGAACTAACATTAAAGTTACGGGGACAATCTTTTTTTAAATGCACTATTCAACAATATAACTTCATTTAATCAGAGACATAGTTCTGCCACAAAAACAATGAGTGCAAAAACAATTATTGCATTTAGGTTTATTTCCATTACTACTGAGAGCATTAAAAGTAGGAAATGTTTTTCATAAAAAAACATGACCAAAAAATATTCATCCAATCATAGCATTAAGTCTGAATGCAGTGATTGGATGACCTACTTGCCTGTCAACATTTGTATTTGCACACCTCCTCACACCCTGCTCGTGCAGACATAACACGTTATCAGTGCATTCTGTAAGGACATGCAGAATTGTAGACACAGTCACTGAGCGCCACAAACAAACAGCAGCCGCCTTTTACAGTTCCTCCTGAACCAAAACAACAAGCTTATGCTGTGTTCACACCATGTATTAATTACTGTAATTACGAGATGGCAATCTGTGACGTTCAACCCGGAGCTGTTCACGTCCTCGGATTTGGAATTATGCATTTCTCTGGCAACACTATCAACGCAGAAATTAATCTGCAGCAGTCAGGTTGTACAAGTAAAAGATCCTTAGGTTGTGTACATTTATTATTATTGTAATGTTATGTGCTTTGAGACACAAGTCAATTCGACACTGTGACACTTTGTAGATCTTGCTTTCAAAGCTAGCTTTCTATTGCTAGCCTCACTAAAATTGCCTACCCTACCTTTAAACTTCAGAATTATACACCTACAGAGTCAACTATGTCCATCTGTATCTAGCTAAAATATTTACTGAGTACATAAAAAGTCAGACATTGCATCCATAAGCTCCAACTAATGTATGAACGCTGGGAGACAGAAATTCACTTCTTACTGGCAAGCTGAGCTCAAACAGCCACCAGCCAGAGAAAGAATGCATGAGAGTCAACTAGTTAGAAACTGAAGAGAAAAACCACTCAAGGTTTGACAACATGGAGCAAAAAAAGTATAATTTTCATAAAACTCTGAGTGCAATGTTTAGCCATGCAGAAATGAATGTTTCCCTTTCACCATGAATTCCACTGATCATTCATCATTTTTTAGAGCCATTGCCAATACGCATAGTTCTTTTGTGCATCTACATAGAAATAATAGAGAGAGATGACTCTCAATTGAGCCAAGGATGATGAACCCAGATGAACGCAAGCAGCTAAGTGGGAAGGAAAATGAAAAGAATCAAATGCAGAAATGTCAAGGTAGACTAAATGAAGTGACATGATGGGTGGGCGGTGAAGAATGGCTTTAGGAGTCAGAGCAGATAAAGAGTTATTGAGGCCGTTTCAAAACTAAAGATAAACTCAATCAATTAAGAACTCAATGCCACAGCTATATGTGCTTCTTTGAATGGCTTCATTCACACAGTGTTTGGGACTGATCACCTTATATACTCATGAATCATCCTGTTCATACAGAAGCAGATCGGTAAGTCATAGCAACTTATGTTTTTATATTACTTTAACACACTTGTTAAGTTGAATATACTTAAAAATGTAAGGCACCAACTGAACTCAAGTTTTTAAGTTGAAATAGTTGGACATTTTTTACAGTGTGGCCTGTAAAAGCGCATAACCAAAATCAAGCTTCTTTTCTATCCTTATGATACACATTAACCCCTGTAACCATAGTGATGGTGACAAGTAGGCGCAGCTGACATATGTGAGTGCAGTGAATAGTTGCTACTACATTGTATGATATCAGATAATACAATTACGAGTCCTAAAAATGTAAGGGTGTTAGTTCACTTATAGAATGTGGCGTCAATCTTACTTATCACAAAACTTTGTGTGAATCGAGCTGTATTCATCACTTTTCTCTCTATGCTCTTACCCCACACGGCTTATTCTTTAATTCTAATAATTTAATAGTAAAATTTTGCCAAATTTCACATTTAAATACACAACATTACTATTAAAAATGAAGAAATTCCATGGAATAAATTTTTTTTTAAAAAGGTTATTGCGACTTTTTCATTTCACAATTTCAACATTTTTTTTTTTTTTTTTTTTACTTTTTTTACGTTTTTGAGTTTACGTCTTGCGGTTTTGACTTTTTATCTCACAATTACGAATTTACAACTCGCAATTCTGATTTTTTCTCAGAATTGTGAGATAAATTCACAATTGTGAGTTATAAAGTCTGAATTGTGAGATAAAAAGTCAAAACAAGGATAAACAAGGTTCCTCGGAAAAACAATTAAATGGAAAAAAAATTAAAAGTTTAAAGCTTAAATTATTAGAAACCATCGAATATTACAATCTATCCTTTAAAACCGCAAAGCTTAGGTTTCTATGAAAAATTATCCTAATGCACAGAAACATTAATCACCACAAGCAAAATAATAAAGTGATACTATAAGACCCTAAATGAGGTTTGTGCACCTGGTAATTTAGATTCAGGTTCATAAGAGTTCCTTTTCACCATTTATATGTCGACTATTATGAAGGAGTATCCTTGAACCTGAAAAAAATATTAAATTCCTATTATTATAACTTGATGAGGTGGAAATTATGTGGTGCCATTTCATTTGTGTGCTTTTCCTGTTCAATCCATATTTTACACTAAAATATGCTGTTTGTGGAAACCAGAATGATTCGGTAGCAAAATTAACTACTTTAAAAAATAACGTGTGGTATCGTTGTTTTAAATAATATGCATTGTGTACATATCTGTGAACATCTCAAAAAATGTGTTTGATGTTTTCATGACCCTTAAACAAGCAGGAAAACATCTGAATTATGTCTGGTTAATACACCCACTTAAAATATCTGAGTCACTGAGATGTTGAGAACTAACATTTATACTTATTGTTCAGCAGACCATCTAGTCATAGCGCCTATAAAAATGTGCATGTTGTGACAATTACATCAGCAGATAATTACATCACAGCTATTCTGAGAGAGATGTAATTTGCCCATTTGCAAAATAAAATCTGAAACTATATTCTCAATAAACCATTAAATATCATATCTATCTTTCTTGTATTTACAACCGTTTTAAAGACACAATGATGTTATGAAGATAATCGAAACAAAACAAATCAGAGGGAAATAGACTGGACACATGGCACATTAGCAGAGAGCTGGAGAAAATGGAGAGAAAAGGGGTCATTTCTGTCATCTCACTGCCTCTATTACAATGTGCTGCTGGTGCTTGTTTACAGAGAGCTTTTACATGTCAGAGGAGAACAGAGGAATTGCCATCCAATTATGAGCCAGTGTAAATCATTTGACATTTCAGATTTATCATGCGTTGTGATAAAAGCTGTTAGATCTTAAAATACTGGGGGCTGTTTGAAGCAAGCATCAACAATGTTGGAAACATTTATTATGGGAGTTAATGTATCACCAATCAAGAGAATAGTTTTTGAAAGTCTCTGCTCACTAAGGATGCGTTTATTATATCGAAAATACAGTAAAACAGTAAAAATATATATTTTTTAATTTAATATATTTTAAAATGTAATTTATTCCTGTGATGCAAAGCTGAATTTTCAGCATCATTACTCCAGTCTTCGGTGTCATATAATCCTTCAAAAATCAATCTAGATTTGCCACTCAAGAACATTTCTTATTATTATCAATGTTGAAAAGTTTTGAAAGTGCAAAACAACTAAATTAATAAGGTTCAAACCAGTGTTAAATTTGTTAATAATTTGTCACTATTTTCATCAACAACTTTTTTTTTTTACACACAAAACGAGACGATAACTAAATAAAAATCAGTTTTGAATGACAAAAACTATGACAAAAATCTATTGACATTTTCGTCAACTAATAAAAACTAGATGAAAATGTAAGGGTGGGACAATCAAGTCATAATGATGTCCTGCACTGCACACATTTGAAGTGTAATGCGCTGATCTACCCGGCAGGACATAAGTTGGCATGCTGCATGTCTCATAAAATGTTCAAAAATGTAAACGTCTGGGTGAAAGAGAAGGGCAGACATATGGATAGATCTGAAAAAGTGTGACGACACAAAAGAGAGCTCTATATTTAGTAGGGTTTTCTGTGTGCATGGCTGCGAGCTTCGGGTGTGTTTCTTTTGAAAGCCGTCTCTCAGACAGCGTACAAGTACTGAATTGAGCTCTCTTTCATGTCTTTTTGCACCTGAATGGATAAATACACAACATTATGTCAAAATGTAAACACAGACAGTTATGTCTTAAGTAAACATGACAGTTTTAAAGTGACAGCAGCCTAATAAACCTGCTGCCGCCTGTGCCCTTAATATAAATCAAATAACAAAAGTTTGTATTGCATGTTCAAATTTTAATATTAATAATAATAACAGGTTAATGTTTTCTCCAGGAGTAGCCTATATAATGGATTTAAAAATTTTAGAGAAATTCTTAATTAATGCACTACATTTTAACTAAACCCATTAGATTTTAGTAAACCCATTAGATTCTACAGTAGATTTAGTCCAGGGGTTTTCAAACCTGTCCTGGAGGACCCCCAGCACTGCATATTTTGTATGTCTCCCTCATCTAACACACCTGATTTAAGTCATCAGCTCATTAAAGCAAAGCCACTGGAAGGCAAGCCTGCAACCTTTAGCCAAAAAAGTGTAATGGCTAATGCTCTGGCGGTACACGCAGGGAAGGAGACCAGAGGCCGTTTTTTGAATGGATTTCAATGGATGAGAGACTTCACTATGCTGATTAAACAGCTTTTGTGGGGAAATGGCTAATCATTTAATTAATCGACAGCCTGTTTGCCAATCTTCAGCATGTTTTACACTAAACAATACTTTCGTTGGGAACTATATGTAGATTTTAGCTAGAAAAAATTTATTTTTTTTAAGAGAAGGCAGACTAGGGAATGTTGCGACAGGTAGGACTAATTTACGGCATTACCAACAGCAAATGTGCCGCATTACTGTTTAACAATAGATGTTGTGTAAAAGCCACTGGAAAGCAAGCCTGCAACCTTTAGCCAAAAAAGGCTCCGGCTGTGGCGGTACACAGGGAAGGAGTTTTGAACGCCAGGCACTGATGTCACTGCCATTACACAATAGGCTGAGAGGTGCCGCACGTGATTAGGTTAGCCGTTACGCTTTCTCCAATGGTAAGAGATACAGACCCTCTTATCTCCTTATAATATACAATCTCTGCTGCAAGACCTGAAGTGGGTGTGTCAAATAAGGGAGACATACAAAATGTGCAGGGCTGGGGGTCCTCGAGGAAAGGTTTGAAAACCCCTGATTTAGTCGACTAAAATCTTATGATATTTAGTTGACTAAAACTAGACTAAAACTAAAACAATTCAGATGACTAAAATGACTAAAACTAAATGGCATTTTAGTCAAAAGACTACAGCCCTGTCCCAAATGGCACAATTAATTTGCACTTATGGTGTTGTGGACTTACAATGGCTGCCACGTGTGTGTGTCCATTAAGTCCACAGAACATAGGGTGTCCCATTTGTCACTTTAGGTTTCAGAAGTGTGCTCATGAGCGGCCCCATTGCGGTCGATATGCGCCCTCGATGTGCACTTTTGCCGAGCCCGCACTGAAGCGAGCTCCGCAGCAGACTTCTTCCAGACAGTCAAAGCGGCATTACATCACGAAAGTGTGGACTCGTAGGAAGATGTTTAGGGTGCCATTTGGGACAGGGCCTATGACTAAAACTAAATCAAAATTTGCTGTCAAAATTAACACTGGTTCAAACAAAAACACACAGGCCTGACCTTGGATGAGAGAACATATTGGTTTTAATTTGAAATTTTGAAGTAGTTTTTTTTACAGTGTGTATGATTTTTTTTTCTCTGGAACACAAAAGAAGATATTTTGAAGAATGTTGGTAACCAAACATTTCTAGTGACCATTGAAGTCTAATGTATGGACAAAAAAACACTGACACATTTATTCACATGTTATTCAGAAGAAAAAAAAAATTTGGAACAGCATGAGGGTGAGTAAATGATGACAGAATTTTCATTTTTGAATTGAGTTTTTTTAAATAACTTTTGTGAGACTTAGAGAGTGTTATAACCAGACTCCAGATTCCAGCAACAAGCAATTTGTCAGTCCACACCAGACTCGACTACGAGACGCAACAAAATCCATCAAAAATCACAGCCAATCAGAAGAGCATGTGGGCAGTCTCTCTTTGTAAGCGCACCAAAATAGATCAGTACATAATCAAATTCATAAATATTACACCGTTTTAAAATACATACTGAGTGACTGAAACAATCTTTGTCATAGAATAGACTTGTCTGATTAGACTGAGTCCACACTTTCAACATTCCTCTTTCCTTTAATTAATGTACAAGATCTGAGGTGAATTATCCATTGTCGTTTCAGTATGGCTATAAAAGTCACGATGATATTCAAATTCACATTAGGCACTTTTTACATTAAATAAAGCACACAAACAGTACCTGAGATTATCATTGTCATTCTAGTATGTTGTTGTTCCAGCCGCGACATCGCAGAAAAATAGAAATAATTTCTAAAATAGAAACATCACGTATTGCCATCATGCCTGGTTAGGACAAAAACTCTGATTAACATGAGAAAGATACCTGGGCAATTTCAGCGTTATGGACGTGACATTTGGAGTCAAAACTTGAAATATAAATGCTCAAAGAATGCATTTAATACCAACATATTGAACCGTCTATTTATATATTCATAATCCCTTACTTAAGGAGTCCCGACATTAGAAAAATGTCAGTCTATACAATCGTTTTATATTTTAGATGAGGGAAATGTACATGCGTTACGGACGTGACAAAAAAAGTCACAAAGTTTTGGGTGACAACATATTTTTTAGGAATTCTGTGAATTACATTGCGCGAACCAAAAGTAATATTGCCCACCGCACCAAATGAAGAAGGGTTGGCTCTCCACAGAGCATAAAATAATAATTTTATGACCTCAAGCAAGCATTTAATCTACCAAATATTGAAATCTGGGATACCAGTATGGTAAGACTGCACAATTTATCAACTTTATACTATGTATTGCAAAAGGTTATGGATTAGACCTATTTCTCATGTTGACAAAGCGTGTGCATTGTTCATGAATCAATTTAGAGATCATGATTTTCCTTCTTACAGAACTGCTTGCTAAAATACATTGACAAATATTAATGTTTATCATAACGCAGTTTAAAATTGCATGTTTTTCCCACGGTCAGGTGAACCGATTGACGTACACTATTGTCAATCGCAATCATGTCAGTTTTGTACTGAGGGACGTTGTGGTGGAAAAAAATTGGGATGGGAGGAACTTTGTTTTTTCCAAATCTTTTGCGTTCCCTCACAATATTTGCATTCCCTCGCAAAACTTTTGCGTTCCCTCGCAAAGATATTTGTGTTCCCAAGCAAAACTTTTGCATTCCCTCGCAAAGATATTATCGTTCCCTTACTGTGAGCTCGGACAAACACTTCCTCTTTAATGTCTCGCTGGCTGGCAGTAGTGTTTCAGTTAGTTCCATACGTTAATAATGCATGGGTCATAGAGTTTGAACTTGTTGGACTCAAATATAAAGAAATGCAGTCAGTGCTTAAGTCATGGAGTTCAGTAAAGTTGCCAATATATTCACAGATTCAAACTTCCCGGATCAATAACTCGTGAGCTAAAGGTGAAGTTATTGAGTCAAGTTATTGAGTATTTTTTATAATATAAAATGAAAGGGTTTGGGGTTTTGCACTTTTCAGACGGTCCCTTCAGACTTGTCTCTTGCTGCCTGCTCATAGAGACCAATTTATATATTATAGAGCACATTTGAGGAAAATTGGGTTGTTGTAGCTCATTGTCTAGGTTACTATGATTGGAAATAGCTGCATTTGTGTTTTAACAACGTTTAGCTCACGAGTTATTGATCCGGGAAGTTCGAATCTGTGAATATCTGCGAGGAAACGCAAAAGTTTCTCGGGGGAACGCAAAAGTTTTAAAAAAAATAAATAATAAAAATTCCTCCCATCCCAATTTTTTCCACCACCATGTCCCTTTAGGGGCTCTGTAGTTTTGTGTATGAATGATCACACGGTTTTCAGTTAGTTTGTGCAGTTTAAAGCAGAGTCTTGAGTCAAAATGATCAAACTTTATTTCAAGTCAAAATTATTGCAATCTTATTATTTTTATTTTGTCAGCTTGATCGCACAGATTGTGATCAATAGGCTATTCATTTTTTAACCAACAGGTAAAAACGTGACATCCCGAGGGAAGTGTCCTATGAGACACAATGCTCTTCTATAAGTTGTACTGTATCAAATAGGCCTACCTTTTGATGTTCATATTTCGTTCTATAACTGGCAAGAGGAAAAGAAGATTGGTTCATGTGCGCTTGATCCGCTTGATCTGCCGCTTACAGGCGCCGCAGTAGCTAATCTGTCACGCGCCGTAGGCTATTAAAGAGTGACATCTATTGTTTAAATTTTGTTATAAAATCGACTGAATTTGACAGTTGAACCTTTTTCATATTAAAACTAATGAAGCACAAAGAGTATTGCGACTATTGGATACGTTCTGATATACAGTAAGCCTGAAACAGAGCACAGCAATATAAAGAAGCAAAGTCATAGGATTTAATATAAAGCGTCCGTAACGGTCACGTCCGTAACGGTCACGTCCGTAACGCTTATTATGGTTGTTCAGAGCAAAGTAGTGAGATGAATTGTTGATCCTAATAAGCATAAACATAATTTAGCTTTGCAAATAAAGTTTCAAGTTATTTGCATTTCTAATTGTTATATAACAAACTTAATCTTTAAAACGTTATGGATGTGACAGAGCACTGAAGCGTCCTGACCTCTATTCCAGCCCTTATAAATTCAACAGGCAGAGCTGTTATGACAAAATGACTGTATTTATTTCTCAGGCATGCCTCCGTCTTTCTACACAATGCTTACTGTTAAAATAAAGTTTTCTTTGATCTCTTTTTTGAAAGTATGAAATATGGTTGGTTGAAAATTTAATTTAAGCATTGTTGCTTACCTCATATATTGTGGATACATTTCTATTAGAGCACATTAATACAGTATATTACAGACCTAAATGGACAATTTAAAAAGGGTTTTGTTCTTTTGGTAAAAACCTTTTTTTTTTTTCATGGTAAAGATGACCTTTGCGTGGAATTGCCCACCTTTAAATCGCATGTCGTGGCGTCACGTCTGGTTAGGACAGGGTGTTAGTCTGAACATCGTGTGAAAATCGTGTTTTAAAGACTGCACAAGGAGAAGAATTAAAAAGTTTTTGAAGCAAAAGAAAAATTCTGCTATAGACTCCCAGCCAGAAGAATAATAAAAAAAAGAATGGCAACAAAAATAGCAAGGACACACAACTTCAGAGCTTGGCCCATAACTAGGACAGTAAAAGGCTTTAATTTTGTTTCCTTTATATTGTGCAATGACATTTGTACATTTTATCATTAACACAGAGGGCAGAAAGAAAGACTGCCTCATGCTATGCTTTCAGAAACCTGTGAAGAGGCAACGTAGGGAAGAGTTCTTATCTCTGAAAGTAAGCGGTACAAATTGGAGAGCGTTCGAGCAAGTCCCACAATATCATTGGAATAATGAGGGCTATTTGTTTTCTGGGGGTTTTTATACCAGTGAAAGTGGGAATTTAGTTTTCTTTTAGGAGACTGAGAACAGAGATACAGAGGTGGACAATGAAAGCAGCTAATAATGACAGATCAAACCTGAAAAACACAAGGGTCATACTATGGGCAAATAAGAGCGATAGATTATTCTTAAACATCTTAGAAAGACCATTAAGTTGCCATCTTAAAACATAATACATAAAAACTCCTTTTGGGGGCTTCCCAATTGTAAAAAATAATGTTTTTTTTTGTTTTTGTTTTTTTTTTAAATGCAGAAAATTTTATGTTAGAGTTAAGGCGGGCGTACACCGTGCAAGACACTCTTGAGGTCCTGAGGCACTGCACACATTACGAGTCAGTTAACCTGATAAACGTGTCAAAGCAGCTGGTACACGGCACCACTGTGCTGCACGGCAAACCGGCGATAATCGCATAAGGTTTCGAGCTAAACACGGAGACCGGAGCTTTCAATGTTGCTCCTATAGCTTCGGATAGAAAAAAGGAAGAAAATAAAAGGACAAGTGTGCAAATGATTTGGTAAAAAGCAGAGAACAACACAGCCATTCCTATAAACAAAAACAACTAGAGAATGCATTTGTTTGTGCGTGTGCATGTGTGCGTGTGTGTCAGTGTATGCGCACGCTGTATGGTTGCAGCCACTGGGCTATAATAATATTCATAGATCTAGCCTATGTGACATGGTTGTGTATGATTTGGCAATGGGGAACAGCTATACACTGGTCAAAATTGGGCCGACTCCCCGAATTGTTTAAAGATGTTAAAAAAAGAGTAAGAGTAATAGTGTGTGTGTGTGTGTGTGTGTGTGTGTGTGTGTGTGTGGCAACTCACTTGGTAAGGGTCGACTATGGTCCATAACGTCTTCCTCCAGACCTGGGTTGAAACTGCTGCTGCTGCTGCGTCGTTCGCTAACCAAGCTGGAAGGGCTTTCCATGTGAAAGCTGGTTGGAGTTGGATTGGTAATGCTGGGCTGCAGGGGTGTTTGCACTTGGCCTCCACTCGATTCTGAGTGCAAAGACTTTCTCAATTAAAAACATTCTTCTAAATTCAAAATCAAAAGAAAATTCTAAATTTAAGCTGAAGAGGTGAGCGTTTTTTTTTTTTTTTTTGAAAATCTATATGGAAACTGATTATCTTTTTACAATCCACACTAGTATTGGGGCACTAGTAGCACAAAAATTACACAAAGCAGTTATAAAGGCAAGCTTTTGTTTAACTTAGTGGGCTTTTATTCCATTTTTGCGTTTTCTGTGAAACATACAGTAGATCTGACAGATGGAGTTGTTTAAGTTTGTACAAGTTAGTGTGTATTTGCCAGTGAATTTCCAGAAAGTGTGTATTACCGGAATCTCTTCTTTGATCGGTCTCAGACGTGAAGGTCTTCCTGTCACTGTTGCATTCACCGAGCTCGTCATCACTGCCATCGCTTTCACTTACGAAAACTTTAGAGAGAGACAGAGACAGAAAGACAAAATGCGAGAAAGTTAATATGACGAGTAAAAAGCAACAGAGGGTGATGCAGGATAAAAAACATAGCGTTGTACATACACAGGGATACACATAGGTTTGTATGAACATTAAACGAAAAGTAGCAGTCAAAAATAAAAATTGTTCCAAACCTGTATGAATTTCTTTCTTCTGCTGAACACAAAATATATTTGGATAAAATGGATAACCAAACTGATGGATCCCACTGACTTCCATAGTATGGAAAAAAATGCTATAGAAGTCAATGGGGCCCATCAACTGTTCTGTTACGGACATTCTTCTATAACTTCAAAATAACTTATTTTGTGTTCAACAGAAGAAATTCATACAGGTTTGGAACAACTTGAGGGTGAGTAAATGATTACAGAATTTTCATTTTTGGGTGAGCTATTCCTTTAAACACAGACCAAAAGACACTGTAACACTGATGAATAAACAGTATAAGGTAAGGCTATTAAAAGCAGTCCTAAACTAGTTTTTGTTAATACAATAAAGTTAGTAAGATGGTATGAACCACCACAAATAAAGTGGTATTTTGGGTCAAGGTTACAAAAACCACTGTTACCATGGTAAATAACAATACTAACATGATCTGTTAATGAAACATATGGACACCGATCCTGATGAATGAACATGCAAATCTTTCCCATCACACAAACGACTTACTAGTTCTGTAATTTATTGGTACTTTTATGGTAATTTCATGACTTACTAATTGACAACATAACTACAAAGTTGCATACTCTTAATTTCATTTATTCCTTCATATTTGCATGTGCAATTGAAGATTGAGCACCGCGAGCACAGTATAACATCTGACAGGACAGGATAGTTTGTTTTCTGAGGTGAGAGACTTTTTATTTTGTAACGATTTACAAAAATGTCAGAATAATGACACTGATATATAGCCTGATAGCATCTCATCTGACCACAGATACTTTTCAGGACAAAATGTTTTTCTCAGACACAGTTTACTTTAATTGCATCTGACAGAAGTGTCAACAGCTTTCACATGTATCTTTCAAAATAAAAGTCTTGCATCAGAAGAACATTTAGAATTACTTTTTTGTTTCTTTGACTAAACACTCCGCGACCCACCACTTGAGAAACAGCACAGTATCATCAAATACATGAATGCATTCATTCTCAACCAATCTGTAAAACAGCTCAGGGCAACGCAAGAAGGTAAATTGGAAAATAAAAAGTAGAACAGAAGCATGGGGGCAGAGAGACAAAAAATGAGTGTGTCGCTACAATACTATCATTCACTTCTTCATTCCACTGTTTCTCCTGTCATTTTCTAAACAGAGGCAGGTAAGGATTTTGTGAGGAACTTCTGAGTGGCTTCAAGTGGACATGGACCTTTTGGCTGTCTTTCCAAAGCCTTCATCATCTCAGCAGAACACGCTTGCCCCCGATCAGCGACTTGAGCCCAAGCTGAAAATTAATATTTTTATCGGAGAGAGAAAAGGCAAGCTTCGGATCAGCACCGTTCTGCCTTCTAATTTGCTGCACCCCATCTGCCATGGTTTCAATCAGAGAAAGTAGGATGGAGGTGCAGTGTTGTGGTGTGTGTGCGAGCAAGTCAGAGAGAGAGAGAGAGACCTGTCTCCTGTCCTGTCACAGACTCTCTCTCTCATTCTCTATACCCATCTAATACCTCCCACCTCTCCAATCTGGCTTGATGAAAACAGCCATAGAGCAGCAAATTCTGTCATCATGCTGAATCATTGTTACACACACAGGTTGGTTTGCCCTGATCTACTGTATAAACCATCAAAACACTTTTGATGTGTTTATAGTGTGTATGTGCATGCATTTTGATGTTTACCAAGAAACAATGTGTGAGACTTGGAAAAGAGGCTAAATATATTTTACGAAAGTACTTCTGAGACAAATCTATCAAACAGATGAAATCATCATGTATAAAGCTTCAGTTGATACCAAGTCAAATTTGACCTGCAACACAATAGGTGTTACAATGTCAACTGGCTGTATCTCTAAAATACTTTTTAAAAAAATCTGGAAAAAACAAATTACTTTTATTTTGAAAGTCTTAACCTATTTCCCAAGTTTCATTCTTGTACAAAAAACTATAGCTGTCTATAGCTGTCAAAAGTACTGATTTCGGTACCTATCGGTACTGAAATTTTAAAAATGTGATGCTTTGAGCGCTCTTGAGCGGATTCGTAAACACCTCTGATTGGCCATTGTGTTGACGCACTCATTGGATATGTCTGTGATTGGCTACAATTTTTCTACAAATATAGTATACTTGAAGCGAAGCCAGACACTGAGTGCGCCAGAAGGACTGCCGCTTTTGCATAGTTTGGGCTTGCCGTTTAATACTCATTTGAAACTTAGCAAACTGGCAGATCCAGTATAACTCTGTCATGGAAACTAGCATGTATAAACCTTAATTAAACAATTTAATAATCAATTAAAAAGGAATTTATACCTGTATGATATTACGCTGTAACCACATTGGACCATGAGGTTTGGAAAATGGATGGATGGATGGATGGATGATTCAGGGAATTCATTCGGCACGACCCTCACAGTACATTATGTGTATTTTCTAGCTGTTCAGTGTACATCAGTTGCACACTCGTTATTCAGGTGCATTATGCGACTGACTGAATGAGTGAATGAGCGGATAACATACACTATGGTTTCAGACACCGCTACAAATGGCTGTCCCCTCAAATATTGCCCTATTTAAGTATAGGGGGCGATTTTGGATATAGCCTATGATTTTTTTTTTTTTTTTTTTTTTTTTAAACGCATCTTCTGGGTCAAAACTGACTTGAATGCAATAGAGGTTTTTTAGAAACAATGAATTAAGATACTTTAAATATCTAGTTCTAAACTGGTTTTGATCAAGGACCCAGATTTTGCACTGGACATGTGTCAAATCCAATAACAGAACTGTTTATTGTACAATAAAAATGTCTATGAAAAAAAAAAATCAATTTCAGTTAAAATTCACTTATTAAAAAAAAATTAAACATGCTAGTCTTTTTGTCATGAAATCATGTCGCAGATATGGCGTGGGTTGCACTATACGAGATGAAACGATCGATTTTTGTGTCCCGACGCTCATTGTCATTTATAAATCAACATGACTCCCAACGTCAAATGGTAGTCTGAACCTGGCATAAGAGTGCTGTGCTCTTCAAAAATCCCTTGGTGGAGGAAACTAAACGTCTTAAACCGTAAGAACCAGACTAAAGCAGTTGCTTGTTTAAAGTTGGCATGAAACAAGTTGTGATAGCCTTTTCTTTTAAATTGTGAAGTATATCCGAGGAAACGGCTTCTTGAACAAGAAAAAAATGTAGGGGGGGACTTGATTTTGTCCATCAGGAATTGATTGGATGGTTGTGGTTTGCCATTGCTGTGATGTTATGTGAGTGACAGGTTGTGACATATGCCCCCGGTTTCACAAACAAGGCTTAAGCTAGTCCCAGACTAAAATGCATGTTTGAGCTGTTTTAACTGAAAGTAACTTGTACTGATATATCTTAAAATATGTCAATGCCATTGTTTTGTCTCAAGATGCACACCAGTAACATTTCTTTCTAAGGCACATTTATAAAAGTTACTTAAACGCTCTAATTAAACTAAGGCTTAATCCTGGCTTAATCTAAGCCCTGTCAAAAAACACCATGGCCCGGTTTCACAATCAGTCTGAAAATAAAGTTGTGTTTATTAAGATATCGGGTTGACACAGCAAGTTCTTATGAGAATATCACTTTACATGTCAGCCAATCTGCTCTTCCTGTCTTCAGAATAAACTGCAATATGGACTAAATTGAGGTCCATTCAATGGTCCTGCTACACAAGACTTGAATAACAGTAAGTTGGTTTAGTGGGTCAGCTAAGTGATCTCCCACCCTGACCAGCTAAGATGTGAAAAAAAAAGCAATTATCCTGCTGATGAATCATTTATATTATACCATAATATAGTTTTGCATAGCCAGACCTTCAAACTGACCGCTGAAGGTCTAGACTACAAATCTCACAACGAATCACAGATCATTTTGTTTGGGGCATCCCTACAATAACAGACTGGTGTGTAAAACTCTTCGAGGTATTCTATAGTCTATGCCGCAAATTTCACATACTTCATATACTTTTGAAAAGCCAGTGTTTAGTTGATCCCAATAAGCGCTCACTGTCACAGTTGTAAACATGATGGCTTTCTTCTTCCTTGAGGGGGTTTGGCGTCACCCCAGCTTTGTATCCAGGGGGACTGTTAATGAACGCAACACACAAGTTTCTCGGAAATCCTGTAGAATTCAACTTTGAAACTCCTGAAGTGTTTCCAATTTTGCGTGCCAACATTACTTAATATCCACTAGAGGTTCCTGGCAATTATTCAGATAATAGCAAAGAAAAAAACAAAAAACAAAAAAAAAAACACAACCAACCTAATTTGTAAACTGAAATCTGTGAAAATGTTGAAAATGAGTTCTGACTTCTTTGATATTTCAACTGAACCATCAAAATTTAAATAAAATAGCATATCACTATTATCTCTACCTAGACACCATCTGTGACTAAGACACCTACGGACAATTGTAATTTCCCTCAGCCTGTTATTTACAGTTGCTCCTGATATTTAGAAACGTTCAGTCACATTACCAGCAATGACAGCAGAGGCCATACAACAGAATGAAGAAAAACTAACCTCTGCTAGGGCCAGAGTACTTCAGCTGACTGTACTTCAGCAGCCAACTGAAATGTCACTAGACTTACAGTTAAAGGTCTCTGCAAATATGAAGTGATTGTTTACTTTCGGTCAAACAGAGAGAGGCATCCACAGGGCTTCAGTCATGAAGCAGATGTATGAAGCAGATCAAATTAATGTGGAATGAATCGCTGTATGTATCCTTACCATTAATGAATTGTTTACAGACACCATTTCATTAGGGATACCTTTTTTGTTCTTGCAGTGTTTGTACTTGTTGCACCACTGGACCATGAATGTTTTTGGGTCAGTGACAAAAAAAGACATCCAATATCAAAAAATCAACACATGTGCCAAGTTAAAAATGTAATTCTTTGTTTTTGTTGGATTTGTAGATTTTTATTTGTACATCATGTTATGATACAATAAAAAAGATTTACACACAACATATAAAATATTACATACTTAACCTAAAAAGTATTTCCAAAAATGTTGTCTTGGGATTATACCATTAAACATATTAAACTATCCTTACTGTGTCATAAAAAGATTTTATTTTAAAGAGATCTGACCTTGACACAGATGATTTATAAGAGTCCTCTCTGTAATATAAATTCCCATTTTATGGTTTTCTTGCCACATGACAACAAATTGGCTTCCTGCATATTAGTTACATGAATAGTTTCTACATTGGACCATATGCACTGTGTAAGTAAATCATATAAGTGCCCTGACGACACTGAAAAGCTTGCAGAGATTTACAACAGCCAGTTTTTGAGCCAACCATGCAACCACATTTCCCTCGGGAGACTTTAGGTGCGTCCCAGTTTGCGTACTTATGCACTATTCTATGCTGTTTTGTAGTTTTTATAAATGTAAAAGGCTGTAAAACACTGCCTGTTGTAGTTTTACAGCCTAAGCTTCTTGAAGAATACGAAAGTGTGGTTTTGGCAGAACCACTTGGAAGGCGATCATTTGTTTATATAAGCCATATGCATTTACATTTTTTTCGAAAATGACGATCGTTTCGCTAGATAAGACCCTTATTCCTCATCTGGTATCGTTTAAAGCCCTTTGAAGCTGCACTGAAACTGTAATTTTGACCTTCAACAGTGGAGTCTATTGAAGTCCACTATAAGGAGAATAATCCTGGAATGTTTTCATCAAAAACCTTCATTTCTTTTCGACCGAAGAAAGAAGGACATGGACATCTTGGATGACATGGGGGTGAGTAAATTATCAGGAAAATTTTATTTGAAAGTGGACTAATTCTTTAATTGCAGCTTTTCACTAACAGGTGTTACCTCCCAACAAAGAAACCAAAAATTAGGGATGGGTCACATTGGACGACAAGTCTATTAATGTGGTTGACTACAGTACTTCATCTAAATTTTGTGTTGTTGTATTGATAAATTTAGCAATGATTATTTAATTATTGTGCTAACAGAATGCTGTTTTAGACCTTCAGCATGGTGAAACTCCATTATAAAAGTTGTTTTTTTATTCTCAAGAACCCTGCATTTTGTTCCATTGCACACAACAATGTGTTTTATAAAAACACCCTCTGAAAAATGCATCCAATCAGGTTCAACTGATCCTGAAACCAGGCAAATTATACAGGATCTCAGTTATTCAGGCAACCATATGACTAGCTGATTTTGAGAATGTTTAGTTTTTTGCATCCATATAAAATATTCAAACAAAACATTCACATGAGCTAAATATATTTACTCTTTTTCAAATTCTCTGTCACCAACATAAACATTACTAGAAACACATTTATGGGTAACTTTCAGAGCCCATCAATTCAAGACGTGCCTCAAAGTTTTATTCTTCTCAGACAAAATGGGATTCTCCATTGTCAAAGACTCCCTCCCTCGTGATCAGATATTCTAAACAAGCGCTCATTACCCATCCGACCAGCGCATTATCATCCCAAATCTGTTATGGCTGCCAGATGCTAGATTTTCATGAAATTCCAATGAGCTGTATTTGACAAATTTACATACGTTTAGCCTGATTAACCCACTAGCATTAATTCATGAGTATACAGAAATGACTCTGGCTGGCAGAGTCTAGAGAAGCAGGCACACCAGTACGCTGATAACACACAAAAATCAGCTTATTGAAATAAGCTGTTGTCTGGGTTTACATGCAAACCAGTAACCTGACAACGCAAGTAAACTTTCTTAATAAATCAGGTTATTTCCCGTTATTGACGTCGAAATGAAATAATTGCATAGAAACCAAAGAAGAATACTGCAACATGTCAGTGGGAAACTTATGGCTCATATATTATCCTCTCATGCAGTTACAGATGCAGCATTTTGACTGTACCACTTCTGCTTATGCTGCACAAGATGAGAACACATTTATAATTATTTGAGTTTGCGATATATTTCCTCTTCCCTCACTGCAAAAATGTTTACTCTGTCTGGATATGCCTAAATCCATAGTAAGGACACATTCCTGTCACATATCACACATGCGCACTTCAATAAGCCGACAGAAAGCAGGTTAATGTATTTATATGCTGGGCGAAATAGGCGTAAGGGGCAAAAAGCTAGCTGTGACGATTGGTTTATGCTTAAGCTGTTTATGACCTTACTCCGATAAAGGAAAACAGGTAAATGCATTTATATGATCACATGCATTTTCGGCTTAATAAGCATAATTGGGTTAAGAACGTGAATGTTAACACACTCAATTTTGATGGAGAAATAAGCAGCTGAAGTTGTAGTTGTGTTAACTGTTCATTCGACAGTAGTTTCTGTAGCACTTAGTGTGTTTAATGCTTAAGGTTTCTGGTAGATAAGATGTACTGTAAAGTGCTTCTATTGCCAGAGTAATTACTTGAAGATTATTTGTCAAATCAAATCACCTATATTTATATAGTGCTTTATATGATACAGGTTACTTCAAAGCAGCTTTAATAAACAGGAAAATAACATTCCAAATTTGTACTAAAATGGATGACTGAGTCCTGTAAAACAACTTTACAAAGCAGAAGTTTAATTTGTGAAATCACTGTTTAAATCTGAAAGCAGCTGAGCAGAATGTTTAGATAATCATCATTCTCCTTTCTGTCGTGTCCCCCAGAGCATCTGGGACGGGAAGAGCTTCACCTGCATGTCCAATCACATCAGAGTGAGTGAAACTGTATCCAGTCTAACCATCAGAGGAACAGAAAGATTTTCAATCGAAGGTGTATCTATATCGCTCTGTCACAGTTATTGAGATGTGATGATTTTGACCTGTCAACATTAAAAGATGTTCCAGAGTAAATACAAGTCAAGCTCTATCGACAGCATCTGTAGTGAGCTGACGGATCCCCAGAGGGTTTAACTGCAGAAATCTCAAGCTTGCATTTTGATAAATCACTTTTTTTAATTCTAATCCAATGTTTTCCCATGCACTTACAAACTGAGGGATGAGTGAGAATAATATTGTGGTATTTAATTTACAGTAAGTCAGAGATGACGACTTTAATAAAACCTGCAACATTTCTTTAAATCAATTCTTCTCTGCCTCTGCAATTTTTTGTAATACCCTCTGAAAACAAGTTTTTCAACTACTAGTTTCAAAATACCAGAGCAAACATGCTCTGTTTAATCATATTTCAACTAGATCAATACAGGTTTATTACTATTCTATCAACATTATTGCGCTTGTTCACAAAAAGCCTTGGAAACATTTACTCTCAGCTTGCTGATTCAATACTACTAAAAAAAAGACATGATGTATAAAATGAAATAATTGCACAAATTTAGGGATTATTTTTGTCTTTTCATTATTCCACAAATAAGTTCCACAAAGTTTTATAATAGATAATATACACTATATTGCCAAAAGGATTGGGACACCCCTCCAAATCGTTGAATTCAGGTGTTCCAATCACTTCCATGGCCACAGGTGTATAAAATCAAGGACCTAGGCATGCAGACTGCTTCTACAAACATTTGTGAAAGAACGGGTCACTCTCAGGAGCTCAGTGAATTCAAGCGTGGTACCGTGATAGGTTGCCACCTCTGCAATAGGTTCATTTGTGAAATTTCCTCAATACTAAATATTCCACGGTCAACTGTTAGTGGTATCATAAAGTGGAAGCAATTGGGAACAACAGCAACTCAGCCACGAAGTGGTAGGCCACGTAAAATCACAGAGCGGAGTCAGTGCATGCTGAGGTGCACAGTGCACAGAAATCACCAACTTTCTGCAGAGTCAATAGCTACAGACCTCCAAACTTCATTAGGCCTTCAGATTAGCTCAAGAACAGTGAGTAGAGAATTTCATGGAATGGGTTTTCATGGCCGAGCAGCTGCATCCAAGCCTTACATCACCAAGTGCAATGCAAAGCGTTGGATGCAGTGGTGTAAAGCACGCCACCACTGGACTTAAGTTTTACACAAAGTTTCACACAAAGCTATATGACTTCAGAAACCTGGAATACACTACATGACTTTGAAAGTCTGAACATTTTTAAACACCAGGCATCATCCACAGACAAAAATAGGGATCATACACTAATTGACTGAGGATCACACATCACCAGACTTTGAAACTGTCAACAGTTAAAGCCCAAAATCTGCAGACTGGCTCTGACTTTCTGCAAATAGCAACGACTCCTCCAGACTGAAAGACGAGTGAAAAAAAAAAAAAAGTGTTGTAGTGTATTCCAGCATTTAGAATAAAGTACATGATTCTTAGGCCCTGTTTACACTAGTGTGTTTTCATTTTAAAACGAATAACTTTTGCTACGGTCAGGGGCATAGCAGCCACAGGGGACGTGGGAGACACAAAGCGACTGCACTAACACGATATTTAACCCCCGGAACGAGAGTGGGCTAGTTTTGTACTAGTTTTGAGAAACAATTGAGTGGATTTTGTGGTAAAAACCTGGCAACCCTGCTTGATTCTTTTGTGCATGCAGGTCAGTTCAGAACCATGATCTGTTCACACTGGAAATCTGATATTGGCCACATTTAAAACAACAATTTGAACAGCTATACAAAAAAAAAAAAAAAAAAAAAATCAGATCTGAGCAAAAAACGGAATTGAGCATTTAGGCTCGCAGTGTGAACGTAGCCTGATTGAACGATTGAATGGACTTAAACTTATTCAAGCTATATAGGCAAAACTAAAATCCACTGTTTCTATTTAGGCTGTATGGTATTCAGCCAGCTTAAAACGGCAGGCACTCTTCTGAAAACAGAAGAGAGCACTTAAGCGGCACAGTGTTTTGTTTTGTTTTTTACAGACATTTTGGTAGTTATGATACAGAATATCCACAGAAGTCTTACCAGTACCTGATTTCACAAATAGTTTGTTTCTGAATATAAAAATATTTGAAGAACTTATGTGGCGCTCCCATTGAAAACAATTGAAAAAATATGCTGGCCTAAGGAAAAACACTTTGGTGGACACAGCCTTAGTGAATAAGGTCTGGAATAACATGAAGGTGAATAAACATTGTAAAATATTTGTTTTTAGGTTCACTTTAGAGTATGAACTGGGTCAAAATGACCAGCAACAGTGTAGAGAACCCATAAACCAATTCGCTAACATAAAGAACCTACAATGTAATAAAGACATTTTTAATCTGCAAGGTGTATATAACCAAGTATGGTTCTTGATGAGAACAAAATCATTTGTTGAGCCTAAAATGCTACAAAAACCTCTGAAGAACCCTTGTAAGAGTGTATGTTATCGGAGGGTCAGGAGGGGAAATTTCTAAATCAACATGCACTTTTATCATGCTTTATTCAGCAACAGCCTCTGATATGCTCGTGCATAATAGCAGCAGGTGGTATGGACCAATTACTCTATGTTAGTCCCACAAAAAGCCTTTCAGACCTCATTTATTCAATCATCCTTTAAAAGGATACAGTCAGAAAAGGTGTCCACCCCTACAACACTAATGCACCTCATACACCTCTTACTCTTAAGCATGTGTGGATAGTACCAAGCCACATTTGTTATTCTAAGGCTGGTTTAACAAAAAAGGAAAAGACAAATTGTATGTCAACCATATATGAACTGCAGTCTAGGAACATATGAACAGATGTGCTCCTGCCAATGTGAACCATTCCATCGATACATCTTCGTAAGGCTATAAAGAAGCCCCATATGTGGAATTGATGAACGTTCCTGAACATCTTATTTGCATGTCAGAGATAATCAAATGCATGAGAAACCGTGTGACTGTAAAATCTGATGGGCCACAAGCTTTATTATACGTAATAAAAATGATGATATATTGGTCCTCTGAGTGTCTCTACTGAGAGACGCCACAGGGCTTGAGGGCCGTTGGTTCACATGCTGTAGAACTGCCTAATTCTTCTGATAAGTAAGCTTATCACACACTGCAGATGGGTCCATTTAATTCATGCCATGGCGAGTTTATTTTTACATATATTTCACTTTTCATCCTGCCTTAAATGCATTTCTGCAAGGTTAAGCAGAACTGTGCCTAGAAGCTAGAAGCGTTTTAGCCTGAAATGGATGTGAGAGTGAATGTTTATTTGGAGAAGGGTTAAATGGGGTCACCTTAAGATGGCTGAGCTCATTAATAGCCCCACTGGTAGAGAATGGGACGTCCCATCTACAAGTACAGAAATGACTAAGGGGTGTATTAATAAGCTAACTGACCTTTAGATCTATAGCGCCACCAGTATAATTAGATAACTGCTATAATAGCCTAATTACAGACAAAATCTAGTAAAGTGTGGGTACATAATAGCAAAGTATATCTAATGTTTTACCATTTTAAACCTAACAAACTTCTTTTTGTGAATTGGTTTGGTTGAAAAGTGTGGTTGTGCTACTTTGGTTATCTAACGCAATGGCATATATATATTATACATCCAAAAAATGTCCAAATGTTAAAAAAGCTAATTGACAGCAATTTTGATGACTCCATTTTCTAATAATAATAAAAAATGATGAGGCACTAACATTGGAAGTAAATGGGGCCAGTTGTTGGAGGATTTAAAAGCATTCTTCAATGTATTCTTCTGTTCGTTGTGTACATTTATTGTTCTGTTCATTGTGTATTATTCACATAATTTTTATAATTATTTTAGGATTTTAGGTGTTTCATTATCTGGCAATGAAGTTATAAAATTGGATATAAATTCAATACAACTAACACAGAAATGGTAAGTGATTTCCTCACACTAAAATCACATTAATATACATTGTCTACGTCTAACGTCTTATACTATTGAAATGATGAATATTCAAATTCACTCAAAGTAGTCCAGGAGGGACAAGTGGAAATTAATTTTTGCAATAAAGTTTGACAAATTTTGTTGAATGAGCTTAACTTGTATTGGACACAGAATATTCCTTTAAGGCCACTGTTATTTTGTTTTTGTTTAAACCAATATTTTTGTTTTGATCTTTGCCTTTAATTTTAGGGAAAGTAAAGACCAGACAGAAAAGTAATGGGAGAAAGAAGGGGAATGTGATATGACACAGATCGGATTTGATCCTGTTTCCCCTTGAGCACAACAGTCTTTTTCATGGCCTCAGTATAAGAATTTCAGTTTTTAAAGCTCTGTGCATTTTGCATAGAATAGAATAGAATAGAATAGAAGCATTAGCATCTAACCTTTGCTTTGAGCCCATGTGTAGCTGATTGGTGCACTCCTAGCCACTGGCAGCTGCTCTTCTCTTTCTATTACTGACTTCCTGTTATCTAGAATTGAATCCTTAATGGGACGAATATGCTTCGGCAGGGCTTTGTAGAACCAGGCTCCAGAACGTTTCCACACCTTAGAAGAGCAAGGAAAGAAAAACAAATTAAGCACAGCTCAGTATGGAGTGATTAGAGCAGGTACTCAAAGGAACAAAGTAACCTCATGTGGCCAAAGACATGGAGTTATAACAAAATGCTCATCTGGAGAGAATCGAGCACTGCTTTTAAACTATAACTTACATTTAATCCAAAACATTACAGCTGTCTGTCCAGCTAGCAAGCATGCTGAAGTGTGTAATGATTTTAATGTTAAAAATCTCCTATTACATTATATTATATAAGCAATATCACACGAGTAGCCATGCGATGACTCTTTATACAACAGTTCGTTCTGGTTCTCGAATCTGATTGGCTGAGAGGTCTTTCCATCAATGCGATATTCTACCAGGGAACCGTTTCACCATTTGAATCGCTCCGCTTTCAGCATTCTCACAGCGAGTGTCATGGCGGACAAGCAAACCAACCATATTTTTATAGATACTACTGTTATTTTGTAATGGAATATAGTTTTAATAGTTTTTTAAGTGAGAATATAGTTGTTTAGACCTCAGATATGTGATTTATATGTAAACAACGCCTATTTGAAAATTTGTTTAGACGCTTTCGGAGATGTGAGCTCCAGGGCAACAGCGGCGCTTCAGCACTCATGTACCCACAGAGAACATTTTCATCTCGGCCAGTCCTTCTGGAATTTGACGCTGGCTCTTATGTAGATAGTGTTTAAACATGAGGTATAATTTGTTTTGGGTATATCAAATGGGCAATCTTTGGTCTTATTAAAGGTGCAATATGTAATATTTTTGCAGTAAAATATCCAAAAACCACTAAGCCAGTGTTATATATTTTGTTCACTTGAGTACTTACAATACCGCTAATGTTTCCAACTATTTGCAAAACGTGAGAAAATTGCTATTTTAACCAAGGCTCCGGGATGTGTGAGGAGTCACCTGTCAATTGCGTCATACCTGCATTACCCTCGATTTCTGGTTTTATTTTGTAAAAACCATGGAAACACCAAAGACGCTTTAATATATCACGTTTTAACAGACAAGGGAACAACGTTTATAGACAGATGTTTGGTTACGTTTATAGACAGAAAACTAATTATTGTTATATAGCTCAACACGTTTAGTCTTATTGTTTAGATCTAATTTACTTGATTTTTTTGTGAGTACCATGCTTTACCACGCCTCAGAGAAAAACCCTATTTTGTCAAGTAGCTAACATAGCATAATCAGATGCAGCTTTATTTTTAGTAACAGAAATACAGAATTTTCTCCATCATACAATATGTTTTAATATTAATTGCATGCCATTTATTAACACAAGCCAGAGCTGCGTTACCTCATACTCATAACCGGAAAAGCGGAAGCAGCGCCGGCAACTGTGGCATAAAAGTTCCGCTTCTCGTGAGGCGTTTGTCGCTCCAGCGGCCTCGTTCAGCTCCCACAACACTCGGTCCTGCTCTGCTTCATACTACAGTAAAGTTAATAATTACATCCATGAACATGATTTCTTCCCAAGTCCTATCCCGATTGTTTCCACCGGCTGTGATGTGAAGACCACATGTCCCAAGATTCCGCGCTCAAACTTGAAGTCATCAAGCTACGCCGTTGTTTTGAATAGGCCTCTAGTGACCATATTGCACCTTTAATCTATTACTTGTTCCAGAGCTAATAGATTTGGCTTAAGGGCTATATTAAGTTTCATAACTTTATATTTGTATTGAAATTAAATCCTGTACTAACTAGAGCGCTGCTTTTGTACATTTATCTAAACTGTTCGCTTGTGTTTATTTCCTGTTGTACAAACTTCATATACTGTTATAATAGCCAGCCGTAACAGGCTATGTTGTTCATTTAAATATTATTGATCAATAATTAATATTTTATATAACTACAGCCGAATCACAGCCATGCTGATTTACACAGCGATATCGCACGGCTTGCTTTTATATCAGCACGGCTATGACAAATAAAATATAATAGAACATATTAGGATAACACTGCTTGATACTACCTTTAGATACCTGAAAGAACTGCTGAAGGCACTGCTTATTTCATTTGTACCTTTGATATATTGCTTTTCTTCTACTGCAATTTTTCTTTGTTCTTTATCTTATTACTGACTGCTGTTTTAAATAATTACTTGAAAGAAATGTGTGACGCCTACATGCCATTGATTTAATGACACTGCTTTCAAAAATTAAAACATGAATTGTTAAGTGTGTTCATTTCTGTGGTATTGAATACAGGTACTGTTAACAACTACTGGAATTTTGCTCAGTCACAACACCACCAATCAGGACAATGGCCGATGGGGCCGAGCAGAGTGGGTGGAGTACGTTTAGAATCTTTCACTATCTTGGCAATTCCATTTGGTGCTTTAATGAAGGTCTATTCAATACGGACGGAAAATGGTTATGCTTATTTCTAACCACAGAACCCAGCAGACACGCAACTGCAGGGCCATCATTCTCAAAGCAGTGGCACTTAATCAGTTGACACACACCAAAAATTCAAACAGTCCTTTCAAAACACATTACACCTCTGAAACAAACACCGCAATGCTCTAGAGGTGTTCTGAGCACACTACAGTCTAGTGCCAGTCACTCTCATGGTGATATAACAGCAAGAGACTGATGCTCGGCAGGCCAGGCCCCGCTGCAGCCAGGAAGACAATTAAGAAGTGATGGACAGCAGGCTCTGAAATGTCAGGCCTGACAGCAGCTGCTGGAGTCTTGGCAAACACCATCTCCCAGCTGTACCTGCTCAGTTACAACTCCATTTGCACACACACTGGCTAGACAAAATAATGCAAATCTAGTTTGCAGGGTCAAGTCTTGAATAGCCTTCCTTGTTTTGACTGGTCTTCACCTGAGACAGTTCTTGATGTGTGCAACAAACATGCAAAGGGAATAAATGTTAAATATTCTTTGAGCTTAGATGATGAAGGTTTGTGTTTAGTGCAGAAGCCAAAGGCATGCAGGAAGCAACTTTATTGTATTCCATAGGGTACCAATTTCTGCTACCCAGCGAGAGGAAAAAGCACATTTTAAACTACTAGTGCAATCAGTTCATTCACAGTGAAAAAAATAACTTATACAATCATGAAAAAGGGTGTGAATAGTAATTTTCCCAGAACTAAGTTTTATCAGTGGAAGATAACGTGTAATTTAGAAAAACGATCCACTTTGAATGACATGAAAACTAGCCTGGAACGTCTTTGCCTCCCTTATGAGTGTATAACCCTCTATACTTTTTATAGTAGCCTACATAAGCAGAATCTTGTTGCTATGCTATCAGTGTATAGTCAGTTTCTGAGTGAAAAAAAATGCATTGATACATTTTATGCTTGGCAATAATCAGTGTTGGGTAAGTTACTCTAAATAAGCAATTAATTAGTAGCTACTAATTACATCTTAAACAGTGTAACTAGATTACTGTTCCAATTACTCTCTCTAAAAAGTATTGCATTACTTATTACTTTCTAAAACCCACATCAACCTTAAAGGTGCAATAGGTGATTTTCTACAGAACAGTTTTTTTTATACTGGTTGAAAGTCTCCTCATATCATGACAGCAATCACTACAGTATGTTAAACGGTCTAAATGTATTTTTTTTAAATATATATCATCTGTGGAAGGCGTAGGACCATGAAATGTTCATCCAATTATTATATATTCCTTCTGAATGAAATGTCCTACTGCCTGTCAATGTATGTTTTTACATTCCCTCGTGGAAACTGTTTGCGCAGATATTAGTCATTAGCGCGTTTCATGTTATGCAGTTTATGTAGACAGACATCAGTCACGGAGCACCGCAAACAAACAGCAGCCAACTTTTACAGTTCCTACTGAATCAAAACTACAAGCTTATGCTGTGTTCACACCATAACTGTAATTAAGAGATGGCAACCCCGTGACATTCTAACCGGAGCTGTTCTCAGACTCGGAGTTATGCGTTTCCATGTCAACAGTATCAACACCGAAATGAATCTGCAGCAGTCAGGTACAAGCTCTCTTTTGTTTACATTCATTATTATTGTAATGTTATGTGCTTTGAGACATGAGGTAGTTTAACGCCATCTCTTGTGATGCTTTGCCGAGAGCAGCTGTGTGTGTGTGCGTTCATGTGTTTTGAAGGAGGCGTGGCTTGGACAGTGATTTCCAGGAAGGGTGGGATCATATACCTTCAATGCTAGCAGGCTAACGTTAGCATTTCACAGATTATCTACTGCACCTTTAACCAGTTGAACAACACAAGGATAGAAATGAAACTGCTCTTTTAATTATTTCAAATAAATAATATAAAATTGCATAAAATATTCTTGAACTTACCAAAGTATTTAAATGGAGAAGATGACATTGAAGGGTTAGTTCACACAAAATTGCAATTAATTATTCACCCTCATGTCGTTCCACATCTGTAAGCCCTTTGTTCATCTTCAGAATACAAATTAAGATATTGTTGATGAAATCTGAGAGTTTTTTTTTTATTTTTTATCCCCCATAGAAAGCAACATAATTACCTCATTCAAGGTCCAGAAAGTAAAGACATTGTTAAAATAGTTAATGTGATTACAGTGGTTCAACCTTAATGTTATGAAGCAATGAGAATACTTTTTGTTAAAGTATACAGCGTCAGCCAATACTGAGTCGGCATTCTGACGTAGAACACGGAAGCGCTGCACTGTCTATACAACGTAAACAGCATAGGAGGGAGAGACAAAATTGTTGAATAAAGTCATTATTTTTTATTTGTTTTTGCGCACAAAAAGTATTCTCATCGCTTCATAACATTAAGGTAGAACCACTGTAGTCACGTTGACTATTTTAACGATGTCTTTACTATTTTTCTGGACCTTGAATGTGGTAATTATGTTGCTATGGGGGATAAAAAAAAACCTCTCGAATTTCATCATAAATATCTTAATTTGTGTTCTGAAGATGAACGAAGGTCTTACAGGTTTGAAACGACAGAACAATTAAGAGTAATCTCTTACTTTATTTGTTCAAGGGAATTAAATTACAGTAATTAATTAATAATGCATTACACCTAACACTGGCAATAACAACATAAACCCTCTGAAAATAAAATATTGTTTTTTCTTTTAAAATGGCAAGATTAGGGAGAAGTAGCTGTAAATTGTACTAACAAAATCAAACTCTTTCCTTTAATACTAAAGTGGTACCATTTTCCTACATCCGTTCCACTATTATAAGCTCAAAACCTTCATTGACAGTGAAATGAAAGACATTATAAATGTACATTATGCTTTAACATATGCAATAAAGGACCTTTGGGGGGAAATGTAAATGCACCAATAGGTTTTCTGTGAACAATGAAATAAAATTGACTAGACATTTGCCAGACTTCAATAAGAAAGATTTTATCTTCCAAACGACTATTTAAAAAAAAAAAAAAAAAAAAAAAAAAAAAAAAAAAAAAACAACAACAACAACATCTACCAGAGGAGTCAAGCGTATAATTTGTTAAAATACTTACTCCATTTGCAGCCTAATGTGCAGAGACAAGTGTGTCACTCCACAAAGACAGTACCATTTGTGTCTCGTGTTTTTACTTCTAAATAAATCAACAAACAAATATAAATTATATACATTTATAAAGTAAATCCATTAGTACATTGCATTCCACAAAAATTACAATAGCCAAATGCCAGATGCGGTGAGTGTTTGGGAAAGAAATATTTTGGAGACTCTGTTTGGTGTCGCTAAAGGCCCAGAAATTACACACTTCAGATTTAAATGTAAGCTCAAATCCATTTAATGATGACAAACAAGAATTCAATTAAAAAGTATTGTATCTAATGCATCTCTGCCACTTAAACCATTACATTAAGACAAATCATTGGATGAACTGCAGTTCTTATTCCCAGAATTGGGGGTGGGGGGGCAGTGATTAAGGGAACATTTGGGAAATGTGTTGGTGTTATTTCAAGGTCAGTGAGGAGTAGGAGAAGATAAAATACAGAGGTAACCACGTCTCCGTGTACATAAATAGCATTATCTCCAGCCATTTACCACAGGGAATGAATCTCTCTTCTTCAGCAAACACACACAAAGCATTCCATCATACCATGTTCACCTAATATAAACACACACAGGCTTAAGCATAATTTGTCACATTTTTTCATTGGAACTTCTGCTGTATTTCTATTCCTATTTTTTCTATCACTCCATTTTAATAAAATCTTTTACAGCTGAGAATGGAACTTAAACCAGATTGTTAATAAACAGTAAACAGTAAGTAAATCAATGTCTCCCAAGTTGTAGGTTCAATTTGGGATAGACAGCATGAGAAAGAAAACCTGTAGCTAAATATGCTTTTTAAAGTGGTGAAGAAAACACTTTCCATATCTTTTATTGTGGACACATGTATGGTATATCTGAGGGTCAATTACAAATAAGAGTGTCCAAGATGAAAAAATGATGAAAAATCTATTTAAAAACCTTGTCAAGTTCAAAATCTAAAGAAATTAAAGATTAGATTCAACAATTTAATTTCTTAATGAGGCCTTTCTTGAATGTGCCTTCAACTCATTGTATATATAAATCCGATTTTTTAATGCATTTTTGAATTAATATATCCAGACAAAAAATGACCTATGAAACATCGAGCTTACAGCAGGACCTTTGGCAGACTCTTAGCAAACTATGACCATTTGCAGACCTTGAATGTGACAAGACAAATTTCGTTGATAGAAAGCACATGGGCTTTTATGGGAAATATAAAATTGTTTTGGTCACATGACTGTGCAACAGGTTATTGTGCATGGCTATAAGAGGAAAGCAAATTGTTCTTGTCATACAACACAAATTATGGCACAGAGCTGGATCAGATCTAATCCCATTGGCTAGAATGAGGAATAAGGGTGTTTCCAGTAACAGCAACCCATACTGTATCTCTGCTCTTTTTATTCTGTACCACAGAACTGAACATCTCATGACGCACCTGATAAACTTACTATTGTTTTTAGCAATTATAGCAAGCATCACAATCCTCATCACACAAGCTAGCAATTTCTTTCTTTCAATATCTGACAAATTTGGGATATGATGAATGAAAGGCAAATCGCACTGAACAATTTCCTCTTGGCATTTTAATTAGTCTTGTGATAGCATCGCTAATTTGAATGGGGAGGCAGCGTCTCGTGAAATTAGTTTTTGTAGCTGGTGGGTGCGCAACCACTGGTGACCAAAAGCACCGTTTGAGCCCTGCGCCCCGGGACAAATTAGCCAGTACTTCATTAGGCCACCCAGAACCAGAAAGTGTCATGTGGACAAAGGCTTGTGGCACAGAGATTTGGTGCTTGTGAATGTCAGTCAAAGCTGGGCCGGGTGTATTTGACCCCAAAACATTTAAATTACATAATTTCATCATGTCATTCCAAACCCGTTAGATTAAAAGTTAAAATTCTGTCATCATTAATTCACCCTCATGTCATTCCAAACCCATAAAGCTTTCATTTATCTTCGAAACACAATTGACTATTTTAAGGGGGGGTTCTATATGCCATTTCATGCATTCTGACTTATTTGCACTGTTAAAGAGTTGCATTCTCATGTTAAACATAGCCAAAGTTTCAAAGCACGAGTTGGACGTATGAAGGAGTATTTCTGTGCCAAATCCACTACTTCCGGTTTCGGAGAGTTTTTTGTGTTTGTCCTGTATGACATCAAAAGAGAGCGGAATTCCTTGTATAGGCACTTCTCCCTGATAAGCATGGACACACACCACCCAGAACAAGAGCAAGAGCTTCGTTAGGGATACGGAAGCCGAGAGATTTTTCAACAATGGCTGTGTCCCAATTCAGGGGCTGCACCCTTTGAAGGCTGCATACATTATTGAGAGGCAGTCTCATTTTAGGAAAAAATAACAGTATTTTACACCTCACAATGAATATCAGTCAATTTTATTACGGTTACTTTTCTTAAATATGACATCCTTGATTAATTATACAGCCTTCAAATGCGACCTCCGGAGGACGCAGCCTCCGAAATGAGACGCAGCTCCTGTCACCAAAGGAGTGTGTTTTTGGTTGTGAGAGAAAGATTACCTTTTTCAGCTTCCCAAAGAACCCAGCGTTAAGGGAACAGAGGATGAAGTTTTTCTGAGGCAGCAACAGAGTTGTGCACGTATGTTTGTTTGTTCCCGGGATTTCGGCGATGAATACTTTGTAAACAAGTCCCAGCTTGGCGCTGGATTTGCAGATCACGGGTGGTGAGTAAAGCTGCATCAGATGTCTGTGTTTTGTTGGCAATCAGTGCACATAATGTAAACAACACAAATGTTTTTGTTCCCTTTTTATTTATAATGATGTCGCAGCTAGCAGATGGTCTCTACGCAAAATCTGCCATGTGTGGAGATTTTGCGTAGAGATTTTGTGTAGAGATCATCTGCTAGCTGAGACATCATTATAAATAAAAAGGGAACAAAAACGTTTGTGTTGTTTACATTGTATGCACTTTCGCACCGATTGCCAACAAAACACAGACATCTGATGGCAGACACACCTCCAGGAGCTCAGCTTTTTCCGGAAAGACTCGGTTTAGCGTATCTATCTTTTATAAATATGACAAAACTAAAGACTTTTCGGAGATATGACGGATGCATTGTTACTCTATATGTACTCAAGATTAACATGAGATTGGCAGAAATTGTGTGATACCCCCTTTAATGAATCCTAGAGATTTTATGTTCCTCCATTGAAAGTCTTAATATTAACTTAATATTCAAAAATTTCATAAAGGCATTGTAAAAGTAATCCATATGAATCAAGCTGTTTAATCAAATTCCTCTCATTTTATGATGAACAGATTTAATTTAGGGTTTTATTCACATCAAATATGGTCAACGGCAGCTCAACCATACCTGTTAGATGTGAAAAAAAAAAAGAAAAAAAAAAAAACCTCACTGGTTATTGCTCAAACATGCTTGCATGACATTTGAAAACAAACCTTAAAACTGTAAGAATGGTTCACGATATTGCCATTTAAAATAACCTTTACTATTTTAATACATTTTAAAATGCAATTTATTCCTGAATTTTCAGCATCATTATTGTAGTCTTCAGTGTCACATGATCCTTCAGAAATCATTCTATGCTGGTTTGGTGTTCAAGAAACATTTCTGATTATTATCAGTGTTGAAACCCCCCCCCCCCCAAAAGAACAGCATTTTTTAGATAGAAATCTTTGTAAAATTATAAATGTTTTTAATGACACTTTTACGTTTTTAATGTATCCTTGATACAATTATACATTTATTTAAAGAAATCTTAATTTAATTAAATATTCATACTTCCTACTGTCCAGATTTTCAATAAATATCATCCACATTTCATCATGTTACTCAAACCCAAGCACAAAAGACTTGGAATAAAGCATGGTACCTGTAATATTTTCATGATTTTATTTTTGTCCATCTACTTTCATTATGGAAAAGAGTAGCCAGGACAGTCTTTTCTGAAATGCACCATTTTGTGTTACACATACTGCAAGAATGAAAGTCCTACAGGTTTGGAATGACATGAGGGCGGGTAAATATTAAGAGAATTTTCAATTTTGAGCAAACAATCCCAAAAGAGATGCATTTTAAATCTCAAAGCACCAGCATTTTTCCATTTTCCGTCTAACAGAGATTCAGTATCCTACAGGAATAAACCAGTTCTGTGCCCAAGCTTTGAGTATCTGAGCACCAGCATGAAAGGGAGTGTATTATAAAAAAATAAAATAAATAAAAAATAAAAAAGTGTGACACTGTTTATGCCGCAGGCCCAGCTCTTCCGGGTCCACATCATAAGGTGTAAGTGCTGAGGATAGGAAGACATGCTCAAGCGGTGGCCAGCTGATAACACATTCTGCTGCGACCACCGCTTGACTGACAGCTGCATCCTTAAGCCTTTTGTTAGTTCAGAGTTTCAGCAGGAATATAGTTAACAAGGAGCTTCCAAAAGGTCAAACAAATTCTCCAACAGTTCAGTTCTATAAAAATACAGTTCAGATAGAGTCACTGCTCATTATAATCGCTAAAATGGGTTCT